>CAUJRU010000689.1:0-374480 GCA_963277665.1 Viscum album | reverse complement strand
ATTCACATGATTTCACATTATAGAACCATAAAGTGTACTACATATCCTCTATAATATCCTGATAAGATTATATAGTGTCCTGAATCCATCGAGGAGGAAAATAATGAGGATATATGATAGTTGTATGAGCCCCACTTCAGTAAAGAAATATGTTTACCCAATCATTGAACGAGACAATCGAGTGCGTAGTCATGTCCTTCTTTGGATTCTACCTCATAATGAAAAGAGTATCTTGATCCAATGTGGGATACTTCATAAGGTTATCCCAAATGTTCAGGGTGGGGATAAAATCATCACACATATCCCCAAGAAGAATTATTCCCCCAAGATGATGGATGTCCCATAAGATAATTCCCCTTCACCATGTGTCAAGTGGAAAGAGTTAGTGTCAGGAAATAAATAACTGATTAGTTCTATAAGGAGTTCTAGTTGGTGGTACATGATGAATTTAGGAACCCCCTCACCTCATAGAGGTGTATGGTGAAAATATGATCAAAAAATTCTATATATATTTATATAACTACGAACATCCATGACCATTCATCAAAAATGATTATACTAGGGTGTATATCCCATTTCATACACCATCTACCTCTTTGATTGTTCAGATAGTTGAAAATTAAATTTGAGTAACTCTAGGAAATTGGAATGTGAGAGAGATCACAACCATATCAAATTATAGGGGAGTGATTCAATGTGAAATATGTCCCCTAGAATGACATCATAATCAATTGGATATCATCGTATATGATTACCTGGTTTCAGTCGAAGGAGGATGAAACCAGTTATTGAGAAGATCGTGGTTGAGAGAGTGAATGAAATAATCATCTAGATGGATGAATTTATATAATTCAAGTCTATACTATAGAGGATAGTTCTAAAGTAGGATAGAAAGAATATCCTTTAGAACCTCATTTTCAAATAGGAACCAATATCGGGGATCATCCTCGTGGTTCCCAACAATCATGTCCACATGGTCAGTCACACTAGATGGATTCTATGAGCTTGAAGTCATCTAGATTAAAAAATAAGAAGAATATGTTAGAAAAAGTAAAGAAACTTGTTAAAATGGGTAGAATGGATAATAAATCTCATGGATTAGGTAACATCATACAGATCACATAACTTGTTCCGAGTATCACAATTTAATGGACCATATAAAGTCTAATGATCACATGATCCATTAAAATTATCACAATCAAATGACCATTATAAGTTCACATGAATTTCATAATGCTTAAGCGATCATGCGACATGCCCCACAAGATATGAAAATGGTGTGAAGTAACCCCACATATAAGTATGTACATCGTATCTCAAGTAAATTACCATTGATTAGTTAAGAAGATGGGTTTCAAAATCTATTGGGATAATTTTTTCATGCAAAGAATTCATAAATAGATATCACATAAAGAGATTATGTGAAGTGATCACATGATTGGTTTTTATGATAGGGTTATATGAATTGGTCTTGTCAAGTAGTCTTGTGAAGCGATAACATGAGAGATAAAATTTTGAGTTCCCTGGATGTTGGAGTCAAAGGTGAAATGGTTATCCCCTTGTTCCACTATTTATATAGTATCTTAAAGAATACCAAAGGTCTATCAAAAGGGAAAAAGACACCCATAATACTAACAAAAAAACCCAAGGGACTTATGTGTGAATTTAATTCCTTCGAATAAATTACTTATTCCATCAGACTTCAATTCTAATGCGGGGGGGGGGGGGGATTTGGGTACCTGAAAAATAAAAATTTGGGGTCAAAGAAAATCCCAAATCATGAGTGTTATTTTTCACCAAAAAAGAAATAAAGAATAATCATGGCCATATGAGGATCATTCACCTAGGTTATGTGAGTTGCATAACCTTAAATAATACTCATGATCACATAACCATTAGGACATATCATGAAGGGGTTAAACACATAGCATGATATTTTAATTGATCACATGAATCCCATAATACAAACCTCTTGACCACGTGAAGGCCTCCTAGAATTCTTTCTGATCATGAAAATTGTTAATTGAAAAACACCGGAGAACTACCAAGGGAATCATGTGATAAAAGATTAAAATTATTAGATCTTTTTTTGAAGTGAGTTTCATTTATTTTCAATTAATGGGAATATGAAATTCACATGACCAATTAATTGATCAAATGAAGATCCTTTGAAATGATGGATTGATCTAGTGAAGGACCTTGGGAATGTTGTTCTAATCTCATGAAGGCCCTTATTCATGTTTCTGGATCATGTGAAGGACCTTAGATATGTCATCTTGGTTCATGTGAAAGCCCTTCAATATACGACTTGATTATATGAATGACCATGTATATGTTATTCAGATCATGTGATAGATATTTGACATATCAGATGGATAATGCGAAAGCCTTTGACATGTCCGCTAGATCTCAAAAATTCCCTTTTACAAGCCATGGGTTCAAGAAAGATGGTAATGATGGAGTGATCATGCAGTCTCTATTTATCAGGTGACAAAATAATTTCACTATTTATAACATATATATTGATCATGAAAAGTGAATTATATATTATCAACTTATTTGAATGTTCCATCCACCAATTCAAGATAAGATATAAAACATATTCTTCATGAAAAATAGAAAATATAAAAGGTAGAGTGGCCTATAACAACCCCCTAGTATAGAAAAAAAAGGAGGAGATACATGGTGTAAAGGGAATATTTTTTGGAGTGGAAGAATATGAAATCATAATAGTCTCCACCTGATAATAATGGTGAGTAACTTAAAGTTTTATAAAGAAGATTCACACACCTTTTCCTTATTTGTTAATTTATCATGTTAAGGACTTGAAATATGAGAGATATATCTTGAGAATTACCTTCATAATACCATCTTAATCACATGACACCGTAGTATAAAAAATTCCTAACAAATACTGGCGTGTTCATGTAATAAAATTTTAATATGGTAGGATCTTTATGCGAAGACAGATACACAGTTTTTCATGTGAAGGGGTTATGTTATTCATGTGAACTAATCATTGATCATGCAAAAACCTCTAAATAGGTTAGTCAGTTCATGAAAAATCACTTATATATGTTAGTAAGATCATGTGAAGAAACCCATACATGTTATTCCAATCATGAGAAGACACCCCAACATGTTAGTCAAATCATGTGAATACACCCAGACATGTCATCTAGATCACTTAGACCTATCCTTTGGTTCACATGATAACCCTTAGATGTGTGGGCATTATCACATAAAGATCCTTGGACATGTCAGGTGGACGTCAACAAACATTTTAGCCTTGTTAGATAGACATTCTCAAACATGAAAGGTAGACATACTCATACATGTTAGACATACACCCTCAGACGAATCAACCTTTTCAAGCAGGAATACTCAGATATTTTCCCTCAATCTATGTTAATCCTCAACCATGGTCCTTTTCCCAAGCACTCCCCATTTTGGGGGGGGGATTCCATAACCCACTATGGTCCATGCACTCTGGTAGTCGTTTCACTAAAGGTATGTGATTGGTGTCCCAAATTGTTTTACCCTAATGAGTATAGTACTATTAAGTGGTTTATCCATAAGTAAAAGAAGTTATTTTTGTCTTGATTATCTATTTTGTATTCTAATTAGTGAAGTTTACTGAATTTAGAGTCAATTTTTTATGTTTTGATGAAAAAGTTATTGGATTGTAATTTCGTAACAAAATACTTTAAGGATAAATAAAAACACGGAAAAATGGTTTTGATGAAAATATGGAGGGAATGTGTTGGGGTTGGGAGTTTTTTAAGTGGATGTTTATTAAATCAAATTTCTTATGAGGTTTTGTTGTTCATGATAACCCAAAACTTTGGGTTTTAATTGTAACAAGGATTCGTTAGTCTGGTAAACTTATGTCTAGAGTTGAGAAAACTGACTCCTTGGTCCGGTAGTCAGTTTTTTACAATTATTTATTTATATTAGTCCATTTTTAGTTGGGGAATACTTCCAAAAACCATGAAAGTATTAACCGTTATTCGTCTTTTGAGTCCCTAAAAATTATGACCTTGGTCTGGCTCATAATTTTTAGTGATAAAATGAAGTGATTAAAGAAGAATAATAAGAGTTAAACAGAACAAACACAATCATAATAACTAGTAAAAATTATAACTCTTTCATCAACCACAACCCCAAAACACTGGATGTTTAGTTAAACATATAAGAAAAGATGAAAATAGGACCCTCGATACCTAATGTGCTCATCGTAGAAACTTTGAGGAGAGATGAGTTCTGTGGTAGAATGGTGTAATGACAGAGTAGTAGAATGACGGTAGCATGACAACAAGGTAGAAGAACCTCTTTCCTTCGGATCATCAACCTGTCCTAGAACCGAAGGTGAATGCCTCTATTTAATGAAAATAAAAGTACACGGTGTGTGGAAAATTTACATGCCATGTAGTCTTGTCAACATGAATCTGTCATCATTTTCTCCACCGGTGGGTGGCCTAACACGCCGTCTTTGACTTGGAACACGATGCCGCCAGGTAGGTGTAGATACACGACATGTAGGGCCACTAAACACAGCATGTACTCTCTTATACTAGCCACCAACTACTTATATAAGGGGAGACATGGCATATAGATGAAGTGCATGGTGTGTAAAAATCAGCTGACCACATGGGTGTGTAGACTTCTTCTCAGCCACCAACTTATTCTAGAAGACTATACACGATGTGTATCCTCTGTACACGACATGTACATGCCTCTGGTAACTTTGGCATGTACTTGTACTAGCCAAACCATGTCTGAATTTGAATGTACATGGTGTGTATATATGTACACGCTGTGTAGTTAAAGATTTTTCTCAGTTTCCCCCAAGTTTGTGTGTTTGGCCAGAAATCACCTGAAAATGAACATGATCACAAAAAAAAAGTTTGTGTCCACTAAGTAGTAGGTAATTTTTAAAAACATGTTCTTATTTTCAATAAATTATGTGGAAATGTATACAAAAATCGGGTACATCAAGATCCCCCACACTTAGTCATTTTCTTGTCCTCAAGAAAAATCTCAACATCTAATCAATAGTATCCATATTCCAAAAAGTGAAGCATGCAACTTAAATTATACTTATAAATACTATAGGCATAACAAATTTTTTTATAAAGCCACAAAAAAATATTTCAATTTTAAATAATATTCTAATCATGCCTCATTTATAGTTTAATTATGAAACTTACATTCTCTTTTATGCACATCAGTCAACATTTAATAATTACACATGCCACTTGATGATTTACCTCACTAGAAAATAATACTCTCATCACTCAATATCATTTTATCAGCATTGTACTTAATCATAAGTATATGAAATGTATATATAGGTTTTCAAGTGTTATCATTCTCTACTTTAGAAAAAAAACTCACAGCCCTGACACACTGGGTGTTTAGTTACACATAGAAGAAATGATGAAAATTGGACCGTCGATACCTGATGTGGTCATCGCAGAAAATTAGAGGAGAGATGATTTATATGGTAGAATGGTGGAATGGCAGAGTATTGGAATAACGGTATCACAATAGTAGGGAAGCAGGGTAGTGGAACCTATTTCCTTCGGATCTTCACCCCCTCCTAGAACTGGAGGCCCAAACCTATATTTATAGAAAATAAAAGTAAACTGCGTGTGGAAAAATTACACACTGTGTAGTGTTGTCAATGTGCATATGTCACCATTTTCTCTGCCAGTGGTTGGCCTAACATGCTGTCTCTGACTTGGAACACGATGTCTCTTGGTAGGTGGAGATACACAGCGTGTAGCGCCGCCATACACGGTGTGTACTCTCTTTTATTGGCCACCAACCGCTTCTAGAAGGGGCAAAACATCGTATAGAAGAAGTACATGATGTGTAAACGTTAGCCGGCCAAATGGGCATGTAGACTTATTCTCATCCACCAACCACTTCTATAATACTATAAACGATGTGTATACTCTGTACACGATGTGTACATGGTTTTGGTAACTTGGGCATGTACTTCTTCTTTCCAAATCATGTCTGAGTCTGAATGCACATGACGAGTATATATTTACATGCTGCGTAGTTAGAGATTTTTCTCAGTTTCCCCCTAGTTTGTGTGTTTGTCCAGAAATCAAATAAAAATGAACATGATCACCAAAATAAATGTTTTTTTCCACTAAATAGTAGGTATTTTCTGAAAACATATTCTTATTTTCAATAAAGTATGTGGAAATGTATACACAAATCGGGTACATCACACTCATGCAACTCTATATGATTCATTCCATCTAAAGGGACCTCATGTCATCCAAGAATATTAAAGAGACCTCTTATGGTCCCCCTTGTTGTCTATTAGGAAATAAATCTTGATATTTGACATGGGAAACCACCTTGGTGTAAGTCCCTTTATATTCCATTTACCCTCACTTACAAAACACAAGTCTAGGGGGTTTTCTATTTTTTTCATCCATCAAAACATTTGGAACACAAGAAAACTATGAGTACTCATATTCCTATTATAAACATGATAATTAGAGTGCCTTCCTATGGCACAAGATCTATATCAAATATTCCATCAATTCCCCTTTAACACTTAAGTCTTGCACCTATAGGCAGTGCATCTGATCTATTGCTGCCTAATTTTATCACATCGATCATGAATCATGTGAGATTATGGAATTTCAACAATCATGATGCTAGTTTAATAAAAATCCCCCAATTAGAGAAACTTCATTGTGTAATCCCCGTATAAATATTAGGAAAGCCTCAGTGTGTAAGACCCATACAAAATCTATATTTTATCCATTATGATATGTTTGATCTTATATTATCTCTTGTTTCTCACATTGAGTGTGACTCATGTGGGCTTATGGATCTATAGTGATCATTTCAAAAACAAGATATAAATCCCTTCTAAATATAGAAGTTTTTCTTGTTCTAATAATTTAACTATGAGGAGTGTGATTCATGTTTCATGCATGATACGTAGGACGCATTCATCAAGCCTGAGATCTATATCCAATGAATTAAAATTCCCCCATACATCCTTTAAAAATAACATTAAAATATATGACATGGTAAAATAAACTATGCTTTTTTTCATTTCTATGTTTCATATGATATATAGGATGCGTCCTGGAGGATCAATACCAATTAAAAAACAAAAATACATTACTAAAAGACATTATACTCCAATTTTCCTAGTCATGAGGTTTTAAAATATAATCAGTCTCTAAATATTAAGTAACAATGATTCGTAAGATATAGATCCTTATATACATACAAATTATGCCATAAATAAAATCCCCTCTTAGAGGCATAAAGATTCGACACCCGATCATTTTGTTAAGGTAACCAATCTTGTATCATGGCTTAGTAAAGATTCATGAAAATATTCTAAATCTATAAGAGTGTCCCAGATTATTAAATAATTCCCTCCAATAGGGTGTGATGATCCCAACCTCCCATCCTATCAACCAATTTGATTTCTTAAGCATCGTTGGTCCTGAAACCCCAAAGACCACTTACCTTTGGAAAGAAGGCCTATGGATCATTACAAATGTGGGAGACATTGGAAGTTTACATTGGAAACATGAATGGTGAACCCAATTTAAATCATTAAAACCATGTCCACACTTTACTAAATATAAAGGGATATATTTCCCAGTTCCTGTTGGTCCATTTGGTTCCACATTCTATTGGAAACGCCATCAAAAGAGGATGAGATCAACATATTCCTTTGGATTAGTTCTCATACAATAATATATTTCACCTAAGCATCCAAATGGATCCATGTGAATATATTTAGGGTAATAGATATATAAAACCTACATTATGGGACGAATATGGGTAATAAAAGTTTTTGGGAACTGAAATGTTTTATGAAACAGTAAAAAAACCCAAGACCATTCAACAACACATCAGGTCTGCTCAGAGTCGATAGAAGGTATATATTGAAAAATCATAAATGAGACCTAGAGTTTGAGGTTAGAGATAAAGTTTTCCTATGCACATCTCCATGGAAGAGAGTTATGAGATTTGGGATGAAGGGAAATTTGTTTCCCAAGTACATCATCCCCTTTGAGATTCTTGATCGCATTGGAGTTGTAGCCAATCGACTTGCACTCCCACCAACCTTGTCACAAGTAGATAAAATATTACATGTATCTTTTTGATGAATTACGTACCATATTCCTCACAAGTACTGAATATAGGGGTGGTACATCTAGAAAATGATATCTCTTATGAGGATTATCTGTGAAGATCTTGGACCATAGAGATAAATGTATATGCAATAATACAACTCACCTAGTCAAAGTACAATAAAAAAATAGTAAGTAGGAGGTAACATGCGAATTGGAGGAAGAAATTATGTATAAGTACCTTCACCTATTTTCAACCTATTTTTTTTCAAATGAAATTTTGAGGGTGAAATTTCAGAATAGGTAAGAATGTAATGACCGATAATTTCATCAATGGAATTTCCCTTCAAATAATTGTATCATATTTAGTAATGTAGTATAAAGAACATGCACCACCTGATGATACCAATTTTTATTATTATATTAATTTGAATATTAAATTTATAGATTAAAAATACCCCATAATAATTGAAAATATTACAATGGGATAAAAAATATAAAACAAGATAACTAAAATATTAAAATTTGGATCTTCTCAATCCACCAGAATTACCACACTCATGGAAATAACTATAGAAATGAAGAAGAATATTTGTAATGAAATATTAATATTGAATTTAAAATATATATAACATTGATATAAAATAAAATTTAATGAATAATTAATGAAATATGAGGTATTTATAAGAACCAGGGAACCCATACAATCATTAGAAATTTGACTATTGGAATAGTAATCCGACGGTTGGAATAGTAACAAGATAATTGGAATAGTAATTTAAATATTAGGAAGAGTAAATTGACCATTATAATAGTAACCTCACCTATGTAAGTATAAAAATTATATTTATTCATCTTATAAAATAAAAAATATGCCATATTTATATCATGATACAAGTAAATAAATATTTTAAAAATGATAAATTAAGTTTTTGTATTTTTGTAAAATATAAATG
The DNA here is from genome assembly GCA_963277665.1 of Viscum album. Lineage (NCBI taxonomy): Eukaryota > Viridiplantae > Streptophyta > Magnoliopsida > Santalales > Viscaceae > Viscum > Viscum album. The sequence continues at coordinate 365,395 of CAUJRU010000689.1, read as the reverse complement.
TTTTAATTAAACATTTATAATAAACATAATAATTTAAAAGAATTTTTATTTTCATAAAATAGATCTATAAATTAATATAAAGTTTTATTATAATAATAAGATAATTTTATGAGACTATAAGTAATTTTTCAATGGGTCAAAAAATTGATCATAATATTAAAAACTAAATTTATCATATTTAGAAAAATATTTTCTTAAAATGGGTTTCTTTTTTAATGTAAACATCAAAACAAATTTAGGTATATTGGTATTTTTATAAAATAATTGAATTTTTGGTTAATATTGAAATACGGTAAAATATGATATTTCACATTATAAGCTAAATACATGAATTTTTGAGCCATAGTTGATGCAAGAACCCACTAGTTCGAACCCACATGCACCATTTACTATATATATTCATAATAAACAATAATTTTGATATTAATGAGCCAAGATAATAAACTGATGAATATAATATTTAGAAACACCCCTCTCTTCCCTTATAAATACCACCCTCACCACCCCTTCTCCTCACAACTTATAATAAACGAATCTTACCAAATTTATACCAAAATATCTCCTCAAAACTCTCCCCAAAAACATGTAATCCTTGTTCTTCCAAAAAAATCCAATCGTAAAGTGACTTGACGAGTATTTCAAGAGATGATATTCAAGTGGTAATATTATCAAACTTCCTCTTTAAAATTATTTTCTTCTTTTACATTACCCTCACCTCTATCATACAACATGACATAATTAATACAATATTATAAATATACTATTATGCTATTTTTTAATGTATTATCAATCTTATACCCTACAATCTTTTGTTTCTAAAATGAAAATGTTGTTTATAATATTTTTGGTTCACCACCTCCATGAACAAAATACTTCATTTTTCTCCAACACCTTCATGGATGGTAATAAAAATATTATTATGGTCAAATATAATTATAATAACTATATTATAACTTATTTAAAAATCTTAATGTCTCAATAATCATTTAATTAAATAAGATGAATCTAGTCTGTGATTGTTGGTAAAATATCCTAAATTGACTAAGCATATAACGTTAATGATTTTTCTAAAAGAAGCATACCAATGTTAGAAGACATATGAGAATTTAGAACCATTTAAATTTTTGGAAGTACAGGAATAAAATTTCATTTAACTTCTATATTTTTATTCCCATTTTCAATAACTTCTATAATTATACACAAGTGATCCGATCATAGAACCATGAAACATACACCCTCATAACAATGAAATAAAAATTTATATCTCATTGAAATGGTTGTAAATGAACATAATAAAATTAAAATTAATCAAATATTAATTTAAAATGTTACTAATTAAGTAATTAATGAATTTTATTTGACTATTTAGGACATTAAGTGTATGTGCATAACAGTTATAGAACCCAAGGTAAGAGATCTCTTTGAACTGCCCTTTTTCTTTGGGTTATGACATTTATCTCTCTAACACACTTTCTATCTCTCTCTATTATGTTATGGAATTCCTATAAATTATTTATATATTTCTCTTATCTATATACCTAGATTATTATCCCTTACTTTTATGGGGTAATAAACGCTTTAAGTTCCCCTTAATGAGGAAATATTATATAACCCATTTCTTTCCAGGGGTAATTCTTATGTTTATGCCTTATTATTAATTCACTTTTATGGAACACATATGCATCTACATGATATGATGGGTGCACCTCGATAGATCTCCAATGCATTGGGTAATATTTTTGTCTCATGTGACGATATGTATGGGATTAGAGAGTGAACATAATCCATGATGTGATTATTTATACCATGTGATGTTGTGTTGGAAATTATCCTTGAATTACACTTGTTTCATGTCACATGTTGTTAAAAAATTCCTATAATTCCATGAAATTATGATTCTCTATTATTTATATAATGCCTCTCTATGTTTATTCATGGGAATTTTCTTTTATGTTATATTATTATTACTTATAACTAATATGTTGTGCTTCATTTCCATGTTTATTCCCTTATTGGGATTTATATATCACCCATTTATTTTATGTATTCCCCTGGTTATCCTTTGCAATTTTAGGATCTATGGGATATAGGAGATCATTATGGAGAATAAAATAAAGACTTTGTGATTTGGTTTTTTTAAATGTATTATGAACCTAGTATTTAAAATACACTAGCCCTCGCGATATTTGAGTTGTATTTATTGGATGTTTATGTTAAAAATCATGTTACAATTTGTGTGAAAGGATTGGGTCACAATTGTTGATGCTTGGCCTACTATGCTGTTTGGGTGTGTGTTGTTTGCAATTTGTAATCCCCTCTACCTGAATAGATATTTATATATAAATTAATATATATTTTATATAATAATATATAAATTAATATATATACTATTATATGATACACATGTACACACATTATATATATGCATGCTTTTATATATATTTGATATAATTTATATATATGTTATTGTATGCTATTAATGTTGTTATTTATATATGTTAGTATAAATTACTTTATATTTTATTATATATTCATATATAAACTAATATATCTGTTATTATATATCAACGTATATGTTATTATATGTTACATATATATATTAATATATATGTTATTATATGTCATTTTTCTATATTTTATTATAAATATATATTTTATTATATGTTATTATAAATAGATATTTTATTATATGTTACGAATATATACATATATATATATATTATGTTACATATATAATTTTTATATATATGGAATTATATAAAGTAATATATATATATATATGTTGTTATATATTAATATATATATGTCATTATTTATATACATTATTAAATTTTATAAATATAAATATTTTAGTATATATTTTTATATATGTTATTATCAATTAAAATATAATTTATTATATATTTTTATATATTTTTATATGTTATATATATACATATATTTGTTATTATAAATGGTATTATAGTTTTATATGTAAAGTGATATAAATTTTAAAATATGTTAATATAGAATTTTTTATTATTGATATATATTATTGTAAATTAATAAAAATGTTATTCTATATTTTTATATAAATTAATATATATGTTATTATATATTAATATAATTTTTATTATATGATGCACACACACACACACACACATATGTTATTATATTTTATTATATTGATAATTGTAAATTAAAATAGGTCTAGTGGTTTCTTTTCACTCCTTATGGGGAGGGATGAAGCTTGACCCACTAAAGTGCCTAGGTGCATGTTTTTTGGTTTTTTGAATCCCTTTTATCAATAATAAAATATTTTTTAATGTTTATTAATATATATTATTATATGTATCGCATCCCAACTTGAGGCATGTTCTATATTCGAGATTTGGGAAGGTTCCTTATGGGTTCGAGATGTGTTGGTTAGTGCTGATGGATTATTAAAGGTTTTTTGGCATTTCTTGGTGAGAAACGGGCTGGGCTACATCATGGTTTAAGATGTTTTTATACTAGGTAGAAATTTTACACTATATGAAGATCCACAAAACCTAGTGCAAGATGTGGTCCTGGAAGTAATACGTTGATAGTTACCTTATACACCACAACCAAAAAGGCCTCACCATAGTGTGGTAGATGCCATGGGAAGATCCAAATGACTATGGTTTCATTACCATGACATGTTTGGTGGTTGGGTCAGTCATGAAAGGCATGGAATGATCAAGACCACCATGACTGTAGTAGGCTTCTCCACATCGTGGTGGCGACATTTTTGGAAATTTAAGTGGCTGATTGGGACACATGTTCTTTAGGGAAGTTATGAACCTCAATTTTCATGGCATGTATTCACCTTATAAGGGTTATTAATGAGATATTATCTTAGTTTTCTCCTCCCTTAATCCTTCCTTATTTTTTACCATTCAATGGTTTTGAATCAGATTATTTTTAGAAGTGATTTGGATGTTTGTTCCATATTCGGGTGACTACCTTGGGTGATATGGTTCCCTTGATCCATTCTTATTGTTCTTATCGTGTAGTGGGTCTAATGTGTGTGATTTTTATTTCCATATTTTATTTCTTGGAATCAGTTATGGTATGTTATTCCTCTCTTTATTCTCATATATCCATTATGTGTTTGGTTTCTGGAGGCCTAATCTTGTTTGGTTAGTTCTAGATCTTATAATCTACGAAGTATGTGATCTCCTATCTTCTCCACCGACCTTGTAATTATGAAAAATTGATTATATGATGTGGTAATTGATGTGTGGGGACTATTATCCCTTTCTTGTGTGTTCTATTTCCTTATGGGGAACAAATCCTATTATTAATGCCATGTGAGCTCATGTTTGAGGTAGGTGGTTCCGTATTTAGTCTTTTTTGGGTGAACCACATATTCTCTAGTTTTATAACTTGTTTTCTAAATAATTATTTGAATGATCATTGATATTATCGATATGTGTATAGAAATGGTTTCTCATAAAATATGGGTTTACCCTTATTTTTTGGTAAATGAAAGATGTTCTCAAAGCACCATGAAATAGTTTATGGATTTGGATTTCAATGCATGATTTTGAAGGAAAAATGGTTGTTTGGAAACTATTTTATAAAAGGATATACAAATTTTGAAATGTTTTTAAATAAGTAGTATATTTAAGCCTTGGGTACCTAGGAGGGGGTTATAGTATTGGGCCATGTACTTATTATGTAGGGGGTTCACTCGTGGGGTGGTCCTCTTCTCTCTAGGTTTGTTATTCTAGACACTTTATTCTTTAACATCGTATGGGATTCATTCAAGTGGTGTTCCTCTATTCCTTATCCCCTGTTATCCTAGGGAATTTTTTAGAGTGAAATATGTCTTGAATTGATTAGTGAGGCATGAGAGACCTAGATTTTCAGAGTTATGTTATCCTAAGGGTGATTTTCATTTTGTTTCCTTTGTTTAACATTCTTTCATTATATATTTGTTATTAAAAATTATGCATGATTTGATAAATATTTTATTTGAAAATGTGATTTTATCTTTGTTATATGGAATCTCCATTAGAACTGTGAATAGTGGAAATGTTTTAATCACTATTTTGATATAAATTTAAAAAATATTTTATCATGCCATGATTTTCATATATTGAGCTTATTAGGAATATTTTATATTGTATTTCTATGGAAACATTAGGTGGGATCCTACTATAATAATTTTTATTTTTTTGTACAAACTCCCTCAAGGGTGTGTAGACCTTATTTTTTATTATGTAGGCAAGGGAAATGCGCTACATTGAGACGACAAGGTTTCATGTTAGTTGGGAATGGGTAACTAGTAGTCAGATAGTGGGATATAAACCACACATAACATAGAGTAGCTATTAGATATTTGGATTTACATTTTTTATTCTTATAATTGTACCTTGGTTTTGGATTATTGCCTTAGTTGTATCACTAATGCTGTTAGTTTATAGTTATTTTACATTTCCTTTCTTTTTATATTTCTATAAATGTATGTTATGTTGGTTATTTTATGTTTGGAAAATCATTCAATATGGTTATTGTTAGTTTCATGGGTGCTAGTTTTCATCCCATGGGGATCAGGATCAAGTGAGTTTCTTACCATCTATCATAGTAACAAGCCTTAGAAAACCATGTAATGTTGTGTTGTGTGTCTCTTATGTTGGGTTTTGATCCAGATATATGTTTTTTCTTATATTATTTTATTATAAACTAATATTGTTTTATTGTCTGATAGTCCCCTTATTTTACTGGTATATAGAATCATGCTTCTCAGATGTATTCTTGGTATTCCTGTTGAAGGTGTAGTGTGAAATTCTCCCAAATATAATCCTCATACTGTTTATAATATCATCTAGGTTGTTGTGTGGGAAATTCATGTTGTGGATCGGAATGTGATGCTTATTTTTAACTAAGATTGAGAGGATCCACCCAGATCTGGAGGAGATAATGATCAAGAACAAGAGTTCCTACACTAGTGTCCCCGATGTTTTAAGGTTACTAATAAAACATTGGAGGTGGATTAATAGTTGTAAAAACTTGATCATGTTTTTGACTTCCTCGAGACAGCTGGATCTTTGAATGTGAAGTGAATGATATTTAAGATCAAGGTTCATAACTAGAGGTGGTGGTACTTTATGGTTAATTTGAATCAAAATATGGTCTTGGAGTGGACATACTTGAATTACCTTTTCTTTTAGATGTTTGAAACACACGGCCAATTTTCGCCTATCTACTGGTCAAAGTTCCGATGCTCTGCTAATGTGTATAGCAGCACTCGGGTCAAATCCTTGACGATGATACTTTTTAAATAGTCGATTGTTTTTAGTTGATTGTATTTTGATTAGGGGGGTTTTTTTACAGAGATTAATTATTATTTGATTATTATTGATTTAAATATTTGGGTGAGTTCATCATTAGGTAGTTAATCTTGTGAAGTCATTGTGCCTTCCTTTATATTGCATTAAATTAACACCCACTAAACAAGATAACATTGATTGGAATTCCTAAGTTTTAAGGCATTAATCCAAGCCATAACTTAACTTAAGGTTCTAATATCAATCAGAGCTTATTTATGGTGGTGTATTTATGGTTCCAATAATACATGGAAACCACACTTTAAACAAAACAAGTCATTAATCCATGACATGTTAAGTCCAACATACATAATGTTAATTCAAAGAATATTCATCGAGAAAATAATCTCAATCACTTAACATCCATAAATTTTGACTCACCCTAATAATGGATTTACTCATCCATTTGGGTGTTTAATAATCTGTTTATAATGACTATGATGATAAATTAAGAAGATAAGAAAAAGAAAGGGATAAGAAAAGAGTGGTGCGTCGAACACACACACATGAACAATGATGATAATTAAAAACAGACTTTCGATTTAATGAGGAAGAAAAAGAGGGGAAGGGGATTCAAATATATTTTAATTATTTTAAGAATATTAATACTAAAATATATATGGTGGATGAGAATAAAATATATTGAAGAAGAACTTTCATTAAAACAGAATTACAAAGAAAGAGACTTACAAGATTACAATAGTGAAGAACACAAATGTAAATGAAAAAAAAGAGGAGGAAAGGTCTCTAAAGTGAAAAATTGAGTATGGAAGGTCCTCCCAAGCCTTTGGAAAAGATTTTTTCGTGCCAATTTATGATCCTATCTTCTGAAATTCCAACCCCTTTGAAGGAGAGGAGGGGGATATATTTATAGCCCAAGGAAGTGGACTGTTTGCATTCCCAATCTATCCCTCCACTTGGATCGATGATTTGGACATCCAGAAAGCAGAATCATGAGATATATCCTTCTTAAAAGTTGAATATAATAATGTTTTACGACCTCTCGCAACATTTGGAGTCATTTGAACCTATTGATCCAAAGTTATGGCCGGTTTATTAAACAATTTTAATCTGTCCATTTCAATCCATTATTTTTGAAGTCCAAAATATGAAAGAGTTTATTAATAGTAAGATGCCTTCAAAGACGAATTATTTCTTCAAAAAAGTCGGCATTATATATCTCCACTTTTATACTGCAAAATATCATCTTTATTTGAGGATTAAATCATGAGATATGTCATGAATAGTGTCCAGATTTTAATTCCCGACCAGAATGGTGGGTTGGACTTCAAGGCATTAGTCGGGAACCTTGTTCTTGTAGTTGGACCTTCATATTATAACTGATTTATTTTTATAATATAGAACATATGGTGGAGTTTCATAAAATTTGGGTTTCGGGATTTTGACCAGTAACTCAATCATAATTGATGGTCTAGTTTCATCACAAATTATTTGGGTCTTCTTGTGTTGACAATATGAGCCATCAAATGGAAGAATTGACCCATAATTTCTTCTAATTGATATGTGGTAAATTGAATAATAAATCCTAAAAAATAATAACCAAAAATTTTTAATCAGTAGTTTGAGAGTTATAAATAAAATAGTAAAATGACTCAATTGGACTACTTCTAAAAATGCTCAAAAATTATACTTAGTATTAAAACATTAATATTTCACACAAATTATGAACATTTCATATAAAATCAGTAAAGGGGGTATATAATAAGTCATGAAAATATTAATAACATAAAATCACCCACACTTAGTCTTGTGCATGTCCTCATGTGCAACAAATATAAAAACATAACAAAATCATTTTCACTCACCAAAAAATATTAAAATTTTGTTTTCTCTAATCAGGGGAGGTTTAGACTATTTCACTAATCCATTTTGAATTCCACCACAAGTTGTTATATAATCAATGTTCTAAAACTAATTCATTTTTTTAGACTCAAATTTAGAAATGGAAAATGTGGACACTCAAAACTTACACCTCTCAAGATGATAAAATTCATTTGTGGAGGTTCAATATTTCACCAACCAAAAGTGAAAATCATAGAGCTTGAAAGAGATCTGAACTTCCAATCCCTATCCAAGGTGAACAATAATCAAGAGGTATTTTTAAGGGGTTTTTCTATGGCTATAGGACGGTAGGAATATAATGTCCAGGAGAGAGAAGAAGAGGGGTAAAACACTGACATGGAAAACACAATGCATAATATTTTTGAAATAAAACATGAAAGGAAATGGAAACACATATTTATGAGGGAATGAAAATGTGAAATAAGACACAAAAGTGGAAGGAAATATGAGAAGATGGAATATTTATAAGACACAAAACTTCTCCCAATAATAATATAATGCATGTGTTCTTTTATTCTATTTTTTTCTTTTTTTTAGAAAGTTGAACTTGAAACAAATCTAACACTCATATCTCAAACCATGATTTATCTCCTCAAGACACTAATCATAATATTTATAACAATATCAAAGTCTGAGAAATAGTGATTTTTGACCTATCCAAGACACAACCCATTCTTATTTTCATTTTTTTTTGATATTATTGATTTTTTTGATTTTTTTGAACACTTTTCAATTTTACATGATAAACATATATACATTCCCAAACCCCACTGAAGGAAAACCTCTCCCCCACACTTAAAATGATTCTTTCCCTCAAGTATTAGATAATATAGTGACATCAACAAAGGGTACCCAAAATGAAATCCATTTCCCCCAGACTTAAATTTCAAAAAATTATGCAAAGAAAATCCATGTTGATATTGGGTGGGATAAGGAATTGGGCTTGTAATGTGGCTATCAAAGAAAAGTTTTTCATATTATTGAAGGGGATTTCAAAAGGAGAATTAATGTATGGTTAATGGGAGGCTATTCGACTATTATATTTCTCATGGGGTTTGGAAAATGCCTCTATCATATTAAAGCACACTAAAGTAGGAAATTCAGCTCAAAGGTCCACAAACTCAAGATTAACAAATAGAGAGGAAAAACACTCATTTTGAAAATATGGACATATGTAGCCTTGGAATGAAAGATAATGTTGGTTCTCACGATTGGGGAAAAGCATTTTCCAAATAAAAAATTGAGCATTCAAAATTTATTGGGTTTGACACAAAATTATTTATCCAAAGTCATGATGAAAATACAAAATTTTTGAGATGAAAACATGTATGTTGACTACCCAAAATGGATGAAAAAAATTAGAAAATTTAAAGGTGAGTAATCACGACTCTTGATTTTTTTTGTATATTTTTTTTGTTATGTTGCTTTTTTTGTTTTGTTTTTGTTTAGGTTTTTTTAATTTTTAATAAAGATACACCCACACAAAAGATAAAGTGAAAAAGAAAGGGTTTGATAAAGAAAGTGGTAAAAATATGAAAGAGAGAGGAATAAGAAGAAAGAGGTAGAGGGAGGAAGAGATAGAGAGATCGAGTTAAAGAGAAAGAGGTTCCCCCTGGTTTGGATTTGGTGGGTCTCCATCTCCATCTAGTGGTAGGTTGACTGGAGAAGTTGGGGATCCATTGGAAGTGGATGTTGATCCAGGATTGTATGTCCTCTCATGGTGATGCTTTAACCGATGTCCATTAACTGTGAATGTCCTTTTGGAGGAGGGGTCTTAGACTTTCACTACACCAAATGGGTAAACATTATTAATAACAAAAAGACCTTACCAACGAGAATTAAGCTTACCTGGGTGAAGCCGAAATCAAGAATTCAAGAGCATTACCTTTTCACCTTCATGGAATATCTTTCTCAGGATTTTTTTTCTCATGTAGTGCCTTGTATTTTTCTTTGTAGAGATTATAATTCTCATAAGAATCAAGTCGAAGCTCCTCCAGTTCAGCCAATTACAACAATATTTCTTCACCAGATTTTTCAAGATCAAAATTAAAAGTTTTCACTGCCCAAAATGACTTATGTTGGATTTCAACTGGAAAATGACATTCTTTACCAAAAAACTATCCTAAAAGGAGACATCCCAATGGGTGTTTTATAGGCAGATTGATATGCCCAAAGTGCTTCACTAAGTCTTTCAGGCCAGTCTTCTCTGGTGGGTTTTAAAATTCTCTCAAGCACTCTTTTCACTTATCTATTAGAATGTTCAGCCATGCCATTTGTTTGGGGGTGATATGAAATTGATGTTTTATGTAAAACCCCATTTTTTTTCAAAATATATTCCATGTTTTTATTAAAAACATGGGTTCCTAAGTCACTTATCAAAGAACGAGGTGTGCCAAATTTGTAGAAGATAAGTGTCTTGAGGAACTCACTACCGTACGTGAATCATCCTTTATAATGGGTTTGGCCTGGACCCACCTAGAAACACAATCAACCATAATACGAATGTATGAAAATCCATTGTAAGGGGGTAATGGCCCCATGATATCAATGCCCCAAACATCAAAGATCTCATAGAAAATTAATGGTTTTCGGGGCATTTCATTTTTCTTTGAAATTGTGCCAAACTTTTGGCAAGTGGGACATGATTGAAAGAACTCATGTGAGTCCTTGAATAGTGAAGGCCAAAAGAATCCAGAGTCTAGAACCTTTTGGGAGGTCCTTTGTGGTCCAACGTGGCTACCACTAGGTATTAAGTGAAAAAATTCTAAGATGGAAGAATGTTCATTTTCATCGACACATATCCTTATTACCATGTCAGCCCCAGTTTTCCAAAGTTTATTTTCTTCCCAAAAATAGTATTTTGATTCACTTTTCGACTTTATTTTTTATTCTTTTGAAAAATTTTCAGGAAAAATACCAGAAACCAAGTAATTTACAATTGGGGAAAACCATGGTATTTTTGGAGTGAGAGATGAAAGGTGCTCAATGGTGAATTCAGGATTGATGATTTCAGAATGAGAAGAATTAGAAATTCTACTCAATTGATCAGACACATGGTTTTTTTCCTGGTCTATATTTTATTTCAAGGTCAAACTCTGGGAGAATTTGGATCCATATTATTAGCCTCGGTTTGGAATCACTTTTATTGAGTAAGAACTTTATAGTTGAATGGTATGTGAAGATGATGATTTTGGCACCTAAGAGATGGGGCCGTAATTTAACTAAGGCAAAAACAACTGCTAAAAGTTCTTTTTCAGTGACAGTGTAGTGAGATTGAGTTTCATCCAATGTTTTTGAGGCATAATAGGTGACATGAGTAATCTTTTCCCTTCTTTGACCAAGAACATCCCCAACATCTCTATCAGAAGCATCACACATCAACTCAAAGGGTAAGGACCAATCTGGGGGTTGGATTATCGGGGCAGATATAAGAGAAGTTTTGAGTTCAATGAAGGCTCTCTTGCAAACCTCATCGAAATGGAATGTGAAATCATTTTGGAGGAATCGAGTGAGTGGGAGGGAAATTTTACTGAAGTTATGGATGAATCGCTGATAGAAACCAGCATGACCAAGGAATGAACGGATATCTTGAACATAAGTGGGTTCAAGAAGTGATTGGATCACTTCAATTTTGGCAGGATCAACTTCAATACCATATTTTGATGCTATGTTCTCTAGAACAATCCCATTTTCAACCATGAAGTGACATTTTTCAAAATTTAACACAAGGTTACACTTGACACACTTTTGAAGGATTAGAGAGAGTGAAATCAAGCAAGATTCAAATAAATCACCATAAATGGTGAAGTCATCCATGAAGACTTCTATGCAGTGTTCACTGAATTAAAAAAAGATACTAATCATACACCTCTAGAATGTTTCAAGAGCATTGTAAAGGCCAAAAGGCATTATCCTATATGCATATGTTCCAAAGGGGCAAGTTAAATTAGTCTTTTATTGGTCCTGAGGTGCGATTGGGATTTGGAAGTAGTCGGTGTATACATCAAGAAATCAATAGTGTGACTTTTTGGCTAATTGTTCTAGCATTTGATCAAGGAATGGAAGAGGGTAGTGATTTTTTCTTGTTTCAACATTCAATTTCCTATAGTCGATTCACACACATGATTTTTTCTTCACTCGAGTTGTGACTACCTCTCCATGTTCATTTGTGACAACATTTATACCACCCTTCATAGGTATAACTTGAAATAGACTAACCCATTCACTATCAAAAATTGGATAGATAATACCAGATTGAAGATTATTGGTGATCTCTTCCCTAACTACCTCAATTATGAGTGTATTGAGTCTTCTTTGTGGTTGTATAATTGGTTTGGATGACTCCTCAAGATGGATGTGATTCATGTAAAGGGTAGGGTTGATTCCTGGTATGTCATCTAGAGTCCAACCTATGGAATTTTTTTCCTCTAACACCTGAAAAAGTTTGGACTCTTCGGTTTCAGTAAGTGAAGCAGAGATAATGACATGATATGAGTGATCACGGAAAAGGAATGCATATTTCAGGTGTTCATGAAGAGGTTTTAGATTAGTCTCACCTTTCATTTTTGGGTTAGACAACTCAGGAATGGAAGAAGGGACTTCAGTTGCTTCATATTCATTTTCCTTAATATTGTCCACGGTGGAGCAGTAGAGATCAGAATTGATGTGGGATTCAAGAGAGTTTTCAATATCCTCTAGATTGATAGAGTCTATGAATGAAAGGTCCACATGAACTTCAAAATTTATGAATTTTTTAATCATAGTGTCGATTTTACAAGATCCTTTGTCATTATAACATGAAGAACATTGTGTATTGGGGTTCGATTCACTCTTAGAAGTGTCCTCAGAAGCATGGATTGAGAATGCAGAGTGATCCTTAGATGGGTATCGAATGGCTTGGAAAATGTTGAACTTGACCAGTTGGTCACCAAATTCCATGGATAAGATGCCTAAATGGAAATCAATTCTGGTTCTAACAGTCATGAGGAATGATCTTCCTAGAATTAGGGGATATCAAGAAGATTTCATCTCACCTTCCATGTCAAGGACATAGAAATCAGCTGGGAACATAAGATCATTAACACGAACAAGGACATCCTCAATTATACCCTTAGGGCTAGTAGTGCTTCGATTGAATAACTGAATGACAACACCTGTTGGATGTAAGGGACCTAGACCAAGGTTGGAGAAGATGGATTTGGGCATGAAATTAATCGAGGCTCCTAAGTCTATGAGTGAATCATCAAAGTTAGAACTTCCAATTTGGCATGGAACCGTAAAGGTCCCTGGATATTTGAACTTTATGGGAATAGACTGTTGGGTGGAAACATTTTCAAAGGTCCTAAGTTGCCTCTTGCGGGTGCACAATTCCTTAAAAAACTTTTCATACTTAGGAATTTGTTTGATGAAATCTAAGAGAGGAGTGTTTACATCAACACGTCTAAACATGTCGAGCATTTCAGGATCAGGTTCAAATGACTTCTTTGGCTTAGAGACAACTTGTGGAAAAGGAATTGTATTCCTAAGTGGAATGGAAGGAGGTGAGGGAATGGATATTCATATTCCTTTTCAAGTTTATTTTTCTTTTAATTTTCTAGTTCAACATTTAAAGGTGGTTTATATGACTTATCTTGAGGTATATAAATTTTCTTTCCCAATCTAAGTGAAATTGCACTTACATTACCCTTGGGGTTGGGTAATGGTTGAGCTGGGAGTTGGAAATAATTGGATGGTTGCTGCTAACTAAGGTGGGATGCAAGTTGACCAATTTGGGTTTCAATGTTCTTGAGACTAGAATGGGTGAAGGCGGAAAGATATTCAACAGTGATTTACTATGGTTTCTTGGAAGAAGAGGCTTGTCCCGGATTGGGATTACCTTGATTTTGGTTCTTGGGAAAGCGATTGTATTGCTTTTGGAATTGGGAAGGCTCACTAGGATAATGGAATCTAGGAGGAGGAATTTTCCTTTGAGGTTGAGGAACAAAAGGATAAGGTTTTTGGAAGTTACCAACACCTTGGCCATATTGGAATTGGTTTGGGTTTTGAGGAGGAATTACAGGATTCCCATATCTCGAGTTAGGGTTATATGTAGAAGAGAAAGGCTCAGAATGGGGTTGGTTGAAGTTTCTAACAAACTGACCTGATAGTTGAGGGTTGGTGTTCCTATAAGCATATACTGTACTGAGCTCCATTGGTCTTGATGAATCAGATTGATCCTCTTGAAGTTATGGACATGTGTCAGTTGGATGATATGGAGAGTTGTATATTCCACAGTTTTTGACAGCTCTAGGAAACATTGATTGCGGAGAAGATGAGGTTGGGGATTTGGTAGCCACAACTAGTTGTCGCAAAAGACCTGTAAGTTCACTCATCCACTCTGTCATCTTGTTTGGCTCAATTGATTGATTATATTGGGCTTATTTGGCTTGATAATGTTCTCAAGTATGGAATTATTGTGTGTTTGTAGCCATATTGCTTATGATATCTCTTGCTGCTGCAAGAGTTTTGTCAACAAGAGAACCACCACTTGCAGCATCAATGAGAGTTCTCTCCATAGCCAATAAACCCTCATAGAAGTATTGGATCAAGATTTGGTCAGGGATTTGGTGGTGTGGGTAGGTTTCAACAAGCTTTTTGAACCTCTCCCAGTATTCATGGAGTGATTCACTTGGGAACTGATAGATACCACTTATTTCCTTTCGGATTGAAGCAGTATGAGAAGCAGTAAAGCATTTCTCTAAGAAGAGCCGCTTCTTGTCATTCCATGTGGTTATGGAACCAGGAGGGAGGTATTAAATCCATGACTTGGTGGAGTCATCTAGGGAGAAAGGGAATGCTTGGAGTTTTATTTGTTCCTCAGAAATCCCTTGAGGCTTCCTGGTAGATCACTCCACTTGGAACTCTTTAAGGTGGATATGTGTATCCTCACCGGCTAGCCCGTGGAAATGATAAAGAAGATGAATCAAACCCGATTTGAGTTCAAAATCAGCCTTTATGTTTTGATATTGAATACCAATAGGTTGGTAATTCATATCAGGGGAAAAAATTTCTTAGAGTTTTTGTTCCCTAGGATTGGCCATTTCTAATTCAACTAGTTGGAAAAGGACTGGTTCTTGAATGAGTAGATTATCTCTTAAGTCCATCCTAAGTTGGAAAAGAGTTCGCTCAATTTCATGGTCAAAAAAATATGAGGGATTGTTTGGGAGGCTACGGGGCATTCATAGAGATGTTGGAAGAAAGAGGAAGATGGGTTTTTCTTTGTGTTTTTTCTATTTATGATTTTTATGAGAAGACGGGTTTTTCATTGTGTTTTTTTAATCATTTTTTTTAAAATTTTGTTTTTTTTTTGTTTTTTACAATAACCAGAAACTAATGACTAATTAAAGAACCATCCCCAGAAACAAGTCCATTTGAAACGCGCGACCGATTGTTTCCTATCAACCAGTCAAAGTTCCGATGCTCTGCTAATATGTATAGCAGCACTCGGGTCGAATCCTTAGCGATGATACTTTTTAAATAGTCGATTGTTTTTAGTTGATTGTATTTTTATTAGGGGTTTTTTTGTAGATATTAATTTAAATAATTTATTGATTTTTATTTATTTAACAAATTGATAAAGATTTGGGCGAGTTCATCATTAGGTATTTAAGCTTGTGAAATCATTGAGCCTTCCTTTATATTGCATTAAATTAACACCCACTTCAGAAGATAACGTTGATTGGAATTCCTAAGTGTTAAGGCTTTAATCCAAGCCTTAACATAACTTAAGGTTCTAATCTCAATAAAAGATTGTTGATGTTGGTGTATTTATGGTTCTAATAATCCATGGAAACCACACGTTAAACAAAACAAGTCATTAATCCATGACATGTTAATTCAAACATACACAATGTTAATTCAAAGAATGTTCATCAAGAAAATAATCTCAATCACTTAATATCATTAAATTTTGACTCACCCTAATAATGGATTTACTCATCCATTTGGGTGTTTAATAATCTAGTTATAATTATTATGATGATAAATTAAGAAGAGAAGAAAAATAAAGGGACAAGAAAAGAGTGGTACGTCGAACACACACACACACGAATAATGATGATAATTAAAAACAGACTTTCGATTGAATGAAGAAGAAAAAGAAAGGAAGGGGATTCAACTGTATTTAAACTATTTTATGAACATTAATATGAAACTATAGATGTTGGATGAGAATAAGAGATATTGAAGAAGAAACTTGTATTAAAACAGAATTACAAAGAAAGAGACTTACAAGATTACAATAATGAAGAACACAAAAGTAAATGAAAACAAAGAGAGGAGGAAATGTCTCTCAAGTGAAAACTTGAATATGGAAGGTCCTCCAAATCCTTTTTAAAGTCTTTGGTCGTGCCAATTTATGATCCACTCTTCTGAAATTCCAACCCCTTTGATGGAGAGGAGGGGGATGTATTTATAGCCCAAGGAAGTGAACTGTTTTCATTCCCAATCTGTCCCTCCACTTGGATTGACAATTTGGACATCCAGATAGCCGAATATCAAGATATCTAATTCTTAAAAGTTGAAGATAATAACGTTTTCTGACCTCTCTCAAAATTTGGGGTCATTGGGACCTTTGGATACAAAGTTATAGTCGGTTGATTATTAATTTTAATCTGTCCATTTCAATCCAATATTTTTGAAGTCTAAAATGTGAAAGGGTTTTTGAATAGTAATACTTCTTCAAATTAGAATGATTTATTCAAAAAATTCTGCCACCATTATCTCCTATTTCACAATGCAAAATCTCATCTCTATTTTATGATTACATCATGATATATGTCATGAATAATGTCCGGATTGTAATTCCCGGACAGAATGGTGGGCTGGACTCTAAGGCATTAGTTGGGACCCTTGTTCTTGTAGTTGGACCTTCAAATTTTTATCCAGGATTCTTTTGAATAATATCTAATATATGGTGGAGTTTCATAAAATTTGGGCTTCGGGATTTAGACCAGTAACTCAATCATCATTGATGGTCCAGTTTCATCACAAATTATTTGGGACTTCATGTGTTGACCATATGAGACTTCAAATGGAAGAATTGTCCCTTGATTCCTTCTATTGATATGTGAGAAATTGAATAATGAATAATAAAAAACGAGAACCACACATTTTTAATCATTAGTATGATAGTTATAAATAAAATAGTAAACTGACTCAATTGGACTACTTCTAAAAATGCTCAAAAATTATACTTAGTATTAAAACATTAATATTTCACACAAATTATGCACATTTCATATAAAATCAGTAAAGGGGGTATATAATAAGTCATTAAAATATTAATAACATCAAATTTATACCCATAATCCTTGATTATGGTGAATTCTAGGGATATCCTTTATTTTTAATAGGGAGATCATTTGGTGATAGTGTATGCCTACCATTTTGCTGAGTTGGTTATTTTTTTCACATGAGGTTATGATGAATGATAAGATAAATGCTCAAAAATACATGAAAGTATTATGACCTGAAATTTTATCATAGTTATATATTCTAAATCTCAAAACCTTTTTTGAAATAGTCAATAGGGCTGTGATGATAGATATTGATTTGGTAGAAAATTCACGATAATTTGAGTTTCCCCTTCCACAAAGTAGAAATTTCAGTTACATACATGGTATGAAGAGGAAGGTTCATGATAATTAAAGAGGTGGTGGATATAGTTCCCAATATTAGGATATTTATACACCATTAACAGTGGATAATAACATATCTATGACTTTCTACCAATGTTTCAAGATAGGGAACACCTGACAATCTTGTCCTTGGCCTTTTAATAACTTTAGTGTATTTGGTCTCCAAGTTCATATATAGATATTCTTCTAGGATCTATCTACATCTTGATATAGTTATATATCATTAGTTCATAATGAAACTATAGAAAATTCATACTCTTATAAGTCTACAGGGCTCTAAGCATAGGCCTTGAGAGTGAAGTAATTTCTTATAGTGGAGGAGAACTCAAAAAATGTTTATAATGGTATAACTATAGTGATATGTACCTTTTTATTGTATCTTCTATAGAAACTAATTTATTTGATATCAGTTCCTCTCAATCTTTTATATCTATCCATTTTTAGGATGTTTTGAATCATATGATGGAGCTTATATCGTATGTGTTTCGCACGGGATCCGAGGATGAACTCCTGGACGGGAGATTCAAAACGTTCCGATCGGTTTCTAACGGGTTTGTTCGTAGAACCGGAAACATCCAATGATTCCACATCTTTTTGGACCTACTTTCCAAAGGTAGGCGCTCATTATCTTGTGGACTAATGAGGCTTAGGAATTTGCATTGGTCGAGAGGATGGGAGGTCGGACTCATCACACCTTTTTGAGGGGAATTATTGTCTACTTCGAGACTCTCTTTATAGATTTAAGTTATTTTCGTGAATCCTTATTACATTACCAAGTATAAAATGAGCTTTCCTTTAGTTTTAACAATCAATGATTAAATATGCAAGAAATTTAGAGAATCTTTTATTTGTATTCGAGGTTCTTCATAAATAGAGAATCATCTATATCTGTTTAGAGATTCTTGGTCAATGGTATCCTTCAAAACATTTATATAAAAGTCTCTTGGTCATTATGATGACGAGGCTGGTTTTAAAGCCACTCAGTGGGGCACTTGAAGTTTATCATCATTCATAAGGACAGAGATTATTTCAAAGTTGGGATCGAACCCATAAATGGGCTACCTACGTATCCTTTGTTTTGGAAAAGGAATCAGAACCCACGTAGTTCGAGTAATGGAGTATGATGTTTATGATTGATGGCTCAAAGATGAATGTCATAATTACTTTTACACTCAAAGCTCACGTGAGTCATGCTCGGTGTGAGAAACAAGAGGTATTGGTAAAAATTAGACAATTGTTCCATGAAAGATGCAATCATAAGAATTTGTTTGGGGTTTATATATGTATGACTTCCCAGATAGATGAAGGTTTAGGATTTACTTTTAGGGAGAAAATCCATGAACATGGTCCATAAAGTTATATGTGCTTGATGGAGATTTGAATACTCTAATCTTGGGGCTTACTCCTAAGGAGGATGCCCAAGTTAGGAGGGGATTTATGATTGGGTTTTACTCTTGAAAAGGAAACCCAAGTCAAGGGTAAATTAAGACTGGTTAAGAGAAATTTAAGGGGACTTGGGGCTTACTCCTGAAAAGGAAGCCCAAGATTATGATTGGGACTTACTCCTAAAAAAGGAGGCCCAGGTTAGAGGACTTGGGGCTTACTCCTGAAAAGGAATCCCAATATTATGACTGAGTCTTATTCCTGAACAGGAGACCCAGGTTAGGGATTAAGGTTTGGGGCCTACTCCTGAGGAGGATGCCCACCGTGGGAAACTTTAAGAATTTGGGGCTTACTCCTGAGGAAGATGCCCAAATTAAAGGACTTATAACTGGGGATTATTCCTGAAAAGGAGACCCAGTTTAATGATTCTCTCATCTTAAAGGATGAGGTTAAATGAATGAACTCTCAATCTTTGGTGACATAAGGATATTAAAATCACTAGGCTTTGAGAGATATTCCAAATAATTCCTTTCAGATAAGGAAGTGAAATCAAGAAATCATTCCATAAATGGCTTTGAAGAGTGTCTTGAAGACTGAATCTTGAAAAGGAAAGGTGAAATGGCTTAAGAGGGGTAAAATAGGCAAGATGGGCACCCATAAAGATAGGGGCGTGCAAGTCTTGCAAGGCGCGCAAGTCTTCCGTGGGCGCGCAAGTATTGGTCGCGCATGTATACCTGCGCGGCACATGGTGTACTTGCACGATTTTCAACCAGCATTGAAATACTTGAGAGACTCTTTTTTAAACCCTTTATAATTTTCTTGAGGTTCTTTCAGAAAAGGGATGCGCAAGTTATATTGAAGGAAATAAGTCGCCGCACAAGTGTTTGATAAGTTTCAACACTTAGGCCTTCCTTCTTCTCTTTAGATCTTCCGTTCTAGGCAAGAAACTACCTTAGAAGTGTTCCGGAAGCTTTGAGAAGAGACTTGGGCGTCGGGAGCTTCAATCCGAGTTTCTGAAAAAAGATCCTCTCGAATGGGGGGCCCACAGGGTCTATTTATAGGCAGGAGAAGACCCCGGGCGGTTACTGGGTGGTTATCACTTTAGGTCGCGCAAGTCACTTGCACGACCATAAGGCGTCGCGCAAGTAGACTTGCACGACCACTAGGCGGCGCGCAAGTGTAATTGCGTGACCATGAGGGAACTTGCGCGACCTATGGGCAATGTTCTCCTTGTTCATCCCTTTGTTGATTTTTGATGTTTCTTCAAAGGATGAATCACATTGGACTCAGATATTCCCCTTTTCCGATTTTTAGATTCTATGACGAAAGGAGCGTCAACAAAAGTCCCCCCTCAGAGTTGGATCCGGAGAGAAATGAGGATTTGACTATGAGGAAATTGAATCCATCCAAAGGAAAAAGGGGGCGCGCAAGACTTTAGGGCACAGAGAGCAGTGCACAAGTGTGCTGGAACTTGACTTTTATTCAATGTTCCTTTGTCTTTTGTGGGCAGTTTAAAGTCATGCATGCCGGACATAAAGGGGCTAATGTTTAAGGTCAAAATAGATTTGACCGAAATGGATTAGAATTGACACAATTCCTTGAAAGTTCATCTGAAAACATACTACCATACTCATGTATGAGGGAAAATATGTAAACTATGGCTTAAGAATATTTGAATCTGAGGAATGATAGGAAAAAATAGCTAAAAGGCATTAGAAGAAGTAGTTTCCAAGAATGAAGTTACTATTATTTAACAAAACCCGTTAGGGGGTTGAAATATGCAGGGCCACCTATGGGAATTGGCTACATGGTCAAATAAATAGCATCTTTCGGCTGACAAGTCTGTTATGTGGACTGTTTATGCAAGGCCACCTATGGGAACGTGCTGCATAGTCAGGCAAAAGAACTCTCAGAAATTTACTTTCCTAGTGCTAAAAGCCAGTGAAAGTTTATGGAGATTCAAATTTTCTAAAGTATAGAGTTTGTTGTATGGAAAGAGGTACTTGAATATGGAGAAGATATTTCCGAACAAGAATATCGAAGAACTGGATGAATATCACTCCTACGAAGGTCTGACCCAAAAGTAGGGAAGAAGAATAAACCATAGACTTGAATACTTTCAGATCATGAAAAAGGATATGGGACAAATATGTTAAGGATGGCTATTTTTTGCAGATCCCTACATACTGTCGTTTAAGAAAAATAAGTACAAAAGAGGCATTCTTCCCAAGAATGAAGTTACTATTATTTAACAAAACCCGTTATGGGGTTGAAATATGCCGGGCCACCTATGGGCATTGGCTGCATGGTCAAATAAATAGCATCTTTCGGCTGACAAGTCTGTTATGTGGACTGTTTATGCAAGGCCACCTATGGGCACGTGCTGCATAGTCAGGAAAAAGAATTTTCAGAAGTTTGACATTTTTGTGATTAGAAGTCATGAAAAGGGTTATGAAGATCTGAAAATATTTAAGGTTAGGATTATAACACATAAAGATGGGTATTGTCCAATGTATATAGAGATACATAGGTCAATGAA
The DNA here is from genome assembly GCA_963277665.1 of Viscum album. Lineage (NCBI taxonomy): Eukaryota > Viridiplantae > Streptophyta > Magnoliopsida > Santalales > Viscaceae > Viscum > Viscum album. The sequence continues at coordinate 343,598 of CAUJRU010000689.1, read as the reverse complement.
AACCATAATCATGTTGTGGCTGGGTCCTGAATTGAAACTTGGACTTCACTACGTATCTCATAAGAATGAGAATCAAGCCATACGTAGTTCTTGAAATTCAGTTTAACGTCATGCAGGATGAAAGTATGAGAAATATTAGTTTAGGGTCATAGAATTCGGACCATAATAATGAATACACAGTGTGTGTTTTCATGAGGATTTTTCAGCTAAGGGACTGAAAGTGAAATTTGGGGTTATGCCCAAAAGACTTGGGACTGGATTCGAGGGATACTCGAATGTTTCTACGTATCCCATAAGGATGGGAATCAAGTCCACGTAGTTCTAGAAATACCCTTTGTACAAATTTGGTTCGTACATGTGAAGGGTGAAAGGGGACTTTAGTGCAATGATGGTTTAACCTGAGATAAAAATTTTAGGCATTACCATGTATGCACGTAGTCTTTTGAAAATGAAACATGATTTAAAAAAAATCAATGTCAATAATGGTTCCTTCTCAAATGAGGAAATCAAAGAATATTGTAGTTTATTGTCGTACCAGACAAAAGTGTTGTATAGTTTAACGTCATATAACAAGGACGAAAGTGAATCAATGTAAAGATATTGATTCCAGGGGCGGTTTCACGAATCAACATTATGTGAGATGGTGGTGAACCGATGTGAAGAGATTGTTTTTGGGCTTGAACCTTGGGAGGCTACCTATATACCCAGCCTGTAGGGCAAGGATCAAAGTCCGTGTAGTTCAATTAAAGAATGAATTAATGATCAAGTTGTTTTTGTGGACAATGATCTAATAAAAAATATTGTTGGGACTTACACATGGTTAGTGGCCCAAAGGGAGTGTTATGGTTGATGTTCGCTCTAAGATCACGTGAGTCATACTCAGTGTGAGAAACAAGAGGTAATAACAACCTTAACGATGTACAGTTTAATGTCATGTAGGACATAAAAAAGGGACTATGCAGTTTATAGTCTTGCAGTTAGGACTATTGGTGCTGCACAGTTTAGTGTCATGTAGCAGGGACAAAATACAGTTTAATGTCATGTAGGACCTATCAAGGATTTTCTGTACAGTTTAGCATCATGTAGTTAGGACGATGGGGATAAAATAGTTTAACGTCATATTGGACGAAAGGGGGACTGTGCAGTTTAATGTCATGCCGTAAAGACAAAATAACACACCATTTATGTCATGTTGGACGAAAGTGCGAATAGTTTAAGGTCATATGCATGGACCGTGGATGGTGCAGTTTAATGTCATGTTGGACCTTTGATGATTATATAGTTTAACGGCTTTCCGGACGTGAGGGACTTTTATACAGTTTAGCATCATATAGTTAGGACGTCACAGTTTAACGTCTTGCTGGACATAAGGGATTTGAAAATAGTTTATGGTCATATACATGGACCAGGGATGATGCAGTTTAAGGTCATGCTGGACGGTTTATGGAACTTTTTCATAGTTTAATGTCATGTGGGACGAAGTTGCAGTTTAAAGTCATACTGGACCATTGCTGTACAGTTTAAAGTCATGTAGCTAGGACTAAGGTGAACCAATATGAGAATATCAGTTCTGGGGACTTTTTACAATTTATCGTCATGCTGGACGATGAAAGTGCCACACAGTTTAATGTCATATTGCTAGGACACAATATAGTTTAATGTCATCTCGGACAAAATATAGTTTAATGTCATCTCGGACATAATAGTAACCAATGCGACAGTTTAACGTCATGTTGGACGATAAGGGAACTAACACAGTTTAACGTCATGCTGGACGATGAAAGTGCCACACAATTTAATGTCATGTTGCTAGGACATAATATAGTTTAATGTCATCTCAGACAAATAAGGAACTTTTGTACAGTTTAATGTCATGTAGATAGGACATAATATAGTTTAATGTCATCTCGGACATTATACAGTTTAGTGTCATGTTGGACATTATACAGTTTAGTGTCATGTAGGACATTATACAGTTTAGTGTCATGTAGGACATTATACAGTTTAGTGTCATGTAGGACATTATACAGTTTAGTGTCATGTAGGACATTATACAGTTTAGTGTCATGTAGGACATTATACAGTTTAGTGTCATGTAGGACATTATACAGTTTAGTGTCATGTAGGACATTATACAGTTTAGTGTCATGTAGGACATTATACAGTTTAGTGTCATGTAGGACATTATACAGTTTAGTGTCATGTAGGACATTATACAGTTTAGTGTCATGTAGGACATTATACAGTTTAGTGTCATATAGGACATTATACAGTTTAGTGTCATGTAGGACATAAAACATGAACCAATGTGATTGTTTTGGATCTGGGAACAATATTTTGTGTTTATAAAAAATACTTCTTCAGAAATCTGGCATTAGTTGGAGTCGTGATGTGTTCTCCATCCATTGAGATTAGAGAATATGCTCCATTGGAGTAGACCTTATGTATTGAATAAGGTCCTTCCCATTTTGGTTCAAGCTTGGGAGGCTTCTTTCCTGGTATCATTGGTGCTCTGCGAACCAATACCAATTCTCCCTGAATGAATGAACGAAGACGAACTTTTTTGTTAAAAGCTCGTGCTATTCGATTCTGATAGATTTCCAAGTGGTGCAAAGTGCACAATCTTTTCTCATCTAACTGTTCCAATTCATTAAACCGCTTTTGGGATTGCTCATCTGTAGATAACTGATCACAAATGGCTACTCTGAGTGAGGGCAATTGAACTTCAATTGGCAAGACTGCTTCTGTTCCATATACCAATGAATATGGATTTGACCGCGTTGCATTGCGAGTGGTAGTCCTATAAGCCCATAAAGCATGAAAGAGTTTATCAGGCCATGACCTCTTATCTTTATCCACCATCTTTTGCAGTATATTTGAAAGAGTCTTGTTGAAGGCTTCTATCTGGCCATTAGCCGCCGCATGATATCGAGATGAATGGTTGGACTTAATGTTGTATTCTTAATACAATTTCTTTACCTCAAAAGAACAGAAGTTGGTGCCATTATCCATCAATATGGTATGAGGGACACCAAATCTAGTAATGATGTTAGACTTGATGAAGCTAACAATGCATTTAGAACTGACTTCTTTGAGAGGTACTGCCTCTTCCCATTTGGAAAAGAAATTAGTAGCAGTAAGAATGTACTTAAACTGCTTGGCCGTAGCTGAAGGGTAAGGTCCCACCACATCCATTCCCCATGTGGAAAATGGCCATGAGTATTTAGCTGTATGAAGAAACTCTGGAGGTTGATGAATGAAGTTGGCATATACTTGGCATGAATGACACTTCTTTGTGAAATCAACACAATCTTGTATCATTGAGGGCCAAAAGTATCCAAGACTTCGAATTTGATCAGATAGTCTATGTCCAGACTAGTGGGCACCACAAACTCCTGCATGCACTTCTTTTGTGACAGCCATTGTCTCTTCACCATCAATACATCTGAAGAGAACTCCATCAAAACCACGTTTGTAGAGAATTTTCTCGAGGTGGTTTGGGCTATCATAAAGAGTAAAATTGACCACACGTCACCGGATTTGTTCTTTCTCGGCTCTATCAGGTGGAAGTGTTCCATTTTGAAGGTATTCCCTGATAGGTGACATCCATCCTGTAGTATGACCATACGTTTCAGGAATGGGACTAATTTCATTAATTTCCTCTGTTCTGACTTGAACATAAGGTGAAATTGCACGACGGTGGGCAATACAGATAGTTGTCTCGTCCCGATTTGGATCTGCTAAAGCTGTGGCTATATTAGCCAGTGCATCAGCTTAATCATTTTGTAATCTTGGGACATAAAAAAATGTTGGTTCTGAAGGGAATTCCGACATTAATTCTCTGACGTAATCATACAAAGGGATTAATTATTCTTTTCTGATGGCGTAATCCCCATTGACTTGTTTGATTACTAGGTCTGAATCACCTTTCACCTTTAAGTGATTCACTTGTGCTTGAAGCACTAACTCCAAGCCTGTAATGAGAGCTTGGTATTCAGCTTCATTATTGGTACCACCTTCCCACAACAAAAAGGAATAAGGTAACACTGCCTTATCTAAAGAAATGAGCACAATTCCTAAACCAACTTTGTTGAATTTAGGATTTTCCATTTTCTTCCCTGTTGGACTTCTAGAAGCACCCTCAAAATACATTTCCCATGTTTGAGGAATCTCTTGAATAGAGAAAAATTCCTCATCAGGGAGTTTGATATCTGAATACGTGTCTTCCACTGAAGGATGTTCAGCCAAGAAATCAGCCAGAGCTTGGCCCTTAATTGCCTTTTGAGACACATACTGGATGTCGAACTGCTATAGAATAACCGCCCACCTTGCCAGACGTCCTGTAAGCATTGGACGACTAAGGATGAATTTGAGCGGATTATTACGAGATATCAATTGGACCTCATGATGTTGCAAGTAGTGTGTCAGTTTCTGAACTGCAAATATTAATGCTAGGCAGCACTTTTCAATACCTGAATACCGGGTTTCTGCTTCAAGCATAGTTCTACTGAGATAGTAGAGACTATTTTCATTCCCAGCATCATTCTTTTGAGTGAGAAAGGCACCCAATGATCGCTCTAAAGCTGTCACATAGAGGATAAGAGGTCTATCCTCAACAGGTGGCATGAGTACTGGTGGACTTAAGAGGTATTTCTTGAGAACATCAAATGCTTCTTGACATTCTTCAATCCAGTGGTAAGTGACTCCTTTCTTCAATAATTTGGTAAAGGGTAAACTTTTGCCTGCCAAATTGGCGATGAAACGCCGAATATAGGCTAAGTGTCCTTGAAGTCCTCTTAATTCTTTCAAATTCTGAGGAGGTGACATACCAAGGATTGATTTGGTCTTCTCAGGATCGACTTCAATACCACGATGGCGTACAACAAAGCCGAGGAATTTTCCTAAGGTTACCCCAAAATCACATTTTAAGGGGTTCATCTTAAAACTATGTTGTCGAAGCTTGTGGAATATGACTTCCAAATCAGCCAAGTGATTAGAACGTTGTTTGGATTTAACCCCCAAATCATCTACATAGAATTCAACAAACTTCCCTAAAAGGGGTTTGAAGATACGATGCATGGCGCGTTGATATGTTGCACCTGCATTCTTTAAACCAATGGGCATCACCCGGTAACAAAACACACCTTGAGGAGATCTGAAGGATGTATATTCCTCATCTTCTGGGGCCATTTGGATTTGATTATATCCAGAATATCCATCCATGAAAGAAAGTACTTCATAGCCAGCCGTCGCATCAATTAAGAGTTCTGTAATCGGAACTGGGAAATAATCTTTAGGACAATACCGATTAAGATCTCTGAAATCGATGCAAACCCTAATTTGTCCGTTCTTCTTCTTTACAGGGACAATATTAGACAACCACTTGGGATATTGAACTTCTCTGACGAAGTTCGCTTTGATAATCTTATCTACTTCAGCCTCAATTTTGGAAGCATAGGTTGGGTGTGTTCTTCTTGCGGCTTGCTTGAATCCTCTATGTTCTTTTGGCAAACCCAAATGATGGGTGGCAATATCAGGATCAAGGCCAGGCATCTCTATATAATTCCAAGAAAAAATATATTTATTTTTCTTTAGAAAAGAAATATACATCTCCTGCTCTTCAAGGGTCATGGCCGCACTAATTAAAGTGGGGAGTGGATCTTTCTCTGTACCCAGATTTACTTCTCTGGGTTCATCCATAGTGGTAGAGATACCCTCTTCAAATGCTGGAGTAACATCTCTAAGATCTTCCTCTTCCTCTTCATCATGTGTTATTTCTTCCGTTTCTACTTGCAAAGTAGATGAAAAAAATGAAATTCTCATGATCATAAGAGATGTCAAAATTTTCACATTTTGAAGAAGAAGCTTCCATTTCCGACACTATTGATGATAAAGGGTCTTCTTTGGGAAATAAAGAGGAGATGATGGATTGAGAATCGACATCATTATTCACCTCTGGTGTTGCTATAACTTCTTCTGGCCTGATTAGCGAAGTATAGACTTGTTGGATTTCAGCAGACGAAATGAAAACGTCACCACTTATGCTTTCATCACTGCTTGGTAAGTTACCAATTTCTCCCATGTTGTCAGGCTCGATTGCCGTAATTGACATTATGGATCTTTCCATGAGAGTATTTTGATTTGGGCCTATTTTGTCAATTTGACTAAAAGGTAACACATAATCTGTACTCACATGTGAAAATGGATTTATTGGAAATTTTTTCAAACCATATGGAGCATTAACTTTGGTAATTTCCTTCATTGTAGATTTTTCTCTTCCCGTCATGTGATAAAATTCTGCCTCAATGTATTGAGACTCACATGTCTTGAACGAGGCCTTATCACCATACAATGTTCCAACTTGACCATCGAAACAGTATTTGAGACATTGATGGTATGATGACGGAATAGCTACATGCTGATGTAGCCAGGGTCTTCCAAGCAAGATATTGAAAGATGAGTCTTGATCAACAATCATGAAATCCGAATTGGAAAAAAGATCTCCAAACTGAGTTCTGAGTGTAGCTTCTCCCAGTGGTTCTTTTTCATTTTTATCATATCCTTGTAACATCATGGTAGAAGGAGATAAATCAGATTCTGTGAGGCCCAATCGATGAAGTGTATGAATGTGCATGAGATTGACTCCTGAACCATTGTCAATGAAAGATCTTCGAACATCTATACCATTGACTTTTCCAGATAAGTACAAAGGTTTTACGTGCCCTTGCACAACATCATCTTCATCTTTATCAGTAAAATATATCACTGCATGGCATTCTCCAGGATTATTCTCTATGTGATAGATTTCAGCTGCAGCAATTTCAGCTTCAAACTCCTGAGGACTTGACAAAGCTTCGATGAGTGCTTCCCGAAGATCTTTTGACAGATTCAAAGCATCCAAAATTGATAACTTGGATAGTACTTGGGCCAAGTGTTTCAATATATCATACTTTTGATCTAGAGTTCTGCGTTTCCCAATAGGAATATGTGGTTTAGCAGGTACCTTGGAAGCAGATGCTTTGGAAGCTGATGCATCTTGTATTGAAGCTGGCAACATCCTTGGTTTTGGCAGATTAGACTAATTAGATCCATTTAATTGCTGAGATAAAGAAGATGGAACTTTTAATCGGTCTTCCAAAATAACTGTGCCAAAACCGAGTTGGCCATTGGTAGAAGAAATTGCTTGTCCTTTTTGAGCTCGCTGAAGGGCTCTACCACGAGTTTCTGCTGTATATACAGTGCTAGCAGGGGTAAAATTAGAGTAGTGGCTTTGGAAAGATCCACGTCTTCCCCTATATCCTGAACCTCTAGAACCTCTTCAGATTCCTTTATTTGATATAGGGAATTCAGGCTCATCAAGACTGGAATATGAATCTGTTAATTGAATCATATTAACAGAACCAAAGATTAACTCTTCGTCTGATAACGACTCTGCCTGGTTAGCCTATTTAGGCTGTGCCGTTTGGTGGGACGGTGCCCGTGGCTCTGAAGTAGATGGAATGAAATCTGCCAGAGTCAAAGACAATTTAGACTTTGATACATACTCATCTTCTCCTGATTCCTCTTTCTTCTTTGAATTGCGCTGCCCTTTTGAGGATTTGTCTTTTGATGGAGGCTTTACTGCAGCTTTTGTAGGAGACACAATTGGCTTCTTCAATTGTGTTCGCAAAATGGAATGGGTCCGATTGATTGTCTTTCTGACCATCCAATCATCATATTTTTCCGCAGTTTTTCTTTTGACTTCCTGCCACTCGCCTCCTTCCTCTGGATCTGTAGCGGTAATACACGCTACATGAGCTGAAGAACCCTTCAATTTGACTTGTCCCAAGTCGACCATTTTTTGCAGGAGGTCTTTAAAGACAAAACACTCCTGGATGGGATGCCCCAACATTTGATGAAAGGGACAATAATTGGGACGGTCTTCATCTCCTTCCTTGTTTGGCCTCTTGGGCACTGGTAATTGAACCAAATTATTTTCTTGAGCTGAAATGAAGTAACCAAGAACTTGCTCACTTCAAAAAGAGTATGTTTTACTCTTCATATCCTCAAATTGTTTTCGTCGTTGATCTCTTTGATCATTTGGACGAAACGGCCTTTGTTGTTGGCGTTCAGGAGGTGGAGTCCTTCGAGAATATGAAGGTTTTGAAGTAGATATAGGTATAGGTGCTTGTTTAAGCATAACTGTAGCAGTTTCTGCTTTACCCATTCTTCTTCCTGGAGCTGATGGAATTACACGAGATTTAACCTTATCCTATACAAGGGAATCTTCAATCTGCTGAGCGATTGAAGTAAGGTCTCGAAACCCTCCTGTGTATTTCACAGGGATCAATGGCATGCGTAATTTGTCACGCAAATTTTCCACATAGATTGGCAATAATTCCTCCTGAGGGAGTGCTAAACTCAGGGAATACGTTAATCCCTTCCAACGAGCAATGAAATCAGAGACTCTTTCATTTTCCCTTTGCTTGCAGTTTGTAAGATCGAAAACTGTCGTTTTTGGAAAAGTTGAGCTAAACTGAAGAAGGAATTTTTGATGAAGATCCTCCCATCTGATGACTGACCGGGATTGCAAGCTTGTATACCAGACAAAAGAGGGTCCTTGCAAGGTTCGCACAAAGCATCTGAGTTTCACTGCTTCTTGCTGCTCTGGAGTTCCCATCATAGGATCACAACAAGACACATAATGTGTCAAATGTTGTTCAGGGTCGCCTGATCCATTGAAAGTAGGGAAAACAGGGTTTCCAAAACTGGATGGAGGAGAAATTGAATCTACCCATTCAGGGTAAACTTTCTTTTCAGGTTAAACTTGCGCCCGTTTCCCTTCTATAGTTTCTAACCGAGCTGTTAATGACTCAATAGTAGTTATTAACTTTTGAGAAACATCAGGTTGAACTTGGTTTTGGGTAGGTGCAATGAATGGAGCTTGGACAGATGTGGTGGTTGGTGCTGCAACTGATGGTAGTGATGCCAACCGTTGTTGCGTTTGACCCGTAGGATTAGACCTTTGTGGGTGTACTGATAAAAGAGGATATTCTTGATCCATCTTAGTAGTTACAACAAATTCCTTCGGCTGTCGGGCTTCAGCATTCTTAAGAAGAAGACTACTCTGAAGTAGTTCTGCATTCAACCTTCTTAATTCTTTCATTTCTTCCTCCTGTTGTGCAAACCTTTTCTCTAATGAGAGCAATTGACCTCATTCAGAGGAAGGGTGAGAAGTAACCTGATTCTTTCCTTTCCCCTTATTGGATCCTTTTAGGAGAGGGGGAAGTGGGTTACTTGAAGGAATACCCAGATTTTGGGTAAGCCTTTGATTACGTGTGCACACACCTTCTTCATTTAGGTCTGTGTGCACAACTTCTTGAGAAGGAACCTCTTCGTCTGATCCCTCTGATTGAGCCTCATCTGGTGAATCAGCAGCAACGACATTGATGACATTAATGGATGAATATTGCATAGAATCCTTTCTATCAGCATTTCTGTGATATTGTCTTCTTCTATGTCCATGATGAGACATGGCATTCCGTTGACTTGATCCCTCAGGAACTTCTTGGAGAACCGTCACTTGGAGAGAATCTCCTGATAGCTTGGCTCTTCATTCCTCTTGAGGCTTATTCCCTAATCGAGAGAATACTGACTTTCTCTGAGGGAGGGATTGATGATTTGAAAAAGTCCCCAGTCCGGTGGACTGGGGATGTTCCTGCTGCTTCCGCTCAACTCCTCGAATCCCATTTGTTGACTCTGAGGGTTGGGTTAGAGAAGTCCCCAGTCTGACAAGCTGGGGTGTCTCTTGACATGCTATGTCTGATATCTTCTTAAAATCTCTCTTGATCTTGCGAATCTTAGTTCGGAAATTAGCTGGATGCATTAACCTGTATCCACTTTTATCACCTGGTTCAACAGATCGTTGGATGATTTCCGAAACTTCTGTCATTTGATGACGTGTTTGCTCCAGACGAGAGGCTTGTGCAATATTCTCGCCTGCTTGATATAGGATCAATTCAACAACTTGTTCTCTATATACTTGATTTTGAGAGGAACTAGTTGAAGCCTGTTATTGAGCAAGCTTTTGATTATGAACAAAGCCCATTGACTGTGGCCGGCCATGGGCAATAACATTGCATGAGACCATTTTCGGCGGGCTTTGCTGACCGGAAAGCACTGTGAAATGTAGTGCTTCGTGAACACCCCATCCTCTGATATGAACATCAGATGGAGTATTGGAAATTAACTGATGCAATTTTCTTAGTGCGCCAAGGCATGAACGTTGAAGGGTTCTCTGTTGCTTTTCAGCCTTCGGATACCGAGAGACTGATAGAGATGCCAAATCAATCTGACGTTGTAGCCATTCTATTATCTTAAGATGATTTTCATATTCATCGTAAGATAATACCTTCTTCTTTAATTGACAAAGAGTTTTCCATATGTTGAGACGAATATCATGGATTCCATCATCCGTCAACATCTTTGGAATGTTGTACTGGGAGTCAGCTAAAGGCCAAAACATGACTGGTACTTCACCTTTTTCCAGTTTTTTCCTCATGTTCAGCATTTCATCTTTATCATTAAATTAAGATTCTTCTACCTCTTTGGACCAGAGTTGGTGTTTCCTTGTTGCTTCATCGGATTCAACAAGATTGGTAGAGAAATCACTATTCATGCTGGAAGATGAATGACCCAGGGATGGTTCGGAGAATAACCTGAACCCCAGGATATCTTCTGATGGAGAAAGAGTTTCACCTACCGATAGTAAAGCATCAGACATGACTGGTTTTACATTTGCAAGTGCCTCAAGATAGGAGGGCTTTCACGTCACTACATTGCCTTCTGAAGAATTTTCGAGACAACGTGAATCACTACTGCAGAGAGGACTTTCGCAGCGAAGTTCATCATCATGATGGGTTACAGAAAAAGATGAAATCTCTTTCTCCTTGGTCTTTTGACCACACAGAGGGTTCTTGTGGCTCTCATCTGAAGAATAAACTTCAAGATTGACCGAACTTTCATGAAGCAAGTCTTCATGAGGAAGTGTCTATTGAAGACCTTCAGAATTAATGTTCCCGTTATTGGGAACTAAGGGAGTAGAATCTTGAATTCCGACAGATAAATGTCTGAGGGCTTCAAGAACTCCAGCATCGAGCAAGGCTTAGTTACAGATTGGCCTTTGATCTCCTGACTGTGCTGGGCAGATCTTTTTCTTAGATGCCTTCTTACTCACTTTAGAAACCACTTGATGACGAAAGTGATTGATCTGAGCAGGTGTATGTGCCTGATCAGGAAAGATGGTCAGGTTAGGCTGACAATATCCACTCAAATCAGGTGTATGTGCCTGACTTGGTTGTCCGTATGATATGGGGGAGTATGCCCCATAACCCTCTTGGACTGGAACAGATGTGTGTGTCTGTTCCGGAGTGAATCGTTGATGTGTCACTCCATTGCTAGGGATAGATTTATGTGTCTGTCCCTGAGATGATGCTGAAGCTGTTATGATATCCTAGCAAGCATACAGAATATGAGCAGGAATTTTCTTATGCTCTTTTACCATTGACAAAATATGTTTGGTGACTTCAGCCACCGGAACGGGGATATACGTCCATTCCGGGCTTGGAGTAGGTGTATGTGCCTGCTCCTGTCCTCCTTTTCCTGTCAGTGAATCCTGACAGTACTCAAGTGTGGAGGCAGAGAGTTGAGTCTGCCACCTGTTTGTCATCGGGGCTTTCCGACTGACTTCTCCGCGCGCTACCAAGCGAGACTGTTGGTAGGCTTGATTAGTATTAGCAGGTGTATGTGCCTGCTGATTACATTTCGCCAAACGTGGTTGACGAGATCCATCATATGTAGTCAGACGAGCCTGCTGACTAACTGGTGATGTATAAGCAGGTGTATGTTTCTGCCTATGGTACTCCGCCGGAATTGCCTGGCGGGATTGGCGTGATGCTGCCAGACGAGTCTGCTGGACAGCGGAATTAAAACGGACAGGTGTGTATGCCTGCTCGTTGTTTGCCATCATGTTAGGTTGGTGGACTTCTCCGGAGATGGCAGGGATGAAAACCTGCTTATTGTTAACCGGATTCCATCTCTGGAAGTTCATCTTGCCTGCTCAGGTTCGAGGAACCTGAGCTAAATGCCTGGAGTCGGTACCCTCATCATGTTGAGGGCGCACTACCGCACGAGTCTGGCGGCGATTGTTGATGGGAGCCCTCAGGAAGGACTCCTGTCTTTTTGAACTAAGGCCCTGAGGGACCTGCTCATTCACTTCCTCAGAGTAAGGGAGTGAATGGAAATTGCGTTCCAGGGATAACGACCCGAAACAGTTGGAGACGGTAGTCAGCACTGCCTGCTTCTTGATTGCTGGCCGCCATTGTCCGGATGACCAGGTAGAGTTGTTAACCTGGAGGGCTTGACGAGAGGCCTCCAGAGTTGGGATAGTACCGTTGCGATGGTACTCCTTAACCAGTGCATTAGAAACCCAGCATTGAAGACGCTGAGTTGGTGATGTCATCCTCAGAGCGGATGACGTTCCAGCAGGAGTAGCAATATTGGTTTTCACAGCAGCAGACCTCACATTAGAGGTGTTCACAGTAGCAGTATTCACAAGGGTGAATTTAAGGAAAGCCATTTTTCAGAAGATCTTGAGAAAAAAGGGTGCCTGTTCCATATAACAGACGTAATCAAGATGAATCCGGCCGCTACATCTTTTGGATGAGCACATGTCAATGATTGATTTGTTTGGACCAAGGGGCCTAATAAATAAGAAAAACATCATTTTAACTTGGTTAAGGATTCACGTCGGGTTCACCATTTTTGTTTCTCACGGGATCCGAGGATGACCTCCTGGACGGGAGATTCAAACGTTCCGATCGGTTTCTAACGGGTTTGTTCGTAGAACCGGAAACATCCAATGATTACACATCCGTTTGGACCTACTTTCCAAAGGTAGGTGCTCATTAGATTGTGGACTAATGAGGCTTAGGAATTTTCATTGGTCGAGAGGATGGGAGGTCGGACTTATCACACCTTTTTGAGGGGAATTATTTTCTACTCCGGGACTCTCTTTATAGATTTAAGTTATGTTCGTGAATCCTTATTACATTACCAAGTATAAAATGAGCTTTCCTTTAGTTTTAACAATCAATGATTAAATATGCAAGAAATTTAGAGAATCTTTTATATGTATTCGAGGTTCTTCATCAATAGAGAATCATCTATATCTGTTTAGAGATTCTTGGTCAATGGTATCCTTCAAAACATTTATATAAAATTCTCTTGGTCATTATGATGAGCAGGCTGGTTTTAAAGCCACTCAGTGGGGAACTTGAAGTTTATCGTCATTCAGAAGGACATAGATTATTTCAAAGTTGGGATCGAACCCATAAATGGGCTACCTACGTATCCTTTGTTTTGGAAAAGGAATCAGAACCCACGTAGTTCGAGTAATGGAGTATGATGTTTATGATTTATGGCTCAAAGATGAATGTCATAATTACTTTTACACTCTATGCTCACGTGAGTCATGCTCGGTGTGAGAAACAAGAGGTATTGGTAAAAATTAGACAATTGTTCCATGAAAGATGCAATCATAAGAATTTGTTTGGGGCTTATGTATGTATGACTGCCCAGATAGATGAAGGTTTAGGATTTACTTTTAGGGAGAAAATCCATGAACAGGGTCCATAAAGTTATATGTGCTTCATGGAGATTTGAATACTCTAATCTTGGGGCTTACTCCTAAGGAGGATGCCCAAGTTAGGAGGGGATTTATGATTGGGTTTTACTCTTGAAAAGGAAACCCAAGTCAAGGGTAAATTAAGACTGGTTAAGAGAAATTTAAGGGGACTTGGGGCTTACTCCTGAAAAGGAAGCCCAAGATTATGACTGGGACTTACTCCTAAAAAAGGAGGCCCAGGTTAGAGGACTTGGGGCTTACTCCTGCAAAGGAATCCGAAGATTATGAATGAGTCTTATTCCTGAAAAGGAGACCCAGGTTAGGGATTAAGGTTTGGGGCTTACTCCTGAGGAGGATCCCACCGTGGGAAACTTTAAGAATTTGGGGCTTACTCCTGAGGAAGATGCCCAGATTAAAGGACTTATAACTGGGGATTATTCCTGAAAAGGAGACCCAGTTTAAGGATTCTCTCATCTTAAAGGATGAGGTTAAATGAATGAACTCTCAATCTTTGGTGACATAAGGATATTAAAATCACTAGGTTTTGAGAGATATTCCAGATAATTCCTTTCAGATAAGGAAGTCAAATCAAGAAATCTTGCCATAAATGGCTTTGAAGAGTGTCTTGAAGACTGAATCTTGAAAAGGAAAGGTGAAATGGCTTAAGAGGGGTAAAATAGGCAAGATGGGCACCCATAAAGATAGGGCGCGCAAGTCTTGCAAGGCGCGCAAGTCTTCCGTGGGCGCGCAAGTATTGGTCGCGCAGGTATACCTGCGCGGCACATGGTGTACTTGCGCGATTTTCAACCAGCATTGAAATACTTGAGCGACACTTTTTTAAACCCTTTAGAATTTTCTTGAGGTTCTTCCAGAAAAGGGACGCGCAAGTTATATTGAAGAAATAAGTCGGCGCGCATGTGTTTGATAAGTTTCAACACTTAGGCCTTCCTTCTTCTCTTTAGATCTTCCGTTCTAGGAAAGAAATTACCTTAGAAGTGTTCCGGATGCTTTGAGAAGAGACTTGGGCGTCGGGAGCTTCAATCCGAGTTTCTGAAAAAAGATCCTCTCGAATGGGGGGCCCACAGGGTCTATTTATAGGCAAAAGAAGACCCCGGGTGGTTACCGGGCGGTTACCACTCAGGTCGCGCAAGTCACCTGCGCGACCAAGGGTGTCGCGCAAGTGTACTTGCGCGACAGTGATAAAACTTGCGCGGTGCAGTTGTTGTCGATCCTTTGTTCATGCCTTTGTCGATTTTTGATGTTTTCTTCAAAGGTTGAATCACTTTGAGCTCAGATATTCCCTTTTCCGATCTTTAGATTCTGTGACGAAAGGAGCGTCAACAGTATGTTATGAAGTTGAAGACACATCTTGGCAAGAGGAAGGAGCATGGGTTTCATTGTCATTTATGTTATATTTCGATATATAATTTTGATTTAGTCTAAGACTTTTTTTATCTTGATTTTTCCAATTTAATAATTGGGATGGATCAGATGGTTTCTCACCATGCTAAGATTTATTATTATCATCAACATGTTTTATTTTTACTTGTTGATGGGATCTCCTAGGTGTTTCAGGGAGAGTGATATCTAAGGTCTATTAATATATAACATTCTCACCCAAATCATAGGAATATGTTTCCTACTGATTAAATTGAGCCTAATTATTCATCTTCCCATACTAATATTCCCTTTGTTGCTTAGGATTGTTTTGAGTTCTTCCCATGCTACTTCTCCAGACTTCCTCAAAAGGAAGGTAAACATTTTTCATTGATTTGGTGCATGGTAAATATATTCGTTCTATACACTCTTATCATAAAACAATTTCTGAGTTAAAATATCTTAATATCTTATTATATGAACTATTATAGATGTTATTTTTATCCTAGTGTTTCACAGTGGGCATCCCCTATGCTCTTTTCCAATAAGGTTGATGGCTCTATTTATCTCTACATAGATTATTAGAATCTATATCGGGTAAAAGTTAAGAATAATTATCATTTTCTCCATGTGGATGTCCTATTTGATTAGTTAAAAGGAAAAAAAGTGGTTTTCAAAAACCGAACTTCAGTTGGGTTATCATCATCTCAGAGTTAAGGTGTTGGATATCTCGAATATTTCTTTCAAAATTTGGCATGGCCACTATGAATATATAATGATATTGTTTGGATTAACTAATTCTCCTATGGTGTTTATAGATTTAATAAAACTGATATTCCATTAATATTATGATAACACTATTTTGGTATTTGTAGATGTCATCCCAATCTATTCAATAACTAGTCAAGAACATCCATACCATCTAGATTCAGTTTTGGGAATCTTGAAGAGTCACTACCTTTATTAAAATTTTTTAATATAAAATTTATAGATCCAAGTAGAGGAGTTACCAGAGAATTTTATTTCAAAACATGACATCTCATTTGATCCTAAAAAGGTAAAGGATGTATTTTCATGGGAAGAACCTCAATATCTCTTTGAGTTATAGATATTTCTAGGAAAATCTAGGTATTATTAGTAGTTCGTAAAATATTTATAAAATATGGCATTATCATTGAATACTATTACCAAGATAGGGGTGAAATTATCATGGGATGATAAGTGTTTGGCCTATTTAGATGAGTTGAAATGACGTCTAACAATAGTTCTAATTATGATCTTTCCAGAACTTGGTATGGTTTATATAGTTTTTTATGATTCTTCCATTGCTGGATTGGGATGTGTGCTTATGCCGGATGATCATGTGGTGGCATATGATTCTCATCATCTTTAGATTCATGATAATAATTATCCCAATCATGACTTGGAATTATTTACCATTATAAAATATCT
Source organism: Viscum album (assembly GCA_963277665.1). Taxonomy (NCBI): domain Eukaryota; kingdom Viridiplantae; phylum Streptophyta; class Magnoliopsida; order Santalales; family Viscaceae; genus Viscum; species Viscum album. The sequence goes on along the minus strand of CAUJRU010000689.1, from coordinate 327,106 downwards.
CAGGTGTTTTTCACACTATATTTTCAAGGAGAGGTCCATAGTCTATTCTATTCAAAAGTTCTTAAGTTATGTATTATCTCAAAAGTACATGAACCTTAGGAATAGGTAATGGATGGAGCACCTAAAGATGTTTGAATTTGACATCTCTTGAATCCCCAACAAGGGGAATGCCGTTTCTGACACTCTTAGTAGAAAATTTCCTTCTCAGGACATCCTGGAAGTGAAAGAGGAGTGGGATATTATGTGAATTTTTACTCAGTTTTATCTAGATGTCTAGGAGGATAATTCAGGTATGGTTCTGACCAATGTTCAATTGTCATAATATCTCCATGAGTTGATTCTGTAGAAATAGTACTAAGATGAATGGTTTAGTGGAATCAAGAAATCCTTTTATGGTGGGTATATTTCCCCTAGTTGTCTTATCCCATCATATTGAATTGTTTTCATTGGTAATCTATTTTTCATCCCTAAATCTACTAATAGTTTGGTGATGCATGATTTTTATATCTCTTCATGGTTCATTCATCCTAGAACTACAAAAATGTATTATGACATGAGATATTGTTTCTGGTGTCCATGTATGATGTATGAAATTGATGATTATGTGTCTCATTATAACATATTCCAATAGATTAAGGTACACTACTACAAAAATGGCCAATATCAGCACTAAAAAAGGGCTTTAATAGTGCTAAGAAAGCGCTGTAAATATTAGCACTGATATAGGGGGGTCCCTTTTATTAGTGCTCTGAAAAGCGATGATAAAGGCCCCTTTTATCAGCGCTAAAAAAAGCGCTGATAAAAGACCCCTTTATCAGCGATTTCTTTTAGCCCTGATAAAAGGGTCCTTTATCAATGCTTTTTTTAGCATTGATAAAGGTAAAAAAAATTAAAATAAATAATAAAAATTAAAAATAATGCGGGGACTGATTTTATCAGTGCTTCACAACCCCTTTGTCAGTGCTAGGAGGTCTCACGCGTGATTCCCTTCCCGTGCGTCCTCATACGTGCACACCCCCTTTGCATCCACCCGAACTCGAACCTGGGGCCTCCCCCATTTCCTGGCTGCACCTTTACCACTAAGCCATTCTGTTTTGTTCTCTATTTAATGATATATCTATCTACATATATATAGTTATATTTATTCATATATTGATAGAAATTCATATTAATATAAATATATTTATTCATATATTAGTATATATATATTAATTCGTATATTAATTTATATATATATATATATTAATTCATATATTAATATATATATATATATATTTAGTTATAATTTTTATACGTATATTTATTTGTATATTAATATATATATAAGATTAGTTTTAAATACATTTATGAAAAAAAATATTTTTTATGTGTGTTTATAAATAAATACATACATACATACATACATACATACATATATATATACAACACACATACACACACAAAGACACACACACACAAACACATATATATTTACGAATAAATACATATATATGTGTATTTGAAAATCCATAGAATGTACTTATAAGATTAGTTTTAAATACATTTATTATAAAATATGTTTTTTATTTGTTTTTATAAGTAAATAAATAAATAAATACATATATACATATATACAACACACAGACACACACACAGACACACACACATATATTTACGAATAAATACATATATATGTGTATTTGAAAATCCATAGAATGTTAAAACGACCATAACTTATAATCTAGAATCCCATTTCAACACCAAAACTAGTAAAATCGATGAAAATTAAGCAATCTTTGATATGATATGTGGTACAGGCCTAACGGACATTCGGATCAGAAGTTATACTTGTTTGAATGTTAAAAAATCGGGGTATCCCAACTAAAAACTCAGTTTTTGAGGACTTATGGGCCTTTTTTGAGCTCTAAAAATGCGATAGAGGCCTCTCCTAGGTCACTATCACGTAGATCTCGTCGCAGGCTTCGATATGATATGCTGTAAAGCCCAAACAGACACCTGGATCAAAAGTTATGGCCATTTGAAGTTTGAGTTACATTTTCAACATATTTTAGATCTTTTATTAATTGTTTTGATTTTTTTCCTCAAATTGTTATTAAATGATTTTTAATTTATAATAATTAGAAAATTATTAATTAATAATATTTTTTTAAAATATTTTGAAGTTATTTTCACTAAATTTCTTATATATTAAATGTAATAGTCTATTTATACGTATCTATAACATATTTAAAAAATATATATTGTATTTATATCAATATAAATATACTTATATAACGAAATATTATTTTTCATGATTTTTTTTGAAACTTAACATTTATCAGCGCTCGGGAAAAGTGTTGATAAATCCCCCCTTTATCAGCGCTACTAAAAGAAGCGCTGATAAAGGGGTCCCCTTTATCAACGCTAAAAAACACTAATATAGGTTCCTTTATCAGCGCTAAAAAAAGTTCTGATAAAGGGGGCCTTTATCATCACTTTTTTAGCACTGATAAATGTGACCATTTATCAGCACTTTTTTTAATGCTGATAAAGGCCCCCTTTATCATCATTTTTTTACTGTTGATAAATGTGAAGGACATACCTTGCTCATTTTTGTAGTAGTGACATAGAGCACATAAAGAATTGTGATTTTTTTAACCTATTCCGGTGATGGTATGTAAATGGGATGAGGTATCCATGTAATTAATAATTAGATTACCATGTAATACCTAAGGAAACAATGATATCTATGTGTTTATTGATTAGTTGAAAAAATTATCCCATTTCATTATGACTAGCGATGCCACCAAGGTTGAAGATCTCGGAAAGTTTTACGTGCATGAAATTTTGAAGTTTCATGGGGTTCTCTCTACCCTAGTCTCTGATAGGGATCCCAAGTTTACTTCCTAGTTCTATAAAGGTATCCTAGAGGTGATGGGGACTCAGGTTTGGTTGAGTATAGCTTTGCATCCATAGACATATGGATAGATGGAGTGTTCTATTCATATTCTATGGAAAATGCTATATGACCGTGTCTTGTATTTTGGGGGATCTTAGGATAAAAATATAGGAAAAGTTTAATTTTATTATAATAAAAATCATCATCCATCTATTAGAATTTCTAATTTTGTGGATTTTATGGTTTCCCATGTATTTAAACACTTTGTTAGTCGGAGGTGGGTAATACCTCTATTTTGGGATTAAGTATCATTCAAGATACGTCGATGGGGATTAAGGATATACATCGATGATTGGTTACAAATCAGAGTTGGTATAAATCTTATAAATATTATTAATTCTATTATTCGGAGTTTTCTATTTATGATTGGATCATATAGAATATTTTCCATTGGTTGGATTACCATAACCTATAGAGGTAGGGGAAGTTAGATCTCAGATATTTTGTACCATTTTAGATCACTGAGTAGATTGGGTAGGAAGCTTATCAGTTGGTATCACCAGCTCAATTGATGGGTATTCATGTTGTTTTCCACATATCCTAACTCAAGAAGCATCATCTTGATAATTATAATATTATGAATTGGGAGGAAGATGAGTTGGAGCCATACATATCAATTGTAGAGCATCCAATGGATATTATTGAGATTCATATTAAAGTTCTATATGTGAAATATATTATATTGTTCAAAGTATTATATCAATTCATATCTGATTCTCAAGAGACTTGGTAATTTGAATCATTGGTGAGGGGGTAGTGAAATCATCTATTTTCAAAGCATCCTTCTTCCATATGACTTTTTGGGGGAAAAAGTGCTATGGTGGGAGGTTGTTATAACCTAGCTTAAGGTATGTTATATTTTTGGGCATTGAGATGGTTCCTTTCAGGTTAGATATTTTTTTGTTATTGTTGGTGGATTATTAATGGGTGTTTGAAATTTCTTAGTTCAAAACTCACTAGACCATTACATGTTCCAAGCTTTTCCGCCATGTGTAGTTCCTTTAAACCACAGGAAGCTCCACCACACCCAGTATAAGGTGTGGCCCTGAGCGTAACACATTGGTGATTAGCCTATACAACACAACCAATATGGCCCCACCATTATACAATATAAGGTATGGACTGGCCCAAAAAACTACAGTTTCAAATCTATGGTGTGTTTTGTGGGTGTGTAAAACTTCTAGGTCATGGAATGATCAAGACAACCACAACCATACTGGGTTCCCCACACTGTGGTGGGGAAAGGTTCATAATTTTAAGTAGGTAATTTGGCCACTTGATATTTTGAGAAGTTACATACCATTATTATTATGGAATGTAATCAACTTGGAAGGGTTTTTAATGTGACATTTAGTTATTTCTCTCACCTATTATGAATTCCTTATTCATTCCCATTTTAGGGTTTTGAATCATATGATTTTGGGAAGTGATTTGGGAATTTTTTCTACATTCAAGTGACTGTATTGGGTGATCTAGTTCCCTGGATACATTCCAATTTTTATTTTTGTGTGATAATTCTAAGGTATGTGGTTTTTCATACCCTATATTTTTTTTGGAAATTGGTTTTGGTATATGATTCACCTCTTGTTTCTCATAGATCAATTATTTGTTTTGTTTCTAGAGGCCATATTTTGTTTAGTTGGGTGTAGTTCTTGTGTTATATGAGGTATTAAATCTATTATATTATCCTCTAACCTTAATATCTTGGAAACCAGATTCTAAGAAATTTGAATTGATTTATAGGGACTCCTCTCATTTTCTTATGTGTTCCCTTTTCGCACGGTCTATGGATACTGTTGTTGTTTCCATGTGAATCCATGTGTGTGTTTGGTGGTTCTATCTCTAGTAATTTTTTTGGTGAAACACATATGATATTGATTTATAATTTTTTTTATAAATTATGATTGGTATAATCCTTTATTTTCTTGATATGGATGTATAAATGATTTTTCATAAAATGTGGGGTTTCCCCTTATTTCGGTAAAATAAATATGTTTTCAAATCACCATGAAATAGTTTATGGAATTGGAATTAAATACAAGAGTTTTAAGAAAAAAGGGTTGTTTGGAAAATATTTTATTAAACGATATATTCCATTTGATTTTTTTATATACACAACACATAAGAGCCTCGTGTACCTAGTATGGGGTTATAATATTGAGCCTTGTCCTTGTTCTATAGGGGATTAGTTCATGGGATGTTCTGAAACTCACTAGGGCTAGTATTATGGGGAATTGATTCCCTAAAACCATACAAGGTTTATCAAAGGGGTGTTACTATATTCCCTAGGTCATGTTTTTGTAGTTACGTATTTAGAACGAACTAAGTCTTGACTTAATTATTGAGGAATGAAAGACCTACCAATCTCAGACCCATGTTATCATTGAGGTGATATCCATTGTGATTTTATTTGTTTGGATTTAATTTATTATGGCCTTGATATTAAAAATGATTCATGATTTTATAAATAGTTTATTTGAAAATTTGCTTTAACATGTGTTATATGAAATCTTCTTTAGAATAGTGAAAAGATAAAAAAATTTACCATGCTTTTGATATAAATGAGAAAACTATTTTTATCACGCAATGTATTTCATATATTGAGCATATTGGGATTATCTGACAAAAAATTTATATGTAATACTTGGATGGAATCCTACTTGGCATATTTTTCTCACACCCTATACACTCCATTGGGGGTGTATAGACCTTATTTTATTTAATGTTGGAAAGGTAAAGGCACTATAGTTATATGGTAGTGTTTCATGTTATCTAGGCATGAGTAGCTACTAGTGATATAGTGGGATGTATCCCACATATCACAGGGAGTAAATGTCAGTAGTTTGGGTTGCCTTTGTTTTTTTATTGGACAAATACCTAGGTTTAGGACTGTTTCCTTAGTTGTATTGCTACTATCATTGGTTTATTGCTATGAAATATTTCCTTTCATGTTATCATTCTATAAATATATGCCTTTTTGGTTATTTCATATTGGTAAAATCATTCCCTCTAATTGTTTTTAGATGCTCGGGTATTAGTCAACAACTTGTGGGGATCAGGAGCGCCCTACGAGTATTACCATAGTTTGTTCAGAGCCTATTTTGATGGCTTGTCCGAGCTGATCCATGAAAATATGTTATATATATATATATATGTTATTATATATTTTTAAATAAATTAATATATATATATATCTCTGTATACGTGTGTTATTTTATATTAAAATATATTTTTTATTTTATATATATTATTATTTATACAACTTATTATAAATTAAAATATATATTTTTATATTTTTATATATAAATGAATATATATATTTTTATGTATTTATATATATTATTTATATATAAATTTATATATTTATAAGTTAGCTACATTTTAAAATGAATCTAAAAAAACTTAGTTAAATAAGCCATGTTTATATGAAAACAAGGGTTTATTAAAATTTAACATTTTTTTAAAACACAACTAGGGAAAATAATCTTAAATTAGCTTTTTTTTTCAGTGAAAAAATGGTAAATTAAAATTTTTTCATGTTTCAAAAGGAGACTAAATTAGCTAATTTTCTAAGAAAAAAAGACTATATGAAAAATTATCCATGTTATTTAGAATACATGTCTCTAAAAATGTGGCTAATTACCTATTTTTTGTAGTGATTATAAAATCCATGTAAAACTAGAAATGAAGAAACTATAAAGTTTCATACCTTACATAAAATATCCACTACAAAATCATCATCCACATTTGAATGGGTTGGATTAAGATCACATAATTTTCATAAATAGGTGTCCCACCTCTAGAGGTATTCATGAGTTGTTCCTGAATCATCCACCGTACAAATGAGATTCATACTCCTCCATGACATTCTAGCATCTCATGTTGATCGAGAATAAGATGAGAGGAGATTAGGGTATCAAGAAGTCTCAATCAAGCATCATTATAATGCACAAACCACTGACATAACATTGTATTAGTATTTATATAACCCCAAGGATGATCCTCAGTGATGCATGTATTAACTCATTCATTATAATGAATGACTTAATTCCTCGATCAAAAAATGCATCATATTCATAAATTTATCTATCACACAAGAATTACATCATATATAACTCCCCTTTAAATTATATAATACATTTAAGATTCATTATATCACTAAAACATTAACATTTGATTTCTAATTATCCCAGATACTAGCAGTATCTCATGAATGCTATAATCACACAATATATTGAACCAAAGTATTTTCATGGTATGCATCTCATACATATCATAATATTTTTATGAAAAATTACTCAAAATCCTTTTCTCAATAATACATTGCAAGAAATGTATTATAAATCATATGCTTAAGGACACATTATTTATAATGTATCCTCAAGACCAGTATTTAGGGAATATCAACTCCTTTACTAACAAGTTATAATTTAAAAAAATTTAACATAGTTCCTAACATATGAACTATAATACTTTGACACTCATCCTATGTCATTAATTTTTATTGGTTAAACAAATAATGATTATGTATAAAAACAATCATGAAAATGAATTTATATAACCAATATAATTTTTTTCCACCCCTGTGGTGGTCTGATAAATTTGAACCCTTGATTGACTGTGGATGAATAAATGAATGCTCATTGTTAAATGGATATCATCTCAAGTGTTCATATACATTGGTTATATTACATAGGGATTTGGGAATCAATGTGTTGGATTATAAGAGAATGACATGTGTCATGTCATATTATTAAACAAAATTTCATGGAAAAGGTGGTATATTACTAAACATGTGGCTGACAAAGATCACATCTAACACTTTATAGATTGATTTAGAAATTCCATGCATCTATCTCTTTTTTTGAGAGAATATTTTAGAAACTAGTATACAATTTTATCTCAAAACATTTCTTGATGAAATATACATGGTATTAAAAACACATTATTATCCAATGAGTTTACAGAACTAAGAATCTCATATCATTAAAAACACCATTATTCTATAGGTAATTCATCTTATTTATCATAAAATTATACCATAATTTTGAATCGTTACATATCATGAGTTGAAAAAAAAAATTCATCCCAGTTTTGATTTAAATATTATAGTAATACTTGTGTTATATTCATTATAAATTCTCAAAAAATTTCATACCTTTTCATTATCTTAACATTGTACTATTAATTTTATCATACAAATAAAGCCAAACTAGTTGTTATAGAGTTTTTGTTATCTGAATATGTTTATTTATAAGAATAATCTCAATAGTTCAACAAATTTTCATTGTTGGTTATACTTTAATACTTTATATAAAAGGACTAATATAAATAACAACCAATCTATAATTTCATGATCGAACCCTTGGGCACCCCAAAACTTGAAATTGAGATACACATATCCCCATGGATTCAGAGGGAAGATGATCTACTCAATATTATTATATAAATATTTTAAAATTGTGATTCACATAATAATCCCAAGATTTAAATGGTTAATTAAGGAATTGGAATACACCCACAAAGATGGCCCCAATATTACACAATAATGAGATAAATATGACAAGAGAGTGTTATGATGTATTATTATACAATTAGGGTCATCATGATAAAATATTAAACATCATTTATCCATGATGGATTCTATAAAAGTGAAATATTTACTCACATTTATCCACCTCATCCATATTTTCTACCTATTCTATTATAATTAAAATCCTCAAATTATGGGATATATTTACATACACTTAAAATTAAATCAGATGTGATCTCTAATATTCATAATAGTTATGTAATCCCCTAAATAAATTCGGTTAAATTCCCTATAATAAATTCAATTTTAAAATCCATTATATCCCAATAAAAATAACTAAAAAGGATATTAAATACACTCTAATTCAAATATTTTATTTCATATCTTCATCAAAATGTTTTATTTGAATTTTATCTTTGATTCTGGAATTAATATGCAATGTTATCAAAATACTCACAAGAAATTATAAAAATATGAAAAATGTATATGGTGGTACATGTTCATACATATATATTGGGAACCATATGTAACTCCATTTAGACCATGTATAAGTGTATGTTCCCACCTAACACACACACACATCATAAAATATATATCAAAATATATAATATTTTTCAACATAAATTATTAATATATATAAATCATCAAACACATGCATACACAGATTCTATACATTTATATACATAAAAAATTATATATATATATATATATATATATATATATATATATGTGTGTGTGTGTGTGTGTGTGTAAATAATTTGTGAAAAATTATATGAAAATACACAAAAAACTAATTTTCACTATATAATTAACATCACACTCACACATACACTCCATAAATAAACCCCACAAAAATCCATTGTGTTGTTGATATACATTTTTGTTTCTTAGGATGAATGTAGTGACCCTAAACTCTGTAGCCCGATACTGGTATCTTATTTATTACATTTTAATAAGATACACAGAATCACATCCTGTAAACTAGATATATACATGATTCCCATATTACAATTGAAAACAAAAATTACAAAAAAACATTCTTTGAAAATAACAACATTCCCACCAGCATATCCCTACATATCAATCATAAAATAATTCTTGGTATCCTGGGGAAAATAAAACATAATAAAGGGGTGAGATTTAATACTCAATAAGGGTAAGTGTGTAGAGGAATATATGAATAAATAAGGCATATACATTATAGAAAGGTAGATAATTGAAACACATTCCATTTAATCGATAACTTGAGCATAATATGGAATGAATAAATGATGATCAAATAATTCTATATAAATAATCACATGATCATGAAACTTAACCATGGATATTTTAACTAATAAAATAATCACATGGATTATTGATAATTGAATTCATAATGGTGTGATGTATAATTATTGAAATCTAAAACACACCATCAAGGCCTCGTGCCAAGACATCTAATACCATCGAGGCATAATGCCAATACATCTACTCACAATAAGGACTCTTGACAAGACATCTATATAAATGGGTAAGGCCTTGGAAAAAACCATATATAGTTTTTCTCATGCGACCTACCAATTCATCAAGGGGCTATAGTGGGCGCTACCCATCACTTAAAAATTCTAATTCATTTCTCATATGAAAGGGGGAAACATAATTAAAAAAATCATATTGAAAAAATAGCATACAAAATTTTAATACATACCCTAATAATTAATTATAATCATAAACCATTCAGATTAAAATGTTGAATTCTAATGAAATAATACATCCTCAATTAAGCCGACCATAAATCATCCAAGAAATGAATAAGTATGATATAAATACAATATATCCCCAGTCGATCATAAGTAAATAAAAGGTTTAATGTCATTTATGAATTAAAATACCATAAAAATATATTTAAAAACATTCTTTAGGAAAATATCCTTTTCATTTTGAAAATGACTTTTTAAAATATAAAACATATTGAAAACAATTTCCTTTAAAAGTCACATTTTAAAAAATATTTTCATTAAAAATATCCTTAAACAATTGAAAAGGATGATTCTATGAAATTATGGTCATTATGGTGGGTAATTCCATACATGATGTAAAAGTTAAAAAGAATATTCCTTTTCACTATAAAACAGTTTGGAAAGTGCCTTTTCTAGAAGATGATAACAAGATTCCTTTCGCATTTTTAGTAAAAGCCAAATGGGAATTGTTTTGAAAATGACATAAGATTCATTTGAAAACATTTAGTAAATATTAAAAATGGGTATTAAGTATTTTATTAAATTATTTTTAAAATGTTGAAAAAAAATTTTAATAACATATTTGGAAAACATGGTTTTAGAAGAAAATAGATTTCTGACTAAAGAGAGAAATAAATCCGTATTTCCTTAAAACATTTTCTTAATTAATTTAATAAATAGATAGTGGAAAAATGATATTATTACTTAAAGATATCATAAATAACTATAGTATAAGAAAATTAAATGGGTTTATTTGGAAATGGTTATATAATTTCCTTTAACTGAAATTCAAGAATAAATAATCTTGATTAGAATGAGATTGGTAAATAAAACATTATAATGAACATAACATTGAAGTGAGAATTAATTAGTGAATAAATTATGAATTTGAACTATAAATCCACATAAAACAAGTGTAAATACAATATAATCTAATCAAAACTCATTATTCACATAATATTATAATTACATAATAAAAGAACACTACTAAAAAATTAGGTTTATCTCAGACTATGTATTTAAAAGCATTAGGTAAAAACACAGTTAAAGACCCCCTTTTTTAGTGCTAAAAAAAGTGTTGTCAATGGGGGTCTTTAACAACGTTTTTTAGAAATTTTAAAGGGGGTCTTTAACAGTGCTGATAAACTACCACCCTTTATCAGTGATTTTAAAAAAGTACTGATAAATGAGGTCTTTTAACTTCACTTGTAAAAAATTTATGTTAAAGGAGGGGGTCTTTATCAACATTTTTACAGGATTGCTAATAAAGACCCCCTTTATCAGCACTTTTTTAGTAGTATTGATAAAGTTATACTTCAAAAAAATATTTCCTTAATAATAATATATTAATTTATAAATATGTCTGTATTGATATAGAAATAATATATATTTTTAAAAATATGTTTTAGATAAGGTAAATAAGAATCTACACTTAACATAAATGTTATTTTTTGAAAAAGGATTATATAACAATTAAGAAAATATTTCTAATTAATAAGTTTCTCATTATTACTGAGTAATAGTCAATTAATATCAATTTGAAGATAACAAAAAGAAAAAAATTAATAAAAGATATAAATTAGTTGAAAACATAACTCAAACTTCAAAAAACCATAAATTTTGATCCAGGTGTCCATTTGAGCTCTAACACATAAAAAATCAAAGCCTACAACAAGATTTATTACCTTAGTGACATAAGTAAACCCTTGTCACAATTTTTGAGGCCAAAAAGGCCAAAAAGGCCTCAAAAATTGAGTTTTTAGTCGGGGTACCCTGATTTTTTAAAATTTTATGGATTTTCATCTACATATAAGGGGGTATAATTGCCTTTAATTTGGGGGAGACTAAATTTATTCCCAGGTATTACATTCATATTGATATTATGGATTTAAAATTTTATCATTTTTTACAATGTAATTTTATTTATAATTAAATATATGCATATTTCTTATTTATACTTATAATAAATCACTCATATAAATACATATATCAACATATTTAGGTAAAAATGTATATTCAAATATATTTAAATAAATAAATATTCTAAAAATATATTTAAAAAAATATCTAACCATTTTTTACATTATATATACATATACATATGTGTGTATTAATAAGTAGATATATATTTATATTATATTCTAGTATATATAAATGAATATAATATTTAATATATTTAATTAAATATAAGTATATACATACCACACCCACAAAAATGGATTTTATAAATGGATTTTAAAATAATTACATAAATATATGTATATATATATATATATAAATATCATTAAACAGATAGAAAAACAACATAATGTAGTGGTAAATGTGTTCCATATTCGAATGAGAGGTGCAAGGTTTGAATCCTTGTAGGTGCACATAAGGCTGGAAATTCACAAAGCACTGATAAAATGTAGTGGGGTGAAAAGAAATGATAAAGTGTGGGGGGGGGGTATTAAAGGTGTCATGGAAGCAATGATAAATGGTTTCAGGCTCATTTTTTTGGGAAAAAAATTCATTTTACCCCCTTTAACAATGTAAAAAAAGTGCTGTTAAAAGGGCCTTTTAACAGTGCTAAAAAAGAGATGTTAAAGGACCTGTTTAATAGAAATTTTTTTAGTACTCTTAAAGGGGGCCTTTAACATTGTTTTTTAGAACTAATAAAAGTTTATTTCTTTTAACCATGCTCAGATTGTCTACAATTTTTTATCACTGATAAAGGCCTTTACTAGTGCTGTTAAAGGCCTATTTTTTAGTAGTGGAAGTAAATGTTTAACCCAATGAATGAAAATGAAGTTAAGAAATCACTTACAACATTATTCTTTTTGATTGAATGTTATCTAACCATCTATGTAGTGGTATTAAACATGTTATTAAATTATAAAAAACCACATTAATATTTATAATATCATATATGATCCTTTTGTAACATCTTATCACTATTCCATTAATAATATTTCATTATTTTAATGGTTTTGAGTGTTAATTTCCTTATTTTCTCATGTGTGTTTTATCATGAAAGATCTGATTATTTCACATATTATATAGTTATATCATCTCCATGATAATAATCATGAAATAATTATCATATTTTTACAATAACTATAATTTTAAAAAAATTATGAAATATGATTATGAAAAATTAAGTATGTCATAGTCATGGAGATGGTAGGTCGTACATACTCATGAGTAACATTTCCATTTTTTAATGATCATTATAGAAAGGAGGTAAATGATATTTTAACTTTAAAAAAATATAATAATAACATATATACCATATTATTTCTTTAAATATACTTATATATATCATCCATGTGGTGTGGTTATGAAAATATTGTCACATTGCTTTGTGATGGTGATAATCTACACGTACACGAATGATGTTATCATCTTTATGTGAGTTAAAAGGTAAGAAATAATATTATTCCTCAGAATAATAAAAATTTAATTCATATCATTATTATTTAATTTATATCACATATATATATTAAATTTAACATTATTACATTCCATGTGAATCATTGGTGAAATACGACTCACATCCGTTCGCGAGGCGGTAGTCTGCCGTACACACAAGCGATGTTATTGTATCCCCTATGAAATGGAAAGTAAAAAAGATATATATGAAATTTTCACTCTATAGGTAAAAATATTTTATAGATATTATATACAAAATTTATATCCATAATCATACCCAACCTTGAAAGGTGGTAATGTAAGAACAAATGACTTTGGTTTGCAAGGTGGTAGTCTATCGTACACCTGAGAGATGGTGTAGTAACCCATTTTATCAGAGTAGAGGTGGTTTTAGGTCATGAAATTAACATAAAAACATATTATTATATGGAATATACTATGGTTATTATATAATCATGATTTAATAATAATTTAAGGAGGTCGAGAATGAAATAAAATACACTTGTTGAAGAACTTTACCTCTTCATCAGATATCTTCCTTAGGTTTGAACTAAATACTTACTAGGTTAGATTTATGAAAAAATTAAGGATTTTAGGATGATTGTATGGGATTTGGGAAGTTATTTTGGTAGGTATTATCCAAAACAAAAAGTTTTTAAGGTGTTAAGAATAGAGGAGAGAGGGTGGCCTTTTATAAGCGAGGTGAGTGGCACACTTGTATGTTTTTGAAAAGATACAACCATACCCACATTTTAATCCTTCCATAAGATTAAAAATGGTCCATTATAGAAAATATAAGATATAAGGTCGAAATATGGATATAAATGGGTGTTATATATGTTTTTACTTCATTTTAACCCTTATCTTCTTAGATTAACCATTAGAAAATCCATTTTTACCTTAACCACGATAATTAAATTTTATTTTTTTCACTATTTATTTTGGTAAAAAATTAATTTTAACTTATTATAAATTATAAGTTATTTTATTTCAAAATATTTAATCTATAATATTAAATTATTTTCTCATAATTTGAAATTTTTAATTTAAAATTAATCCCATAGGTGGGACAAGAAAATGATTTTTTAAAGAGAAAATCTTCAAATGTTTACAATGATTCTATATCAAAATTCATTATAAAAATGATTCCTATTAAATAAATTAGGACAATTGATATAAAAAAGAACTAATATTATTTTAAAACAAATTTAAAATGTAATTTTACATTATAAATAATTTGATCGAAAAGAAGGATTTCAACTAAAATTCTCTATTTTCACTATTCAACAAAAAATGAAACATTTCAGAAAAATATAAAAAATTCACCATAAGATAATTATTATATTAAAATTTTATAAATAAAGATTAAATTTTCAAATAAATATTTTAAAATTTGTAAAAGTTAATTTTAAATTATGTCCGTAAATGGCGATTAAACCATCTTTTAGAAAAAATATAGTTTTTAAGAAAACATTTATTTTTATTTTAAATGATTTTTATTTTATTTATAACTAATATATAACTAATAATTTTTTTAATATATATATTTTCATAATTAATTTATTCTTATTAATACTCGTCATTCCAATGTCTAGGAAATCACTGTCATATTAAATTATAATATTAATAGTATATTATTGTTTTGTAAAACTCGATCTTGCATGTGATGAAAGATCTTGAATAAACTCATTGTTTTGTGTAACAAAATTTAAACTTAGGGTTTTTTAGAATATATGATATAAAATACAATGTTATTCATCTATAATTTCAGAGTGTTCCATTCTACCCACCTGAAATAAACTGTGTCCTCATAATTTAAACTTGATCTTTGAAATCATGGTTAAGGGATGTAAAAAGGTGCTATGGAATAATCCTAAAGCTAGGTTTCCAATTACGATATAATTAATAGAAAATTAAATCATGGTAATTGAATATAATACTAACACCAATGTATTAATGGAGTGTGATATAGGTCATTGATCATAAGAATGTGGGTGATCAATGGAAAGTTAAGGGCCTCAAAATCATAAATCTGTGACGATTTAAAAGACCATATGATTCATCTAATATGATTCTAATAGTATAGATTTTTGTTTCAAGATCCTTTCTCTAAAGTTAGGGAATTATTTTACTATCTAATCATAAATGGGAATATAAAATTTCAGCATATGTTTGTGCTTTGATCATTTAACAATTCATCCCTTACACCAAGAAATGAATACCCAAAAATTAATTTTTATTCATAAAGCACTAAAATTAACTTTTAATAGATCGTAAGATCCATAAATGAGTGAAAATATTTTCTATTTGTCCCTAAATTTTTTAAAAACCAATAAGTTTAGTACAAGTTATCCAATGTGCACAAATATCCATATAGAGAAGTAATAAATTAATATATAAAACCTCATCCAAAGTTCAACTTAAACCATTTTATAAATTGTTAACCTTATGGACCTTCAAAAATATTAAGATCTAAAACTGTAGGAAGAAGGTCACTGAATTTCCCAAATTAACTTATCCTTAATCCCCCTAAATATATGAAATAGATGTTAATCATCATATACTAAACATGTGAATACTCCATCATGTATTCTATTAAAACATGGTAATAACATTAATTACCATAAAACCTTATTGGGAAAATGAATGATTCTTTATTTATTAAATAAAACACATATTTTCAGATATATTCCTAAAAACAAAATATGATTTTAACTCCATAAATGTTAGCATAAACCACTTTTTCAACAAATCATTAATAAGTTTAAAGGTAGTTAGTACTAACCAATTTAATTTTTCCAAAAAATTCATCAATTTATCGAAACATCATTATCTAAAAATTAGAAACATATTATGGGTTATCTTTCCCATAATTATGGTTTTTCCAAAATGTTCAACCTTCCAAAAAAACCTTTTCCCTTTTCATGTGTATCATTCAATATACACTTTGAAATACTTAAAAAAACCATATTACAATCCTTATACATTTAGAATTTCTTATAACCATGATATCATTGATAAAATACTCAAACAAAATAATTATTGAATCTAAACACACTTGGGTAATTCATATTCATAGTTCCACATATCCTTACAGTTGAATCATTAAACATTGGAAAATTATTTCTTTCCCTTTCAATCATAAGAATGGTGGATGTTTCTCCACACTTGAAGAAAACTCATTTTCCTTTTAATAATGTACCAAGGTGTTTCCTTCCACAAGTATAATATTTTAAAAAATTATTTTTCCCTTATTACCTTTATTTGGATTTTTCACAGCCATCCTATTCTTCTCTTTCTTCCCTTAGAAGCTATAATACTTATATATTTTTATATATTTCCTATTAGAACATTATAATATGTACTCATACAATAATAATGTTTGATAGAATAGTTCCATTAAAAATATTAGCTTAAGAACATCAAGGAAATGATCATTATTACACTTTGGATTATGTGAATTGATGTGGTTCCCATTCCTTATGGTATACATCATTTATAAAAGATTTCACACACTAGATTAGATCATATCATTACAAAACATATTGTATAATCCCTAAATTAGTGAAATACTTAGAATAAATTAAAAAATTCAGACATAGATAATCTCATAATCATAAAAAAGGTTTCTTTAGGAATATATTTATTTTTATATCATTTATAATGGTTGGTAAATAAAATGTGAATTATCCCAATCATATCCCCTAGGAGAGTCAAGAAAGGTGCGTAGTAATGCCCATTGTCGCGCACCAAGTGATGATAGGGTCTAGCCCAATGCACCATTTTTGGAATTATTTCCCCTAGGTAGCTTTGTTCCAGAACCATATCCACATATAGTATCTAGATATGGATATATTTATTGGAATATCCACATAATCTCTTCAACAATTTTTTTTAGAATATTCTTATATGCTTATCCTAAAATTATATCATAGGGTTATGTTCCCTAATATACGTTTTCTTAAATATAGTTCCCAAGTTTTCTACTAAACTTTCTCTAATACCAACTGTAGCATCCCCAACTTTAGTAGCCCAGAGCCAATGTCTTCTTTATTAAATTGGCATAAGATACAAAGAATCACATACTAAAGGACCAAATAGTTTAATACTCTTGGTAAACTAGATATATTAATGATTCCCATATTAAATTTGAAAACAAAAATTACAACATAATTTTTCTTTGAGAATAACATTATTTCCTTTATAATATCCCTACATATCAATCATAAAATACATCCTGGTATGCTGGGTAAAAAACATAATAAATGGGTGATATAAAATGCTTAGTAAAGGCAAGATTATAATGGAATCTATGAATAAATAAGGAATGATCAATATGGCATGGTATATAACTAAAACAATTCCATTTAATCAATATATTGAGAATAATTTGGAAGGAATAAATAATGATAAAATATTTCCATATAAATAATCATATGATCATGAAACATAACCATGTATATTTTAAATAATTTAATAATCACACGAAATTTCAATAAATGAATTCATAATGATGCAATTCATAATGATGGACATATAAAACATACCATCTAGGCCTCATGAAAAGACATTTAATACCGTCAAGGATTCGTTCCAATACATCTAGTAACATTGAGGCCTCATTCCAAGACATCTATATAAATATTTAAGGCCTCAACCAAAACCATATCTAGTTTGTCTCATGAGACCTACTGTTGCATAGATGGGCTAAAACGGGCCCCACCTATCACTTACAAAGTCCAATGCATTCCTCATATGAAAGGGGTGAAACATAATGCACAAAAACATTGATATTGAAAGGAAAGCCGATATAATTTTTTTTAATACGTATCCCATCAATAAACATAATCATAAACCATTCAGAGTAAAATAGTGACTGGTAATAAAATTGTACATCCTTGATTAAATAGATCATAAATAATCCAAGAAATGTATAAGGAAGATATCAATACAACATGTCCATAGTGTATTATAAGTAAAATAAAATTTTTATGTCATTGATGAATATAAATACCATAAAATTATCTTTTGAAACGTTATGGAGGAAAATATCCATTTCATTTAAAGAATCACTTTTTTAAAACTAAACAATTTTTAATATCATTTTCTTGAAAATAACATTAAAAAATATTTTCATTAAAAAGATATTTGAAAAATTAAAAATTAAGATTAAAATAAATGATGTTTATAATGATGTGAAATTCCATACGTGTTGTACAAGTTACAAAGAACATTCCTTTTGCACCGTAAAAGGCTAGTAAAGGGCATTGTTTAGAAGATGAAAATAAGATTCCTTTAACTTTTTCAGTAAAAGATAAATGGGAATTGTTTTGAAAACAACATAATATTCCTTTGAAAACATTTGGTAAATAGTAAAATGGGTAAAAATACCTTTAATAAATCATTTTTAAAATGTTAAAAACATTTTTTAAAACATTTTTATAAAAACTGGGTTTGGAAGAAAACAGATTTCCGACCAATGATTGAAATGAAGTCAGATTTTCTTCAAACAATTTCTAAATTAAATTAAGTGAAAAAGAGTTTATAAATTGTAATATTACATAAATATATTATAAATAATAATAGTATAAAAAAATTAAATGGTTTTATTTGGAAATTTTCAAATAATTTCATTTAAATGAAAATCAAGAATAAACAATCTCGATAAGAATGAGATTGTGAAATAAACCTTTACAATGTTCATAAAATTGGAGTGAGAATTAATCAATGAATATATTATTTATTTCAATTTTAAATACACATAAAACAATTTTAAATACAATATAAGGTAATAAAATGTCATTATATACATAATATTATAATTATATAATAAATGAAGTATATGTTTAACCCAATGAACAAAAATTGAGTTAATAAATACATTACCTAATTCTTATTTTTCAATGAAAATTGTTTAAAATCTTATATATTGGTTTTAAATAGGTTATTAACTTATAAAATAACTATATTAATTTTTATAATATCCTATATTATTCTTTTAAAAATCTTATCACCCTTTCATTAACAATCTTTCATTATTTTTATCATTTTGGGTGTTAATTGCGTTGTTTACTAATTATTTTTTCATCATACAAGATACGGTTCTTACAGATATTATATAGTTATATCATATATATAATAATAATAATGAGATAATTATTATATTCTCACATAAATTATAGCTTTAAAACAAATAATGAAATATTCTTATGAAAAATGACGTACGTTATGATCATCGAGATAGTAGGTCGTACGTACACATGAGTAATGTTTCCATTTTTCAATGATCATTATGGAAATGAGATAAGTAATATTTTATCTATCCAGAATTATTATAATATAATATAAATTATATTAATTATTTAAATATACTTATATATAAATCATTAATGTGGTTAGTGATGAAAATATAGACACCACCTCGTGAAGGCGGTAGTCCATACGTACACGAACGATGTTATCATCTTTAAGTAAGTGAAAAGTTAAGAAAGAATATTATACTTAAAGAATGATAAATATGTTATTAATGTCATAATTATTTTATTTATATCGAATATTTTTATTAAATTTAACCTTATTACATTTCATGTTAAGTTTTTGTGAAAGACGAACCACATCGCTTCGCGAGGCGGTAGTCCTTCATACACACGAGCGACATTGTTGTATCCCCTATGGAATATAATGTATATATATATATGATATAATCAAGACAGAGGTATAAATATTTTATCAATATCATATATATTATTTATATCCATCATCAGACCCAATCGTGAAATGTGTTAATGGAAGAACGAATGACATCGGTTCATGAGGAGGTAATCTGCCGTACACACGAACGATGATTTCATAACCCATTTGATGGGAGTGGTGGTGGTCATAGGTCATTAACTTAATAGAACAATATATTTTTATATAGAAAATATTTAGGTTATTATATAATCATTTTTTTAATAATAATTTAATGAGGTGTAGAAATAAAAAAATAATGACCCTCATTGAAGCACATTACCTCTTCTTCGGGCATCCTCCTTAGGATTCCTATAAATAATTCCTAGGTTGGATTTATGAAAACACTAAGGATTATCAGATGAGGGTATGGAAGTTTGGAAGTTATTTGGGAAGTTACTTTCTGAATTAAAGAGTTTTAAGTTGTGAATAAGATAGGCGAGTGGGTGACCTTTTATATGTTAGGTGAGTGGAACACATGTAATATTTTGAAAATATTCAATCATACCAACGTTTTTATCATTAATTAAGATTCATAAATGGTCCATTATAGAAACTATAATATATATGGTATAAATATTTCTATAAAATAAGTGTGTTGAAATTTGTTAGGTCATTTTTAACCCTTATATTCTTAGTTTAACCCCGATAAATCCATATTTACCTTAACCACAATAATTAATTTTTACAATTTAACTATTAATTTTGGTTAAAAAGTAAGTTTAACTTATTATAAATTATAAATTATTATTATTAAAAATATTTAATCCATTTTGTAAAATTAAATTCATATAGGTGATAAAATTTAATTTAAAATTAATCCCACAGATGAGATGAGAAAGCAGGTTTTTAAAGAGGAAATGGTCAAAAGTTTACAAATTTTTTATATCGAAATTCATTATGAAAATAATTCCAATAACCTAAATTATATTAATTAATATAAAATTTAAATATTTTTTCTTTTATAAAAATTAAAAATATAATTTAATATTATATATAATTTGAATTAAAAAGTAATTTTCAACTAAAATTCAATATTTTCACTATTTATTAAAAAATGAAACATTTCATAAAATCCCAAAAATTCACCCTAATATTAAAATTAATTTTTTTTTTCTGTAAAATTTTGTCATTCATATAATGAAATATATTTAATAAACTTGTGGTTTCATGTAAAACAAGTTAAAATTAGTGTTGAGTAGAACATATGTCATCAAATATAATGTTGTTCTTTTATAATTTTGGGGTGCTACATTCTCCACACCTTAAATGCATTTCCTACTCATAATTTAAACTTTATCTTGGAAATAAATTTTAGGGGATGTATAAAGGTCATATGGAATAATCACATAACTGGGTTTCCAAGTAGGAGAATGTAGGTGGGAAGTGAGATCATGGACATGGAAGAGAATACTGATGCCCAAGTATTAATGGAGAGTGTAGAGTTCATTTTTCACAAGAAAGTGGGTGATCAATGTAAAGCTAAGGTCCTCATAATCATAAAGCTACGATGATTTAAAATACCACGTAATTCATCTGATATGAATCTAATAGGATAACATTTTTATTTCATGATCATTTCCCTAAATTTCATGAATTATTTTACTATCTAAGAATTTATGGGAATATACAATTTCATTCTTCAGTTGTAGTTCAATCAATTCCAATTTAATACCTTACTCTAAGAAAGGAATATCCAAGAATGAAATTTTTATGCTTGAAGAATTAAAGTTCATTTTTAATGTATCATAATATCCATAAATTATAAAAAAGACCTCCCATCTATATTCAATTATTTTCCAGAACCAATCTGGTTATCATAAGTTATATAATGTTCATAACTATCCATATAGAGAGTAATACATTAATCTCTAAAACCTTATTAAAATTTAAACTTAAACCATTTCATAAATGGTTAACCTTATGAAACTTCCAAAATATTAAGATCTAAAACATTAAGAAGAAGGTCACTGAATTTTCAAAATGAACTTATCCTTAACCCCCATAATAAAATGAAGTTTATCTTAATCATCACATAATAAACATGTGAATACTTAATCATGTATTCTATTGAAACATGGTAATAACCAAAATTACCATAAATCCTTATTTAAAACATGAATTATTATTTATTCCTTAAATAAAACACAGATTATTAGATGTATTCCTCAAATATAAATATGATTTTAACTCCATCAATGATAGCATAAACCACTTTGTTAACAAATCATCCATCAGTTCCATGGTAGTTAGTACTAACCAAATTAATTTATCAATACCAATCATCTATTATTCATGAATTCATTATCCCAACATCAGGAACATATTAAGGGTTATATTTCTCTCAACCATGTGTTTTACAAGAATTTCAACTTACCACTGAATCCTTTTTCATTGTCATTGGTTCCATTCAACATACCTTTAAAATCATTAAAAAAATATAGCACAATCTTTATACATTTCATAATTCTTAAAATGAGGATATCATTGATAAAATACTCAAATGAAATAATTCTTGAATACAAACACAATCACATTAATCATTCCAGTTCATATGTGGTAATAGAAAAACCTTGACCTTGATCTCTTAGATTCTTTTGAGGTATATTCCCTTGAAACATTGGAAATTCATTTTCTTAGTTTCCCATATTCTTAAAGTTAAACCATTTAGCATTGGAAAACTCTTTCTTACCATTAAAATAATGAGCATGGTGTTCTTTTTATTCATACTCAAATAAAAATAATTTTACTTTTAAACATATAAAAAGTTGTTTCCTTCTATAGGTATCACATGTTGGAAAATACTCTATTCTGTTATTACATATATTAGAATTTTCGCGGTCTTCCTCTTATTCTATTTCTTACCTTAAAATTTATAATACTTAGAGAGTTCTTTCTCTATATTGTTATAACATGATATTATATCCTCATATGATGTTAATGTTTGAGAGATTAGCTCCCTTTGAAATATTGTCTTAATCCAATCAAGGAAAATTCATTCTTACTCTTTGGATTATTTCCAATGTTTCAGTTCTCATTAATAATACCAGGCACCATTTATAAATGATTCAACACTCTATATTTGATCATATCATTATGAAACATAATTTATAATCCCAAAACTAGTGAAATAATTAATATAAACTGGATAATTTATTCATAGATAATCTAATAATCATAAATATGGTTTCTTTTTTAATATCTTTAATTTAAAATCTTTCGTAATGGTTGGTAAATAAAATGTCAATTATCCTAAGAATATTCCCTAGGAGTGTCAAAATGGTGTATAATAAAGCAATTTTCATGCACTTAGTGATGATAAAGTCTATCCTAGTGAACCCATTTTGATGTTATTACCCCTAGGTACCTCTGTACTAGAACAATGTCCTCTTATAGTATCTATAAATGGATTTATTTCTTGGAAGATCCAAATAATATATTCCTTACCAAAACATTAGGATGTTATCCTATACTTATCCTCAAAGTCCATCATAGGGTTATGTTCACTAATCTATGTTTTCCCAAACCTAGTTCCTATGGTTTCTACTAAACTTCCTATGATGAAAAATATAGATACCCATTACTTAATTACCTAGAGCTGGTGTCTACTTTATTACATTGGCATAAATTCAAGGAATCACATCCCGAATGACTAAATAATTTAGTTATCTTGGGAAACTAGATACATACCTGATTCCCATATTATATTTGAAAACAAAAATAACAACAGAAATTGTATTTGGGAATAACATCATTTCCTCTAGAATATACCAACATATAGATCATAAAACACTTCCTAATATGCTGGGGAAAATAAAAAATACAAAAGGGGTGAGCTCATATGCTTCAAAAGGGTAAGCATACAGTGAAAACTATGAATAAATAAGGGATTTTAAATGTGGAAAATTAAATAACTGAATAACAATACATTTAATCAATAACATGATCATAATATGATAGGAATAAATTATGATCAAATAATTCCATATAAATAATCACATAAGCATGAAACTTAACCATAGGTATTCTAACTAAATAAATAATCACATAGAATATCAATAACTGAATTCATAATGATGGAAATTTAAAACATACTGTCAAGGCCTCATTCCATGAGATCTAATATTGTTGAGGCTTCATGCCAAGACATCTAGTACCTTCTAGGCACAATGTTTATACATCTATATAAATGGGTAATGCCTCATCTAAAACTATATCTAGTTTGTCTCATGAGACCAAATTATGCATTGAGGGGCTATAAGAGGCGTCACCCATTATTTACATATTTCAATGAATTCCTCATTTGAATGGGGTGAAGCATAATGCACATAAAAATTAATATAGAAAAATTACTAACATATTAAATTTTAATACTTAGACCAATCAATAAACAAAACAATTAATCATTCTGAGTAAAATGGTGATTGATCAAAAAATTGTACATCCTCAATTTAACTGGTTATAAATCATCCCAAAAATGATTAAGAATGATATTAATAAAACATATCCCTAGTGTATCATAATTAAATTAAAGGTTTTATGTAATTGATAAATATAAATACCATAAAAATATCATTAAAAAAATTCTTGTGGAAAATATTCTTTTCATCATAATAATCAGTTTTTAAAATATAAAACATTTTAAAAATCATTTTATTTGAAAATCACTTTTTAAAAAATCATTTTATTCAAAATTATCCTTGAAAACAAGGAAAGTAAAATTAAAATAAATGATGGTCATGATGAATCATAATTCCATACATGTTGTACAAGTTAAAAATAACATTCCTTTTGCAATGTAAAAAGGATAGAAAAGTACATTGTTCAAAAGCTGACAAGAAGATTCCTTTCACTTTTTTGGTAAAATCGAAATGTGATTTATTTGAAAAAATAAATTACATTATATTTTAAAAATTTATTTAAGGGAAAAAACAGATAAAATTACATTAAAAAAATATTTTTAAAGGAAAATTGTTTTTTTAAAACATGGTTTTGGAAGAAAACATATTTCTGTCTGAAGAGAGAAATGAAGTCAGATTTTATTAAAATATTTTCTCAGTTAATTTAAGTACCAAAGAGTATAAAAATAGTAATATTACTTTATGATATCATAAATAACCATATTATAATAACATTAAATGGGTTTATTAATAAATGGTCAAATAATTTCCTTCAACTGAATTTCAAGAATAAACAATCTCAATTAGAATGAGATTGTGAAATAAAAAATTATAATGATCATAATTTTGAAGTTAGAATTAATAAATGAATAGATTATTTATTTAATATATAAATCTAAATTAAAATTATTAAATAAAACATAAGGTAATAAAAATCTATTATAAACATAATCTTAGAATGACATAATCAATTAAGTATAAGTTTAACCTAATGAACATAAATTGAGTTAAAAAATACCTTACCTCATGATTCGTTTTGATTTAACATTATTTAACCTCATGTATAGTGTTTTAAACATGTTATTAACTTATAATAAAACCATATTAATATTTATAATAGCACATATGATCGTTTTATAACATCTTATCACACTTCCCTTAGTATTTTTTCATTATATTTATTGTTTTGCGTATTAATTTCCATGTTATCTCATGTGTGTTTCATCATGAAAGATCCAGTTCTTGTACATTTTATACATTTATATAAAATACAGAATACTAATAATGAAATAATTATATTATTTTTACCTCAATAATACTTTTAAAACAAATCATGATAGATGGTTATGAAGAATGAAGTATGCTTTGATCATAGAGATGGTAGACCGTACATATGCATGAGTAATGTTTCTATTTCTCAATGATCATTATGAAAATAAGGTAAATAATATTTTAAATTTATATAATGATAAAAATATAATATATATCATATTATTTCTATAAATATTCTTATATATATCATCTATGTGGTTTGGTGATGAAAAGAGAGTCACGTCGCTTCGTGAAGGCGGCAGTCCACACATACAAGAACGATGTTATCATATTTAAGTGATTGAAAAGGTAAGAAAGAATATTATATTTTTATAATGATAAATATTTTATTTATATCATAATTATTTAATTTAAATAAAAAATATATATTAACTTTGTCCTTATTACATTCCATGTGAAGCGTTAGTAAAATACGAATCACATCGCTTAGCGAGGTGGTAATCCGCCGTACACACTAGAGATGTTATCGCATCCCCTGATAAATAGAAAGTAAAAAAAATATTTGATATAATTATTATATAGGTATAAATATGTTATAAATAACATATATATACTTTATATCCATCATCATAACCAATCGTGAAAGGTGGTAGTGGAAGAATCAATGAGTGTGATGGTTATTGTAGGCCATTAAATTAAAATAAAACAACTCATTATATGTAATATAATGAGTTTATTATATAATCATGGTTTAATAATAATTTATGTTGGTTTATAAAGCAATAAAATAAAGATGCTCGTTGAAGAACATTATCTCATTTTTGGGTATCCTCATTATGTTTTGACTAAATCCTTCCTAGGTTGTATTTATATCCAAAATAAGGCATATAGTATGATGGTATGTAATTTTTGAAGTAATTTAATCTGGTATTTTAAAAAACAATGAGGTTTGACTGTTTGAAGAAGATAGGAGAGTGTTTGACCTTTTATAAGTGAGGTGATTAGCGCACTAGTAATTGTTTTTGAAAAGATTCAATCATAACCTCATTTTATCAGGGCATTTGTTTCCAAAATGAGATATTATTGAACCTATAAAATATAATAAAGAAATATTTCTATATAATGGGTTTTTACAAGTTTTTTTTCATTTTAACCCTTATATTCCTTGTTTATCCCCCAGTAAATCTATTTTTACCCTAACCATGGTAATTTATTTTTACCGTTTCTCTATTCATTTTGGGTAAATATTAAGATGAAAATATTATAAATTATAAATTATTATGATTAAATGTTTGAAATAAAATTTTCCACATTCAATTAAAATAATTGGAAAACTTTATTTTAAAATTAATCATGTATATGGGATGAAAAAGTGAGTTTTTAATGAGAAAATGTTCAAAAGTTTACAGAGTTTTTATACCAAAATTCATTATGAAAATGATTAAAAGGATTTAAATTGGATTAATTGATATAAACATTAACTAATTATACTTTAAAACCAATTAAAAATATAATTTAATATAATAAATAATTTAATTAAATGATAGTTTTAACAAAAAATCAGTATTTTTTATTATTCATAAAAAAATGAAACATTTCAGAAAAATCTAAAAAAATCACCCTAAGATAATTTTGGTATTATTATTTCAAAAATGAAGTTTATTTTTTCAAATAAAGTTTCTCAAAAATGGAAATATTAATTTTAAATTACGTGCACAAAGTGAAATTAAACCGTATTCTAGATAAAAAATATAGTTTTAAGAAAACATTCATTTTAATATTAAATAAATTTTATTTTATTTATAATAAATATATAAATAATAAATTTGTGTAAAATATATATTTTATTAAGTTAGTTAGTTATAATCATACCCTCCATTCCAATTTGTAGGTGATAACTTTCATATTAAATAATAATACTAATGGTATATTGTTGTTATGTAAAACTTGGTCTTGTGTGTAAAACAAGATATTGATGAAACTCATTATTGCATGTAACACAAGTTAAAGAAAATGTTTCAGGGAATATATTCTATTTAATATAATGTTATTATTTTATAGTTCTTAGGGGTCACACTACACACTATTAAATGGAGTATTACTAAAATTTACAAGAGTATAAGTTGGGAAATCAAGGATAGTAAATTTTTGCAACTGGATGATCAATGCCAGTTCACTATTAGGTTGTAGAGGAAGATCCAATCGATTTTTGGATGAATTTGGGTGGTATATTTTCATTATCCATTGTATTATAAAGAAATATGATCAAACTAGGATAATGTGTAACCTATGGTGGAGTAATTTTCAACAAATATATAGTCAATGTGATAGATATTGATTGGAAAAAGGTTATAAGTATTGAATAAAAATTAGTGTTTCTTACATGTATTTTATAGGATAATTCAGTTAGAATTATCTTTAATATGAGTATTGATTACTAATATCACTTGTAACTCAATTTTTTTTCTCCACTCACTTTTCCAATAGATTTAATTTTTTCTTTATGGACATAGGGTATATCTCAAACTAATATAAATTTATTTCATACTAGTGTTGCAAGTGTGGATATTATATTATTCTATTGTCATTAATATTTTTCTTTCTAGATTTGTGTTAAACTAATAAATTTTATAGTGTTTGTTTCTTTCTGGGGTAATGTATTATTAAGTACCATATCCGGCCTTTTTTTACATCTGAATGATAGATATGAATTGTAGGAACAAAAATTTGGATAAATTATAATGGATCCACAACCATTGGTTATTCTAATGCTATTAGGTATTCCAAATATCCTTTATTATTCATGGAGTATCAAATATTTCTATTAATTTTTTTTATCTTTCACATATAAATTTTATTCAGGGTTATGCTTAGTGGATATAGAGATGGAATAAGATAATACAAGGATTAATTAGTTTGATGGAATAATTATAGTTTCTAGAGGATACAAATATAGGATCATTTGTGTTAGAGTGACAAGAATATGTTATTATCCTATTTAAAATGAGATATGTTTGAGAAGAGTAATTCAGGGAATCTTGACCGGAAGACACTTTTAGTTATTTGGATAAAATTACTTATGAAATTTTCTTTCAATATCTAAGTTATTGAGAAAAATTTTGAGTTTATTTATACACTCATAAACATGCATGATAAGCCTAATTTAATGAAAAAAGTGTTTTTAATTATGTGACTATTTAGTTTAAAGATTATGAAAGGAAATTTGATATATAAAAATGTGAATGAATTCAATATAATCAAAATATAGTTAGAACCTATGAATGTGAAGTTTAGAAATAGAGTGTAGAAATTTATCAAATTATCATCATTGTCTGAATCATAATATGTGGTGGTTATTATTGTGATATACTCATGTGGTAATATTGACATATTATTTGGGGATATCTATTATCTGGTTCTAATTAAAGAAACCATATGTAATAAAGATATGAAAACTATTAGAAAAAAATAAAATGAATAGGGTATAGGATGGTTGAATCAGTGCTAAAGTTAAAAAGAGAGAAGTGGATAAAGAAAAAGAAGTAAAAGAAAAATTAATAGGTATGTATCCTGGATATTTATAGTGTTTGAAGGAATAATATATGAAGAAATATTTCAAGGACCTTAAGGTAAACCCCGAAGGGTTATAAAAAAAATATAAAAAATAAATTTGACAACAACTTATTATTTAAATTATATAATAAATTAAAGACACAAATCATTGAATCTAGAGAATCATTTCACTCTACAACATGTAGTGGATACACATTTAATATGTAAAAGAAATGTTTGTAAAGGTTTATCTTACTAATGATAAAGATATCAATATTATAGGAAAATATAATATTGTTTTTAGGAAAAGGAATGTATAATTTATAAAATTATAAATAGTTATACATATAACAGGATTTAGAAAGAATCTAATGTTGATAGGTAACCTGGATGGTGCAATGTTTTGTAAAACTTTTACAGATAGGGTATGAAAGAGCATATAGGTTTTGAAGAAACCAATTGAAGGTGATGTTATATTGATGTTGTTTGTTTTGAATATGTTGTGAAGATAAAAGTCAATGTGTTATAATTGTTATGATTATATAGCTATTCTTAATTCTCAAGATAAGTGGTAATTGTGTTTGTAGTTTCACAACTTTTATAATAAGTGAATAGGTGAAGATAAATCATACTTTGATAATTATAAATGATGATCATCAACTTAATTATATTTTATATAATGAAAAATAATTTTAATTTTTTGAGTTTTTGAAGATATATTAATAAATAATGTGATTTTAAAAATGGAGGAGTTAATTTTTTTGGAAGTTTGAGAATTGTGGCTTCACATTTGTTATGGAGGATTATATGACATATAATATTTTTTGTGATTATTAGAAAATAAGTCCAACCAAAACCCCCTAAGTAGAGACAACTTAAGTACATCTTGGAATAATCATGACCACATGGGAACCGATCCAATAATGGGAATCCATGTTTATATGAGGCCTATGGGAAAGTATACATGGGAGTATAGTGCCCATAGGACGCACATGGGTGGCGTGTTAGTGAGAAATGGGTGCGATCACCCCATATGAGCATCTATGAAGTGTATCTAGGTGCTGAACTCATTTCTAGCTTGAGGGGTGGAGTTTATAGATTGTATTATTAGGAATTTTAAGTCCAAATAAATAACCAATGTGGGATTCAAGCATGTTGTTCACTATAACTCCTTAAAAAGTAACATATATAACGAAGATCATCTGATCCATTGCATCAGGGCCATTTGATCAAGTCCAATGTTGTCTTTAACCTCTAATATATGATGAGGGTTTTTGTATATGAAACATTTATATATCATGACATTCAGTTATTGAACTGAGATCCACATAGGCATGAAGATGATTTAATACGATCATTTTATGTTTGAGATGACATTCATGTGGTTGTTGAAGAAAGATAGTAGTGGAGTTATGTTCAAGACCTAGTTACAGAAGGTTCATCATATTCAAATGAACTACTGGAAGTGAGAAAACCACATAATTGATCACATGATATAGTTAAGGATGGTTTGAGATCTCATATTTGAAGGAAGTAGAAGTGAATTCATGAAATGTGAAGGAATATATTCTTTGTCATGTGATAAAGGTGATTTTTCATTGTCTTATAAGTTGAGACGATATACACAATAGTTATACAGTGCATGCAGGTAAAGAATTGTAGGGATCATAGGGTGTTGAGGTAGTGGAGTAAGTTGGTGTTGTATGTCTATAAATTACACCTCACTATTTTTAGCATGAGATGAAAGAAGATCATATGAATTAATAGTAAGCTGAGAAAACCAAATAGAGCAATGAAAATTATTTGAAATCACATGAGGTTTCTATGTGATGATCATGTTATACCTGCTAAAGGCTTTAGGATTACATAAAGGATGACTGAGCACCATGAGATCATACTTTTTTAAATCACATTAAACTATTTCTGAAAAGATACTATTGATTAATTCATAAGATATAAGCTTTATGAATAACAATGAACTATATTCTCATTTATTAAAAGGATTAGTATATCATAGGCTTTGAGATACATGAATGTGATAATAAGCATCCATGAGAATGATTTATGTTGTTCCACCGGCCTGTAACCTCATGATACTAAAAATGAGGTGTAATGTGAGATTTTATAAGTTAAGAAAAGGTCATGTGAGTTTTAAATAAAGTAATAAATGAGATAAGGTTTTGAGAATCTATTATATAAAAATAGAGTGACAATGTGGGGATTTCAGGAATAAGAAGTATAAAAGTGATAAGGATCATAAGGCTATGTAATTGTGATTTCATTAATCAACATTTGTATGTAGATGAAATAAAACATGCATGAAAATAATGTGAAGGTTTTGAATTTGTTTTGTTTTAAAAAGTACAGTAAAGAAGAATTGGGAATACCATGCATTGTATCTTACATGCATGAGGTTTGAGAGAAGCATATGAAATATAATTTTTATTAAGAGTGTGTAATGAAAAATTTGATACAAAATATTGGAAATGTTTCAAAAGGCATTCATAATCGAGTAATTAGTGTATTGAGAGAAGGTCCAAAACATTTTATTATCAGTTTATAGTGAGAAATATTATTCGGTTAATAACTAGTTCATGAAGTTCTTCAATCTCTATATGAATATATTAGGTGGTCTAGTTTGTTCAATGAGGAAGATATTATCTCAAGTCAGTGTATAATATATCATAATATAATGAAGTTATTATATCATTGGATTATAATTAAATGGAATCTGGAGTCTCTAGTGGGATTCTAGAGTATGAGAAGACATGATGTGACTGTATTTCGATCGCTTGTGTAAGTTAAAAATTATAATCACTACTTGGACTCTAAAGTGGTAATAGTTTGGAACTCAATTCAAATGGGAATTTTACATTACTAGGATGTAACCACCTACATATAGTGAAGAATCTATAATTGGGGTAAATAACTCGTTGCAGTAAGGAGTAGGTATTTTAAAAGAACCTTATAAATACTATGTTTTGAGATTCATTTTCTTTATGTATTTCATGTGGTATACATGTTATTGAAAATATATAGGATCCAATCATTATAATTGGTGACAAAGGTTCAAATTAAAATGGGGTAAATGAAAAAGAAAATAATTCAGTAAAAAATCCACACCAAATTCACCCCCATATAGTGTGACGGCACAATCCCTTGGGAACTTAAATTACTATCAAAGATAATGTTCCATATCTAGTTCGATCTGCTTTACTTGCCCAATTATTTATATCCGAAATATTTGAAGTGAAAATTGGAATTTTACAAATATTTAGAATATATTTTGATAGAAAATCCTACATATACTCTTAAAGTTAAAAATGTATAATTTTTAGTTAAGTCTCAGAAAAAAGGAAGAAAGTACTAGAAAATAAACTAAATAATTAATAAAAGATGATATAAGATCAATTACTAGTTGAAGGAAACATGAGTGGTAATTTTTTACTGTAATTAGTAGATTATAATTCTAATAAATCAAGTTCAAGTTGTGATGATGATTTTTTAAAATTTGAAATAAGATATCAATTGATGAAAGTTCCCAATGAAGTGTTTACTCATATAATTAGGATTTTCAAGGAAATTCTTGATGAAAAATAAAAATTGGGTGAGTAATTTCATGCAATGGAAGAAGCATTAAATAAAAAGGTTGATAACTATAACACTCTCTTAAAATATTATAGAGTCAAGAAAGAAAATCTAATATTATATAAAGATTAACCATGGATAAAGAAGAAAAATAAAAATATGAGACAATTATTAATATAAAGGTTTCTTTAATTGAAGAATAATTTCAAAGGAATTTGTGTTAGAAATAATTAATTTTTTTCCCAAAATTCATCCATGAACCATAAATGATACATAATACATCTATGAACATTAAATTTGAACAACTCAAGGTTAAATAAAAAATAATTATAGATCTTGATAATTTATTAATAAATTCAAATATAATTCATGAAGATAATATTAATGAGATAATGATTCGATGGGAATAAATCCTGGAATCAGATAAAGATGAGAAGATTGATATCAACATAATGTGTCTTGAACTAGAACTAAAATTGAGAAATCTCAAGGAGACACAATCTCAGACTTCCCAAGCTGCTGAGAAATCTAGTATTGTATATAATATTTCTAATAAGAGTCATATTTTTGAAAATTATCAACCTAGTGGAAATAGTATCATGACATTATTTAAAGATAAATATACTGCAAGATCATTAAAAAATCTAACCATTTGTGATGATAAATATTAATGTACTAATGTTGTTTTCATGAATAATGAATATTAAACTATAAAATATAGATGAAATGGATAAAAAAATTATCATTAATCCACCACATATTCAAAGGTTGATGTGATGATGTACATGACTTATTTTTCCCCAAAGAAATCAGAAATGCAGAATCGTGTTGTCAAAAAACAACATGGTTTCAAATACTATCTAAATATTTGACATAATAATAAATCATGATTTTTTGGGTATTCTTAGTGTTTCTAGAATTTTTTGAATCAAGAAATAAACTGTTATTATAAATTTTTATTTTATAATAATTACAGAAGGGTAATATTTATGTGGGGAAAGAAAAGATGAAGAAAACAGAAGATGTACACTAGAGAAGGAAAATATATCTAAAATAAATTTATCTATAAAGAATAAATTTGAACACTTAAAAGATTTATGTGACTAATAAAATAGAAGTATTAAATGTTATAATGAGTTATGGTATGTTCTAATCATGTAAAAATCATTTTATTATGTGAATAAAAGACCACCAAAAAAATTGATGTAAGTAAATTAGATGACAGGCCAACCTTGGGATGTGAAAAAAGAAGACTATCAAACAAATAACTCCCAAGAAGTCGGAGAAGAATGATAAGAATGGTGTCACATCCAAGAACATATGATTATATTGTGGTTTTAATGTTCACATCATGGTTTTTTTAAATAGGAAATGAAATACAGTACTAAAAGATTAGTGTTGGAATCAAATAATGAGTCAATCAAGAAAATAAAAAATAATATTGATTTGGTGAATGAAAAATATGGTTAAGAATCTGAAATTTTTCCTAAAAATGGTAACATGATGAATAAAAAACATATGTGTGAAAGGTGAAATATGTCTATGCACTCAATTAAAAAATTATTGACCTAGAAGCCCATACAAGAATAACTATTTAAGAAAACATGGAAATCACATTTGACTTCTTGTACTAAAAATATTATTGTGAAAAATGTGTCTATACACAAAATTAAGACTAAGAATATTCCTAAACAATGATTGATCATATGGCTAGAATATTTGGAAAATACTAGTAATATAGTTGGGTTGAGAAGAAACTATTAACCTTATTTCTCTAACTAAGTATAATTAAATAACCACCTTATTCCCATATATAAAATGTGTTTACTTTTCATGTAGGAAATTTAAGATGATTTCTTTGTTTAGGGGGATACCATAATTTGAAAAATGGCTGTGAATATCTTAAAACTATAAATTTTTACATCATGGATCACTTTACATAATTTGGAATTATGTTTCCTCACCAAAACAAATTAATTAATATCACATGTTTCTTAGTTTCTATTCTTGAAGAATTCCAACCATGATGAAGTATTAACTGCATAACTTGAGGGGAGCTCAGAAGAACAACCACAATATATCTATATCTTAATCATCATCACATGAATAACTGGATAATTTATGATGGATATATCTAATAATTCTATATGTTAAAATTCTATATAATTAATCTTGTCATAAGTAAGATTAATTCAAGAGAATAATTGAAAATATTTTAAACAACCAATGA
This sequence comes from Viscum album, assembly GCA_963277665.1. Lineage (NCBI taxonomy): Eukaryota > Viridiplantae > Streptophyta > Magnoliopsida > Santalales > Viscaceae > Viscum > Viscum album. The sequence goes on along the minus strand of CAUJRU010000689.1, from coordinate 291,735 downwards.
AAGAAGGTTTCAATATTGGTAACACATGCTGAAAATTTATTGGAGGAATTGTTATTAGAATTGATCACTCTTGTTATCAACACAGAGAATGGATTGGATAGACTTATATTTGGTTATTTTATCTCACTTATAAGATTGTAGTGATTCAATACTTCTGTAGAGTAAATCATACTATTAGGGTCAGAAGAGGAGAAGATATTTTTCTTAAAATTTGAATGATGCATATGAGAAGATACTCATATATTTGTGACTTTTATTTATTTTCAATAATGGGGAGAATATTTCATTGACATTAAAATTGAGATGGGTATTGAAAGTAAATCAAAATGGGGAGACTGAAGAACCCCACTAAAGGTTAGGTTATCTTGTATCTGGGCTATCCAATCAAGGAAAATTTTGTCTTAATCCTATGATATATGAAGAGGGTTTCTTTACACCATATTTTTTTTCATTATTGGTTATTTAACTAAGATCGTGATGGAAATTAAGATAATCGAATGAGATCATTTGAATCTTAAGATGACTTTCACGAGGTTTCTGATGTAATAGATCAGTTGAGATGTGTTCGATCTGTAGTTACAAAAGGCGCATCATGTTTGAATGAATTGGTTGAAGTGATAAGATCATGAAATTTATTACATAATGAATTGATTTATAGTTTGAGACCATGAAGTCAAAGTAAGTATAAGTGAATTCATGAAACATGAAGGAAAATATTATTTTTAGTATGATGATGATGATTTATCATGATCACATAAGTTGAGATGATGTGCACATAAGTGAGGCAATGTGCATAGTAGAAGAATGGTGGTGCATATATAGTGTTGTGGTGGTGGAGTAAGATGGTGGCCTATGTCTATAAATACCCCTAACCCACACCATTTGCAGTATGAGAGGAGCATATATCATGAAAATTGATATTGAGTTGAGGTGACCAAAATAGAAAATTTAAAATGATATGTATTCATACGAGGTTTCTATGTGATGTTTGTGTTGTACTTTTTAAAGCCTTTGCAATCACATGAAGGATGATATGCCACCATGATTTAGTGCTTATGTAAACCAAATCCACCTAGCTATGTGAATATACGTTTGATTGACTCACAATCTATAAGCTTCAAAAAGAACTATGAACCACATTCTCATTTTCATGATGGACTGATATATCATATACTTTGAGATGCATTCATGTGATAATATGTATGCATGAAAATTAGTGCAACAGTTCTACAAGACTATGACATCATTATAACAAAAATGTGATGTTCCTTGAGCTGTTCTAAGCTATGTTAAGGCCATATTCATGTGAAATGAAGTTGTACACGAGGAAGGGTTGAACGATGCTATTATATAATAGTATGGTGACTGTGTGAGACTTTTTTGAAGAGGAAGTAAAAAATTTATAAGGAAATGTAAGATTGTTTCATTAATCAAAATTTGAATGCACAAGAAATAAAACATTCATGATAACCACGTCAGTCTTATGAATTTGTCTTGTTGCAAAAATTACAGAGAATAATAATTGAGAAGGTGATGTATTGTATCTTACATGCATGACGTTTGAGATTAATCACATGAAATATAACTTAAATGAAGAGCGTGTAGTGAAAAATTTGAGACTGAAGTCGGGAATTGTACTAGAGTAGATTCAAAACTAAGTAGTCAGGTTCCTGAGAGAATTTCAAGATAATTTTATGTTCAGTGGACAGTGAGGAAGATCAGATAGTTGATAATAAATTTACAACATTCTTGATGTTGTATATGAATAGATTAAGTTGTCTAGTTTTTCCATGGAAGAATATTTCATCTCAAGGTAGTTCAAAATTTATCTGAATTCCACATTGATATTTCTACTATCAGATCATATTTTAAGGGAAGACAAAGTCTCTACTGAGATTCTAGAGTAGGATAAGACACAATAAGACTCTGTGTCATTTTCTTGTGTAGGTGGAAACTTGTGATCTCTAGTGGGATTTTAGAGTGGGAATTCATTGGAAATTAGTATTGATGAAAATGAATATTTCCCTAGATGTAACCACCTATATATAGTACAAAATTTATAACCAGGTGGAATAACTAGTTGAAACAAGGAGTAGGTCTTTTAACCTAACCTTATAAATAATTTGTTCTGAAATTTTTTAAAATTTACATCGCATATATTATAACATTTATTTTGAATGTACATGACCCAATTATCTTAATTGGTGATAGAGGTTTGAATTAGAAGGGGTTAAATTAAAAAGAAAAGAATTTAGTAAAACAAGTCACAACTCACCTTCTCTTGGTGATACTGCACGATCCATTGGGAACATCAAGGTTCCATAGTGGTGTTCAATAATGTTAAATATAGAATATTTTATTTCATAAAGATTCTAGATAGGATAATAGTTTCTAGTTTATATACCAAAGATACCCAGTTTTATCATTTATATCTTGTCCACTTGAGTGAGAAGGGAATGTGAGTATTAGTTACTAAAGGAATACTAAAACTCAATAACATTGAATAAGAAACATATAAATAGTGTATACCTAAAAAGTATACAAGAGTTTATTTTTCTACACAGGGATAAAAACCCAAGTATCACAAGATGGATTTTTTGTAGACCAATATATCAAAAGAAACTATACAATTTTTTTTAGTGGTTTACTATATTCTGTTACCATCCTCGATATCTATATAGGAAGTGCATGTGTAATTTATAAAGTAAAAATTTTAATTACTCAAAATATACATTATATGGGGATTCATTGGGGGTATTTAGATAACATTGATGTTAAAATTTATCAGTTCATGCAATGGTGGTGATCATATTAATAAAATATTTGCAAATTTTTTCTAAAAGAAGGGAAGGAGGTTTGAAATGGTAGTACGAAATACACCAAAATAGAATGGTGAGATATAATGGCTGACTATGGAATTAAATGCAGGATCCTAGATAATATGTATCCATATAATTTTCCATAGTAGTTTTTGATAGCATCGGTGAATGAAACTAATTATCTAATCACTATATGTCTGTTTATACTGATAGGGAAGAAGTTTCCAAAAGAAATGTGAAATAGTAGACCATATGATGGATTACACTAAAAATTATATAAATTATCCCCATACCTACGTTGATCTATTAAAACTGATGATCTAGAATTAAATTCCATGATATAATTATTTATGGGTTATAAAAATTAATTAATTTTATTTAGGCTTGGTTTAGTGGTGAATGATAGGTTATTTGAAGTTATGATGTCATATTCAATGAATCGATCTAGTATAAGGACTGATACTTGGAATAAGACATTGTTTATAACAAAGAATAACTAGATTATGAATAGGTGGAACTAAATAGAAGTCCAAAATACTAGTTAATTTGTGGAGTGATGAGTGTATATAGGTACTTGAAATTATGTAAGGACTAATAAATGGTGAAATTTTGAACGTGCTAGGAATTTTAGACATACCATAATATTCATAACTTTTGAATCATGAATGGGGTTTTTTTGAAGGGGAAGTTGATTTGCTATTTTATTTTAAGTGGTCTACCAAGGTAAAAATACTAGTTAAAAGGTTTGAATCAAACTTGAACTTTTAATTCAAATAGATGAACCTATAATAACAAATGTGGGTGTAAGACTAAGTGACTTGAAATAGTTGTAGTTGGTAATAAAAGAAGATATGTTTTCATTATATATGAATAGAATATGAGAACAAATGGATCTTCTGCTAGAGAAGAGATAATTCTATAGAAATGGGTCTATTTGTTAAAGGAAGAATCATATAGTGGAAAAAGTAAAAGGATATATTAATTTTCAAAAGATGTTAATAAAAGGAATGAATTTGTTATATTGAATTATTATTTCTGATAGTAAAGTATGAAACCCTCTCGATATTGGTCAAAATGGTTGCATCAAAAGGTATATAACTTGATAAATTATATGTGAAGATGGATTTAATTCATGAGGACTTGGAGAAGGAAATTTATATGTGGAAGATTTTAGGTTTTGAAGAAACCATAATGAAGGATCTAGTATATAGGTTCAAATAGAGTTTTTTATATGATGAAATAGATTCTTACATAATTGAATAATGGATTTTATTTTTTTATGAAAGTGAAATCATTCATTGGATATAGCGTGGATCATTTTTGATACTCATGTTGTATTGGTTATAAGGTTTTGTTCATACTTCTATTGTATATAGATGATGGAATAAATATGAAATCAATAAGAGAGTTAAATTTGATCTATTTAGACCATTAAAGTTTAAAGATCACGATGTAGTATAAATTATTTTATGGATAAGGATTAGTAGAGACTAAAAGATAAATAATGAAATGTTATATATATTTGAAATTATCTAGAAGGTCTTGGAATGTTTTGTTTTGTTCAAATAAAAGTATATGTTAACCATATTAGCCACATAGAGGTGATTTGGGTTCCAAATGGGTTTTGTAAGAATGTATTCAATGAGGATATCAATGTTATTGATATTTTATTTTTTGTGAAATACATGTATTTATTATTTATTTGAATTTATTTTGGGATGCACATAGGTGACCATGGGTGTGTGTTAGTAACCCAAACGGGTGCTACCCGAGCATAGATTGTTCACTCTCTAGGAATTGTGGCCTAGTTAGACTGAGTGAAATAACAATATGGATTAAGACCCTAACATGACCTCTTGAAGTACTAGAATCATTTGTTGATGTTTTCCAACCAATGTACTGATAGAAACCCCTAGTTAAGTTATACAAAAAGGTTAAAGCCCCATTTTTCATCTGTTATCCTTGGTTGGGATGTGTTATTTTCTAATTGGCAAGTTCTTTTTTGTATGTTTTGATTTTTATGATATATTGCAATAATTTATTCTTTATTGTATCTTTATTCATTCTATTCTTTAATATTATATTATTAAATAAAAATGATGCATTTATAAAAGGGTTTTCAATAAAATTACTTCAAAATGACTTAATTTTCAAACTAGAATTAATAGTTTCATTGAGAAAGCTATTTTATATATCCATGGTGGCATCAAATTGGGATTTCCCCCACACCTTCCATATACCTTTGGTAATATGTGTAATTGGTTTTCTAAGATATAGATAAAGGTAAAATAACCATGTAATATAGTGGTCTTTCTTAATACTCATCATCCTTCCACTGTTAGTTTATGGTGGTGACCATGGGTCATGGGAATACTGGCTTGGGTGGAGCATTGTTAGATCTTTTTGTTTCCTTTTTTTATAGTGTATGCATCCAAAAATGAATCCATGAATTATTTTTTGATTATAATGTATAAGTAATGTCATACTCATTTTACATTATTTTATAAAGTAATAGTTGGTTTATTTATCTATTTTTCAATAGATTTATACTTTGTTTGGTTATTTCTATTATTTGGAATCTATTTATTTTTTTCATGGATATCAAATATATGGGTGGGTCATGCCAAAATTTATGGTGGAATATACGATGTGGTTATTTAGATTCTAAGGGTGAAATAATTCCAACTTGGTCAGTTTTGATTCCCTAACACTAGTTTCCAATATAGGGCGACCATGAACATGCTTCATCCCTTGTTGATAGATGGATTAGGTGACATGTCTATTTGACCATGGATTATTCATTACAAACATTATATCTGCGATACCTTTTGCTATTGGGGGAGTATTTTAGTATGGGGATAGGACTGTCGAGCCTCAAGTGGAGCATGTTTGAGAGTTCCTGAAAAACTCTTCTTCATGATGAACCTCATGTTCCCATGGGTGTTAGGAAGTTGTGTCATTATTTGATATTTTTTCATGATTAATTTGATATGTTTTATTGTGGTTTATCACTATTATGAGTAATTAGGATGGTGTTTATGTTCCATCTGTTTTGTAACTTGTATTGATAAAGTTCAATGTTTCATGTTTTATAGAACAATCCACCTAAAAAGGCACCTACGAATCATATAGAGGGAGAATTGGACAATACACCATAATCTAACACTTCATTAGACCCTTCTATCGTCGATAAATTATCAGGACCATCCAATCTCTTATTTAGAGAGGTGACTATATTCATGATAGACCAATAGATCATTTTTTGGAATTTAAAAATGAAAATTCCACCCATATTTTTATGTGATTTAGTACATGAAGATCCAAAAGAGTGGATAGAGAAGATTCAGTGCATCTTCACTTTTCTTTAGACCCACCAAGACCTCTATGGTAGGGTTTTATACATACATGTTAGAAGGACCAAGTCACAACTAGTAGGGATCAAATGTGTATATCAAGATACATGAGGAAATCACATGGACTATAATTAAGAATTTTTTTAATTAGTAATTATATCTTAAGATACTGATAGTGGAAGAAGAAGTATAATTAATTACTCTAATGTAGGAAATCAGATTGGTGATGGAATATTCCTCTCACTTCACCGAGTTGGATCATATAGCCCTAGGGATTTCATGAATGATTAATTGAATGTTATATGCTTTGATATGTGTTACATCTTGATATTAACTCTATGATTATCCTTCTTTACTTGTCAACTTATGTGGAGGTGGTTGATAAGGTAGTGATGGTAGAAATTGATATAGAAGGATTAAAATGATTGAGTGGTGACTTTACTAATTTAGGGGGGGAATAAAAGATCTTTATCTATTTAGAAGATGAGGTGAGTGGAATCACATATATGTTGTGGTAGGAGTATAAGCTATTCATTAGATTGCCAACAAGCTCATACCCTAGTGGTAAGGGATCCTGCTTGGCATCCAAGAGACCCTAGTTCAAATCCAAGTGGAGGCGAATTTGTGGGGTACTGTAGCAGCACTGTAGCAGGCACTGTTTGGTACTGTAGCAACATGACTATTCACCTGATTTGGGCTTTCGGGCCACCGGTTTGGGTCTACGGGTCTCAGGGCCTTAGGGCCACAGGGCCTTCAGGCCGTTGAAGACCATGAAGTAGCCCAGTTCACACAGAGCATGCCCCAGATGAGGATCAGAGCACCAGTAGCAGTCACTAGAAGCATAACTAACTGGATTGGAAGAATGATAAGGTATGACAACTGCCATCGGGACTAGGCACTGTGCAAATTTGTATGGGGAAATTCTAGCCGATCAGCAATGCAGGTGGGGAGATAAAGGAAATCAATGATATAGAAGCTGGGGAGGGGAAGTTCTAGTGGGCTGGGCCAATGGGTCATGTATTGGGCATGGTATGCCTCTGGGCCTTCGGGTCATGTATTACGGGTCATGTTGGGCCTTGTGCCTTGGGCCTATGGGTCATGTACGGGTTCCCCTTCAACCCTTAATAGGGGATAATCTATAATAAAATAAAAAAATATGGCTTCGGGCCATTCGGGCTATTCATTAGATTCCATACTAGTGGAATCCTTAGGGAAAAGTGGGTTGTTTTATTTTAGTGTACGAGATCAGGTCACACCAACCCAAACTACTAGGAAACTCCTAGGGCATGCCACCGGTGTATGATTTTGGGATACCTTCAAGGTTTTTGATAAAATAGTCTTTAGGATAGTAGAGTTGGATATTCATTCACTATAGGATCCTAAGAGCAGTTTGATATAACTAAGAGAGTAGGACCTCATTGAAATACTAAAGGGAACTCTCATACAACCATGAAGAATCAAGGTGGGTCTGAGTTTAGGAATATATATTTTGTTAGGAATATTCCAAATTATTTTCATTTGAGTATAACTACCATGAGAGGTATGGGGTTTATTATATCTTATATGGATTTGGATTTATATGATACTATTGAATCCCATTATTTCATTTCATATAAGCTAACTTATTATTTAGGCTTTCAATATGAGATGATTCTATATGTGATGATCCTTTTTATTCCCTTGTATTAAAAGAAATAATAGGATTCCAAGTTCTATGAGTGTCATGTGAAAATTTCTTATTTTTAGGTCGTTTAGTATTTCATTTTCACTAACTTTGATATCTTCGATCTTATTTTGGGTATGGATTAGCTGATTTATCTGAAGGCCCAAATCAATTTCTTCATCATTGGGGTTTTCCCTTTCTCATGATGGAAACACTCTTTTATTATAGGGTGATTGGGACTCAAAGTTAGGAAGGTATGATCATCTTATTATGGATATTGTATTAATCTCATTAAAAACGTATTGTCTTCATCTTGATGACATTTAATGGTGTCCATATGGTCTGCTATCATTGATAATTACTAGGTATCATGAGGTTTTTATTGATGATTTTTAAAGACTCTACCCTATTTGTATATGGAGTTCTCTATTATTATAATATTGAGTTTGGTCTCCTTCCCATTTCCATCATATCTAATGGCTTATTCTGATCTCAGATAATTTATTGTTCAGCCGGAGTATCTATAAATACAGAGTTTTATTCTCCCTAGAGTATCTCCATGGTTCTCTCCAGTTCTATTTGAAAAGAAGGTGGATGGGTGTATCTGACTATTCATTGATTACAAGAATCTGAATTCATTGAAAAATAATAATAAATACCCATTACCCAAAATTAATAATTTTTTTGATCAGATCAATGGATAAAGGTGGGTTTCCAAGATTGACCATAGGTTGGGATACCATCAACTGATGGTGAGGGAAATAGATATTACCAATACTAGATTCTATATTTTTTATGTTAATTTTGAGTATTTATTCATGATATTTGGACTTACTAATTACCCAACCATTTTCATAGCCTTAATAAACTATTTCTTCCACTAGTATATTGACACATTTGTTGTGGTGTCTGTTGATGATATCTTGTATTATTCTAATATAAAATAGGAGCACGAGAGATATCTTTTATTTTTTTGGAACCTTGAGTATTCATCCCTTATATATGAATTTTTAAAAATTATAGTTTGGGATCCTAGAATTAAAGTTATTTAGTCATGTGGTTTCTAAAGGAGGTATTTATATGGATCCCGAGAAGATATAGGTTGTGATTTCCAAGGAGAGAACTATTAAAGTCTTCCAGATCTAGAGCTTCATGGACCTAAATTGATTTTTTATGGATTCCTCTATGTTGGAATCTCCCTTGATGAATTTGAAATAGAAGTGGGTAGGGGTTCTTTGGTATGAGGGGTGTTTGTGGTACTTCGAATATTTAAAAGTGATATTGACCTCATATCCTATTTTAATTCTCTATGATTCAATAAAGGTTAATGATGTGTATTGAGATTCATTAGGTATGATTTTGGGGTTTGTGTTGGTGTTGGGTGAACAATTTGTGGCTAATGGATCATTAAATTTATTTCCTTATGAGAAGAATTACCCCACACATGAAATTCCGCTAGCAGGGGTGATGCATGAAATGAAAACATAGTGCCACTTCTCTTCAAGGTAAATTTTATCATATTTACTGTACATAAAATTTTAAAGTATATCTTCTCATAGAAGGATATTAAGCTCAAGAAAAATCCATAAGTTGAGTATCTCCATACACTTGATTTCGACTTAGTATACACCCCTGGTGAAGGGAATGTTGTGGCCAACATCACGAGCTAGAAAAACCCGACTTAATAGGTAAATGAGTCGATGTATGAGTGTATTTAATGATTTTATTTTATGACTTACACCTAGAGGTGAAAGATAATCATGATAGGGTGTTCATGACAAGTTTAAAGGTAATATCATCTCTAGATGATTAGTTTCAACTTGATCATGTAGTAGATCCTGACTGTAGGTGGATTAAAAGAACCTTAAATAGTGGGAAGACTTCAGGTGATCTTTCTCATTATTTTGATGGTAACCATTATTTTTGGAAGGGGTTAATGGTTAAACTATATTTTAATTAGGATGATATGAGTTGTGGGAACAATTATAGTAGGCCCATTCATTTAGGGGATACCATGGTGTTTAATGATACGAGACATCGGTATTGGTTGCTTAGGATGAACTAATTGACTGCTAATTTTTTGTCTCAAAACCTTACATTCCAGTGGATAAAAAATAAGAACAAAATATTGTTGGTTTATTTTATCCTATTTATATCATTTTATATAAGTGGTAGGAGATATATATGGACTTTATTTCTAGTTTTACTTGTTTTTTAGTGGGAATGATGCGATATGGGTGATTATTTACTAGTTGATAAAATCAGTCCACTTTCTTCTTATTATGGCATCAATGAAGGTGGAAGATATTGGAAACATTTATGTCTATGAAATTATGAATATTTATAGTGTGACATTAGAGATTGTTTCTAATTGATAACCATGATTTAATTTACATCTTTAGAAGGGACACCATAAAGATATGGGTTCTTAGTTGAACTTATAATGACTTATCATGCCTCATATGGTTGGGTTGATATAGTGAGATATTCAGATCCTTAAGGATATGCTATGAGATTTTTTTCTTGAACTCAATGACTATTGGATAAATCATTATTCATGTTTAAAAATAATAATTATTATAAAACCTCGATCAAGATGGATACCTTCAAAGCCTTGTATAAACAACCATGCATGTACCCTCTTTACTAGTTTTATTTGGGTGATTTATATTTATTAGGGTGGAGAAGCATCTAAGAGATGATGAGTAAGATTCAATGGAATTGAAATAGGTTAAATACATCTCATAGTCACAAAAAATCTTGTGATAACTATCATCATCACCCATTGGATATGGATGTTTGTGATTAGGTGTTTCTTAGAGTTTTTTCTCAGTCAGAACATCCTCAGTTGGGGAAGCTGGGTAAGTTGGTTTTGTGGTATGTTGGAACCTTTGATATTATTAAGTGTCTTGTGAATGTGTCACACCGATAATAATTACCATCATAGATAAAATCTATTCATTATTTATTTCTTGTTTCCCAGTTGAAGAGGTATTATCTGGAACCATCCCAGAGGGACACATCATATGAGAGCCTAGGAAGGGGAACCATACTGTAGCCAGTAATGCTATGATATAAGGGACAAGAGTCTTAGGAACCCTAACTATTATATTTTGGGAACCTACATACCATAGATCATAGGGACACACCATAGGGGATCCTAGAAAATGGGCACCATGCCATATCTAGTAAGGTTGTGGTTTTAAGTAAAATCAATGAATTTGTTATAGATTTTAGGTAGGTGTCTCAAAATAACCCACCTTTCCTCTATCACACCTAGGGTTGTTTATTTTACTTTGGGTTTATTGATGAAATTTTCTTATAATTATTTATTAAAGGTGGATAAATTATTATTTATCTTTTTCTTCACTTTTGTTGAATTAAATGGTGACATCAAGTGGTTTTCTCTTTAAAACCAATTTTGCGCCTATAAAGTGTTTGATAAAATTATTAAATGAGGATTTTAGTTCCAAATGGTTTTATAAATAGGTTTTTCAACGATTATTTCATGATGATTGATATTTCCATGACAGTGAACTATGATAATTAATTATTTTTCTTAATTGATTGTGGGTTTCACATGGAAGACTGTGGGTGTGTGTTGGAAACTAGGATGGGTACTACCATGGAGTACATTGTGCACTTGATTGGGATTATGACCTAGTTAGACCGAGTGAGATAGGAAAATAGAATTTAACCCCATTGACACATAAATATCTCAAGGAATCATATGTTCATATCTATTTACTAGTATATCGATTATGAGTCCAAGTTACCTTAGACTTATTGGTCAAAGCCCCATATTGTGTATGTTATCCTTAGTTGGGATGCGTTATTTTCTCATTTTACACTTATTTAATTATATTTTATGACTTTTTATGCTATGTTACCCTCATTTATGATTTTTGGTTTCCTTATTCATGCAATTTATGAAACCCAAATTAGTAATTAAAAAAAAGTATTTATAAAAATAATTTTTCAACAAAATTACTTCAAAATAGCTTCCTTTCGAAACAGAACTAACCGCTACACTAGGAAAGATATTATATATATATATTGTGGTATATTAATGGGATTTTCCTCACACCCTATATATACATATTGGTATATATAGACTTTTTTTCTAGAATATGGGTAAAGGTAAGAGAACTATATCATATGGTGGTGTTCCATGATGCTCGTTTTCCTTCCATGGTATGTTGATGGTAGTGACCATGGGTTATGGGTATATTGGATCATGTAGATCATTTTTTGATCTTATAATGTCATATTTTGACGGGGAATTCATTAGATAATTTTACCTTGACTTATTTTAGGATTAAATTATATATATGATGTCATGAACACTTTATATTATTTTATAATGTGATGGTTAGTTTATCCGGTTATTATTAAACTTCTTTATACTCTATATTTTATAGTTTTTATTATTTTGAAACTTTTTATTTTTTACATGGACATACAATGTATAGATAGTTCATATTGGATTTTTAGGCAGTATTATTGATGTGGTTATTCAGATTCTGAGGGTGAGATCATTATTACTTGTTTTTTTATTCCCTAACACTAGATAGTAGTCTGATGTGATCAACAATTCATTTTATACCTTTTGTTGAGATGGCTTGGTTGATGGGTTGGGTCTACCCAAGATAGTTCGTTACAAGGAAGGGGTAAAATGTAATATTATGAATTATGTTAATACATGTAATTACATGGATATATTTTCAATTGATTTTATAAGCATGATAATTTATGGGTAAGTGATTATGTTTCTTATAAATCATGCTAGAAGAGAATATTGGTTTTATTGGGTTTATATATTTGAATTTCTAAATAAAATTTTAACATGGTGATTTGAAAAGGATATGTTAATTTATTTATGCAATTTTTTATACCTATTAGGTGTTATATGAGTCACCTAATACCCACGGTTTTCCAAAATCGTGGGTATAGGTGTTCTGCCACCGTGTCAACAAAACATTCCCAATTGCCACGGTGTCAATGGCTTTTACCCACAGTTTCAAAACCGTGGGTATAGATCCTAAAATAAAGCGGCAGGCGGGTTTCGATCCCACGACCTCTTCGCTGCAAAGTATCGCGTCTACCACTACCCTACTATCAATTATGTGTATATATATATATATTTAGTTAAATATAGTTATATAAACCGTGGGTATAGAGGGAAGAACCGTAGGTATAGGACTCCCGCCAAAAAAAAATCTTTCCCGCGGAAAAAAAAATTTCCCGCGCACACATGGGAAACCTATACCCACGGTTTTGAAAAACCGTGGGTATAGGTTTTTAATCCTATACCTATCCCCACGGTTCTCCTCAAAACCGTGGGGATAGGTACCCCTATACCCACGGTTCTTGAAAACCGTGGGTATAGGTCAATTTTCAAGACCTATCCCCACGGTTTTGGAAAACCGTGGGGATAGACCCCCCTCTGCCCACGGTTTTGAAAACCGTGGGTACAGGTCTTGAAAATTGACCTATACCCACGGTTTTCCAAAACCGTGGGTATAGGGGGTACCTATCCCCACGGTTTTGAGGAAAACCGTGGGGATAGGTCCATTTTCCAGTAGTGATTCATATTCCTTTTCAAGTTTATTTTTCTTTTAATTTTCTAGTTCAACATTTAAAGGTGGTTTATATGACTTATCTTGAGGTATATAAATTTTCTTTCCCAATCTAAGTAAAATTGCACTTACATTACCCTTGGGGTTGGGTAATGGTTGAGCTGGGAGTTGGAAATAATTAGATGGTTGCTGCTAACTAAGGTGGGATGCAAGTTGACCAATTTGGGTTTCAATGTTCTTGAGACTAGAATGGGTGAAGGCGGAAAGATCTTCAACAGTGATTTACTATGGTTTCTTGGAAGAAGAGGCTTGTCCCGGATTGGGATTACCTTGATTTTGGTTCTTGGGAAAGCGATTGTATTGCTTTTGGAATTGGGAAGGCTCACTAGGATAATGGAATCCAGGAGGAGGATTTTTCCTTTGAGGTTGAGGAACAAAAGGATAAGGTTTTTGGAAGTTACCAACACCTTGGCCATATTGGAATTGGTTTGGGTTTTGAGGAGGAATTACAGGATTCCCATATCTCGAGTTAGGGTTATATTTAGAAGAGAAAGGCTCAGAATGGGGTTGGTTGAAGTTTCTAACAAACTGACCTGATAGTTGAGGGTTGGTGTTCCTATGAGCATATACTGTACTGAGCTCCATTGGTCTTGATGAATCAGATTGATCCTCTTGAAGTTATGGACATGTGTCAGTTGGATGATATGGAGAGTTGTATATTCCACAGTTTTTGACAGCTCTAGGAAACATTGATTTCGGAGAAGATGAGGTTGGGGATTTGGTAGCCACAACTAGTTGTCGCACAAGACCTGTAAGTTCACTCATCCACTCTGTCATCTTGTTTGGCTGAATTGATTGATTATATTGGGCTTATTTGGCTTGATAATGTTCTCAAGTATGGAATTATTGTGTGTTTGTAGCCATATTGCTTATGATATCTCTTGTTGCTGCAAGAGTTTTGTCAACAAGAGAACCACCACTTGCAGCATCAATGAGAGTTCTCTCCATAGCCAATAAACCCTCATAGAAGTATTGGATCAAGATTTGGTCAGGGATTTGGTGGTGTGGGTAGGTTTCAACAAGCTTTTTGAACCTCTCCCAGTATTCATGGAGTGATTCACTTGGGAACTGATAGATACCACTTATTTCCTTTCGGATTGAAGCAGTATGAGAAGTAGTAAAGCATTTCTCTAAGAAGAGCCGCTTCATGTCATTCCATGTGGTTATGGAACCAGGAGGGAGGTATTAAATCCATGACTTGGTGGAGTCATCTAGGGAGAAAGGGAATGCTTGGAGTTTGATTTGTTCCTCAGAAATCCCTTGAGGCTTCCTGGTAGATCACTCCACTTGGAACTCTTTAAGGTGGATATGTGTATCCTCACCGGCTAGCCCGTGGAAATGATAAAGAAGATGAATCAAACCCGATTTGAGTTCAAAATCAGCCTTTATGTGTTGATATTGAATACCAATAGGTTGGTAATTCATATCAGGGGAAAAAATTTCTTTAAGTTTTTGTTCCCTAGGATTGGCCATTTCTAATTCAACTAGTTGGAAAAGGACTGGTTCTTGAATGAGTAGATTATCTCTTAAGTCCATCCTAAGTTGGAAAAGAGTTCGCTCAATTTCAGGGTCAAAAAAATATGAGGGATTGTTTGGGAGGATACGGGTCATTCATAGAGATGTTGGAAGAAAGAGGAAGATGGGTTTTTCCTTGTGTTTTTTCTGTTTATGATTTTTATGAGAAGACGGGTTTTTCATTGTGTTTTTTTAATCATTTTTTTTAAAATTTTGTTTTTTTTGTTTTTTACAATAACCAGAAACTAATGACTAATTAAAGAAACATCCCCAGAAACAAGTCCATTTGAAACGCGCGACCGATTGTTTCCTATCAACCAGTCAAAGTTCCGATGCTCTGCTAATATGTATAGCAGCACTCGGGTCGAATCCTCAGCGATGATACTTTTTAAATAGTCGATTGTTTTTAGTTGATTGTATTTTTATTAGGGGGTTTTTTTGTAGATATTAATTTAAATAATTTATTGATTTTTATTTATTTAACAAATTGATAAATATTTGGGCGAGTTCATCATTAGGTATTTAAGCTTGTGAAATCATTGAGCCTTCCTTTATATTGCATTAAATTAATACCCACTTCAGAAGATAACGTTGATTGGAATTCCTAAGTGTTAAGGCTTTAATCCAAGCCTTAACATAACTTAAGGTTCTAATCTCAATAAAAGATTGTTGATGTTGGTGTATTTATGGTTCTAATAATCCATGGAAACCACACGTTAAACAAAACAAGTCATTAATCCATGACATGTTAATTCAAACATACACAATGTTAATTCAAAGAATGTTCATCAAGAAAATAATCTCAATCACTTAATATCATTAAATTTTGACTCACCCTAATAATGGATTTACTCATCCATTTGGGTGTTTAATAATCTAGTTATAATTATTATGATGATAAATTAAGAAGAGAAGAAAAATAAAGGGACAAGAAAAGAGTGGTACGTCGAACACACACACACACAAATAATGATGATAATTAAAAACAGACTTTCGATTGAATGAAGAAGAAAAAGAAAGGAAGGGGATTCAATTGTATTTAAACTATTTTATGAACATTAATATGAAACTATAGATGTTGGATGAGAATAAGAGATATTGAAGAAGAAACTTGTATTAAAACAGAATTACAAAGAAAGAGACTTACAAGATTACAATAATGAAGAACACAAAAGTAAATGAAAAAAAAGAGAGGAGGAAATGTCTCTCAAGTGAAAACTTGAGTATGGAAGGTCCTCCAAATCCTTTTTAAAGTCTTTGGTCGTGCCAATTTATGATCCTCTCTTCTGAAATTCCAACCCCTTTGATGGAGAGGAGGGGGATGTATTTATAGCCCAAGGAAGTGAACTGTTTTCATTCCCAATCTGTCCCTCCACTTGGATTGACAATTTGGACATCCAGATAGCCGAATATCAAGATATCTACTTCTTAAAAGTTGAAGATAATAACGTTTTCTGACCTCTCTCAAAATTTGGGGTCATTGGGACCTTTGGATACAAAGTTATAGTCGGTTGATTATTAATTTTAATCTGTCCATTTCAATCCAATATTTTTGAAGTCTAAAATGTGAAAGGGTTTTTGAATAGTAATATTTCTTCAAATTAGAATGATTTATTCAAAAAATTCTGCCACCATTATCTCCTATTTCACAATGCAAAATCTCATCTCTATTTTATGATTACATCATGAGATATGTCATGAATAATGTCCGGATTGTAATTCCCGGACAGAATGGTGGGCTGGACTTCAAGGCATTAGTTGGGACCCTTTTTCTTGTAGTTGTACCTTCAAATTTTTATCCAGGATTCTTTTGAATAATATCTAATATATGGTGGAGTTTCATAAAATTTGAGCTTCGGGATTTAGACCAGTAACTCAATCATCATTGATGGTCCAGTTTCATCACAAATTATTTGGGACTTCATGTGTTGACCATATGAGACTTCAAATGGAAGAATTGTCCCTTGATTCCTTCTAATGATATGTGAGAAATTGAATAATTAATAATAAAAAACGAGAACCACACAATTTTAATCATTAGGATGAGATTTATAAATAAAATAGTAAACTGACTCAATTGGACTACTTCTAAAAATGCTCAAAAATTATACTTAGTATTAAAACATTAATATTTCACACAAATTATGCACATTTCATATAAAATCAGTAAAGGGGGTATATAATAAGTCATTAAAATATTAATAACATCAAATTTATACCCATAATCCTTGATTATGGTGAATTCTAGGGATATCCTTTATTTTTAATAGGGAGATCATTTGGTGATAGTGTATGCCTACCATTTTGCTGAGTTGGTTATTTTTTTCACATGAGGTTATGATGAATGATAAGATAAATGCTCAAAAATACATGAAAGTATTATGACCTGAAATTTTATCATAGTTATATATTCTAAATCTCAAAACCTTTTTTGAAATAGTCAATAGGGTTGTGATGATAGATATTGATTTGGTAGAAAATTCACGATAATTTGAGTTTCCCCTTCCACAAAGTAGAAATTTCAGTTACATACATGGTATGAAGAGGAAGGTTCATGATAATTAAAGAGGTGGTGGATATAGTTCCCAATATTAGGATATTTATACACCATTAACAGTGGATAATAACATATCTATGACTTTCTACCAATGTTTCAATATAGGGAACACCTGACAATCTTGTCCTTGGCCTTTTAATAACTTTAGTGTATTTGGTCTCCAAGTTCATATATAGATATTCTTCTAGGATCTATCTACATCTTGATATAGTTATATATCATTAGTTCATAATGAAACTATAGAACATTCATACTCTTATAAGTCTACAGGGCTCTAAGCATAGGCCTTGAGAGTGAAGTAATTTCTTATAGTGGAGGAGAACTCAAAAAATGTTTATAATGGTATAACTATAGTGATATGTACCTTTTTATTGTATATTCTATAGAAACTAATTTATTTGATATCAGTTCCTCTCAATATTTTATATCTATCCATTTTTAGGATGTTTTGAATCTTATGATGGAGCTTATATCGTATGTGTTTCGCACGGGATCCGAGGATGAACTCCTGGACGGGAGATTCAAACGTTCCGATCGGTTTCTAACGGGTTTGTTCGTAGAACCGGAAACATCCAATGATTCCACATCTTTTTGGACCTACTTTCCAAAGGTAGGCGCTCATTAGCTTGTGGACTAATGAGGCTTAGGAATTTGCATTGGTCGAGAGGATGGGAGGTCGGACTCATCACACCTTTTTGAGGGGAATTATTGTCTACTTCGGGACTCTCTTTATAGATTTAAGTTATTTTCGTGAATCCTTATTACATTACCAAGTATAAAATGAGCTTTCCTTTAGTTTTAACAATCAATGATTAAATATGCAAGAAATTTAGAGAATCTTTTATATGTATTCGAGGTTCTTCATCAATAGAAAATCATCTATATCTGTTTAGAGATTCTTGGTCAATGGTATCCTTCAAAACATTTATATAAAAGTCTCTTGGTCATTATGATGACGAGGCTGGTTTTAAAGCCACTCAGTGGGGCACTTGAAGTTTATCGTCATTCATAAGGATAGAGATTATTTCAAAGTTGGGATCGAACCCATAAATGGGCTACCTACGTATCCTTTGTTTTGGAAAAGGAATCAGAACCCATGTAGTTCGAGTAATGGAGTATGATGTTTATGATTGATGGCTCAAAGATGAATGTCATAATTACTTTTACACTCTAAGCTCACGTGAGTCATGCTCGGTGTGAGAAACAAGAGGTATTGGTAAAAATTAGACAATTGTTCCATGAAAGATGCAATCATAAGAATTTGTTTGGGGCTTATGTATGTATGACTTCCCAGATAGATGAAGGTTTAGGATTTACTTTTAGGGAGAAAATCCATGAACAGGGTCCATAAAGTTATATGTGCTTCATGGAGATTTGAATACTCTAATCTTGGGGCTTACTCCTAAGGAGGATGCCCAAGTTATGAGGGGATTTATGATTGGGTTTTACTCTTGAAAAGGAAACCCAAGTCAAGGGTAAATTAAGACTGGTTAAGAGAAATTTAAGGGGACTTGGGGCTTACTCCTGAAAAGGAAGCCCAAGATTATGACTGGGACTTACTCCTAAAAAAGGAGGCCCAGGTTAGAGGACTTGGGGCTTACTCCTGAAAAGGAATCCCAATATTATGACTGAGTCTTATTCCTGAAAAGGAGACCCAGGTTAGGGATTAAGGTTTGGGGCCTACTCCTGAGGAGGATGCCCACCGTGGGAAACTTTATGAATTTGGGGCTTACTCCTGAGGAAGATGCCCAGATTAAAGGACTTATAACTGGGGATTATTCCTGAAAAGGAGACCCAGTTTAATGATTATCTCATCTTAAAGGATGAGGTTAAATGAATGAACTCTCAATCTTTGGTGACATAAGGATATTAAAATCACTAGGCTTTGAGAGATATTCCAAATAATTCCTTTCAGATAAGGAAGTGAAATCAAGAAATCATTCCATAAATGGCTTTGAAGAGTGTCTTGAAGACTGAATCTTGAAAAGGAAAGGTGAAATGGCTTAAGAGGGGTAAAATAGGAAAGATGGGCACCCATAAAGATAGGGGCGCGCAAGTCTTGCAAGGCGCGCAAGTCTTCCGTGGGCGCGCAAGTATTGGTCGCGCATGTATACCTGCGCGGCACATGGTGTACTTGCGCGATTTTCAACCAGCATTGAAATACTTGAGAGACTCTTTTTTAAACCCTTTAGAATTTTCTTGAGGTTCTTCCAGAAAAGGGATGCGCAAGTTATATTGAAGGAAATAAGTCGCCGCACAAGTGTTTGATAAGTTTCAACACTTAGGCCTTCCTTCTTCTCTTTAGATCTTCCGTTCTAGGCAAGAAATTACCTTAGAAGTGTTCCGGAAGCTTTGAGAAGAGACTTGGGCGTCGGGAGCTTCAATCCGAGTTTCTGAAAAAAGATCCTCTCGAATGGGGGGCCCACAGGGTCTATTTATAGGCAGGAGAAGACCCCGGGCGGTTACTGGGTGGTTATCACTTTAGGTCGCGCAAGTCACTTGCACGACCATAAGGCGTCGCGCAAGTAGACTTGCACGACCACTAGGCGGCGCGCAAGTGTACTTGCGTGACCATGAGGGAACTTGCGCGACCTATGGGCAATGTTCTCCTTGTTCATCCCTTTGTCGATTTTTGATGTTTCTTCAAAGGATGAATCACATTGGACTCAGATATTCCCCTTTTCCGATTTTTAGATTCTATGACGAAAGGAGCGTCAACAAAAGTCCCCCCTCAGAGTTGGATCCGGAGAGAAATGAGGATTTGACAATGAGGAAATTGAATCCATCCAAAGGAAAAAGGGGGCGCGCAAGACTTTAGGGCACAGAGGGCAGTGCGCAAGTGTGCTAGAACTTGACTTTTATTCAATGTTCCTTTGTCTTTTGTGGGCAGTTTAAAGTCATGCATGCCGGACATAAAGGGGATAATGTTTAAGGTCGAAATAGATTTGACCGAAATGGATTAGAATTGACACAATTCCTTGAAAGTTCATCTGAAAACATACTACCATACTCATGTATGAGGGAAAATATGTAAACTATGGCTTAAGAATATTTGAATCTGAGGAATGATATGAAAAAAATAGCTAAAAGGCATTAGAAGAAGTAGTTTCCAAGAATGAAGTTACTATTATTTAACAAAACCCGTTAGGGGGTTGAAATATGCAGGGCCACCTATGGGAATTGGCTACATGGTCAAATAAATAGCATCTTTCGGCTGACAAGTCTGTTATGTGGACTGTTTATGCAAGGCCACCTATGGGAACGTGCTGCATAGTCAGGCAAAAGAACTCTCAGAAATTTACTTTCCTAGTGCTAAAAGCCAGTGAAAGTTTATGGAGATTCAAATTTTCTAAAGTATAGAGTTTGTTGTATGGAAAGAGGTACTTGAATATGGAGAAGATATTTCCGAACAAGAATATCGAAGAACTGGATGAATATCACTCCTACGAAGGTCTGACCCAAACGTAGGGAAGAAGAATAAACCATAGACTTGAATACTTTCAGATCATGAAAAAGGATATGGGACAAATATGTTAAGGATGGCTATTTTTTGCAGATCCCTACATACTATCGTTTAAGACAAATAAGTACAAAAGAGGCATTCTTCCCAAGAATGAAGTTACTATTATTTAACAAAACCCGTTATGGGGTTGAAATATGCAGGGCCACCTATGGGCATTGGCTGCATGGTCAAATAAATAGCATCTTTCGGCTGACAAGTCTGTTATGTGGACTATTTATGCAAGGCCACCTATGGGCACGTGCTGCATAGTCAGGCAAAAGAATTTTCAGAAGTTTGACATTTTTGTGATTAGAAGTCATGAAAAGGGTTATGAAGATCTGAAAATATTTAAGGTTAGGATTATAACACATAAAGATGGGTATTGTCCAATGTATATAGAGATACATAGGTCAATGAAAACCATAATCATGTTGTGGCTGGGTCCTGAATTGAAACTTGGACTTCACTACGTATCTCATAAGAATGAGAATCAAGCCATACGTAGTTCTTGAAATTCAGTTTAACGTCGTGCAGGACGAAAGTATGAGAAATCTTAGTTTAGGGTCATAGAATTCGGACCATAATAATGAATACAGAGTGTGTGTTTTCATGAGGATTTTTCAGCTAAGGGACTGAAAGTGAAATTTGGGGTTATTCCCAAAAGACTTGGGACTGGATTCAAGGGATACTCGAATGTTTCTACGTATCCCATAAGGATGGGAATCAAGTCCACGTAGTTCTAGAAATACCCTTTGTACAAATTTGGTTCGTACATGTGAAGGGTGAAAGGGGGCTTTAGTGCAATGATGGTTTAACCTGAGATAAAAATTTTAGGCATTACCATGTATGCACGTAGTCTTTTGAAAATGAAACATGATTTAAAAAAAATCAATGTCAATAATGGTTCCTTCTCAAATGAGGAAATCAAAGAATATTGTAGTTTATTGTCGTACCAGACAAAAGTGTTGTATAGTTTAACGTCATATAACAAGGACGAAAGTGAATCAATGTAAAGATATTGATTCCAGGGGCGGTTTCACGAATCAACATTATGTGAGATGGTGGTGAACCGATGTGAAGAGATTGTTTTTGGGCTTGAACCTTGGGAGGCTACCTATATACCCAGCCTGGAGGGCAAGGATCAAAGTCCGTGTAGTTCAATTAAAGAATGAATTAATGATCAAGTTGTTCTTGTGGACAATGATCTAATAAAAAATATTGTTGGGACTTACACATGGTTAGTGGCCCAAAGGGAGTGTTATGGTTGATGTTCGCTCTAAGATCACGTGAGTCATACTCGGTGTGAGAAACAAGAGGTAATAACAACCTTAACGATGTACAGTTTAATGTCATGTAGGACATAAAAAAGGGACTATGCAGTTTATAGTCTTGCAGTTAGGACAATTGGTGCTGCACAGTTTAGTGTCATGTAGCAGGGACAAAATACAGTTTAATGTCATGTAGGACCTATCAAGGATTTTCTGTACAGTTTAGCGTCATGTAGTTAGGACGATGGGGATAAAATAGTTTAACGTCATATTGGACGAAAGGGGGACTGTGCAGTTTAATGTCATGCCGTAAAGACAAAATAACACACCATTTATGTCATGTTGGACGAAAGTGCGAATAGTTTAAGGTCATATGCATGGACCGTGGATGGTGCAGTTTAATGTCATGCTGGACCTTTGATGATTATATAGTTTAACGGCTTTCCGGACGTGAGGGACTTTTATACAGCTTAGCATCATATAGTTAGGACGTCACAGTTTAACGTCTTGCTGGACATAAGGGATTTGCAAATAGTTTATGGTCATATACATGGACCAGGGATGATGCAGTTTAAGGTCATGCTGGACGGTTTATGGAACTTTTTCATAGTTTAATGTCATGTGGGACGAAGTTGCAGTTTAAAGTCATACTGGACCATTCCTGTACAGTTTAAAGTCATGTAGCTAGGACTAAGGTGAACCAATATGAGAATATCAGTTCTGGGGACTTTTTACAGTTTATCGTCATGCTGGACGATGAAAGTGCCACACAGTTTAATGTCATATTGCTAGGACACAATATAGTTTAATGTCATCTCGGACAAAATATAGTTTAATGTCATCTCGGACATAATAGTAACCAATGTGACAGTTTAACGTCATGTTGGACGATAAGGGAACTAACACAGTTTAACGTCATGCTGGACGATGAAAGTGCCACACAGTTTAATGTCATGTTGCTAGGACATAATATAGTTTAATGTCATCTCGGACAAATAAGGAACTTCTGTACAGTTTAATGTCATGTAGATAGGACATAATATAGTTTAATGTCATCTCAGACATTATACAGTTTAGTGTCATGTAGGACATTATACAGTTTAGTGTCATGTAAGACATTATACAGTTTAGTGTCATGTAGGACATTATATAGTTTAGTGTCATGTAGGACATTATACAGTTTAGTGTCATGTAGGACATTATACAGTTTAGTGTCATGTAGGACATTATACAGTTTAGTGTCATGTAGGACATTATACAGTTTAGTGTCATGTAGGACATTATGCAGTTTAGTGTCATGTAGGACATTATACAATTTAGTGTCATGTAGGACATTATACAGTTTAGTGTCATATAGGACATTATACAGTTTAGTGTCATGTAGGACATTATACAGTTTAGTGTCATGTAGGACATTATACAGTTTAGTGTCATGTAGGACATTATACAGTTTAGTGTCATGTAGGACATAAAACATGAACCAATGTGATTGTTTTGGATCTGGGAACAATATTTTGTGTTTATAAAAAATACTTCTTCAGAAATCTGGCATTAGTTGGAGTCGTGATGTGTTCTCCATCCATTGATATTAGAGAATATGCTCCATTGGAGTAGACCTTATGTATTGAATAAGGTCCTTCCCATTTTGGTTCAAGCTTGGGAGGCTTCTTTCCTGGTATCATTGGTGCTATGAGAACCAATACCAATTCTCCCTGAATGAATGAATGAAGATGAACTTTTTTGTTAAAAGCTCGTGCTATTCGATTCTGATAGATTTCCAAGTGGTGCAAAGTGCACAATCTTTTCTCATCTAACTGTTCCAATTCATTCAACCGCTTTTGGGATTGCTCATCTGTAGATAACTGATCACAAATGGCTACTCTGAGTGAGGGCAATTGAACTTCAATTGGCAAGACTGCTTCTGTTCCATATACCAATGAATATGGATTTGACCGCGTTGCATTGCGAGTGGTAGTCCTATAAGCCCATAAAGCATGAAAGAGTTTATCAGGCCATGACCTCTTATCTTTATCCACCATCTTTTGCAGTATATTTGAAAGAGTCTTGTTGAAGGCTTCTATCTGGCCATTAGCCGCCGCATGATATCGAGATGAATGGTTGGACTTAATGTTGTATTCTTGATACAATTTCTTTACCTCAAAAGAACAGAAGTTGGTTCCATTATCCATCAATATGGTATGAGGGACACCAAATCTAGTAATGATGTTAGACTTGATGAAGCTAAAAATGCATTTAGAACTGACTTCTTTGAGAGGTAATGCCTCTTCCCATTTGGAAAAGAAATTAGTAGCAGTAAGAATGTACTTAAACTGCTTGGCCGTAGCTGAAGGGTAAGGTCCCACCACATCCATTCCCCATGTGGAAAATGGCCATGAGTATTTAGCTGTATGAAGAAACTCTGGAGGTTGATGAATGAAGTTGGCATATACTTGGCATGAATGACACTTCTTTGTGAAATCAACACAATCTTGTATCATTGAGGGCCAAAAGTATCCAAGCCTTCGAATTTGATCAGATAGTCTATGTCCAGACTGGTGGGCACCACAAACTCCTGCATGCACTTCTTTTGTGACAGCCATTGTCTCTTCACCATCAATACATCTGAAGAGAACTCCATCAAAACGACGTTTGTAGAGAATTTTCTCGAGGTGGTTTGGGCTATCATAAAGAGTAAAATTGACCACACGTCACCAGATTTGTTCTTTCTCGGCTCTATCAGGTGGAAGTGTTCCATTTTGAAGGTATTCCCTGATAGGTGACATCCATCCTATAGTATGACCATACGTTTCAGGAATGGGACTAATTTCATTAATTTCCTCTGTTCTGACTTGAACATAAGGTGAAATTGCACGACGGTGGGCAATACAGATAGTTGTCTCGTCCCGATTTGGATCTACTAAAGCTGTGGCTATATTAGCCAGTGCATCAGCTTGAGCATTTTGTAATCTTGGGACATAAAAAATGTTGGTTCTGAAGGGAATTCCGACATTAATTCTCTGACGTAATCATACAAAGGGATTAATTATTCTTTTCTGATGGCGTAATCCCCATTGACTTGTTTGATTACCAGGTCTGAATCACCTTTCACCTTTAAGTGATTCACTTGTGCTTGAAGCACTAACTCCAAGCCTGTAATAAGCACAAAAATAAATCTAAACACATATCCTGTTCGAAATGAAGCGCGCTCGACTTCATCTAGTTGATGATGATTATTACTCGATGGATCTGAATCCAAACCCCTATAGATCATCCACACATGATACAAGAATCCACACACTATCCTTTCATCAAATTTCAAGTGCTAGCGCAGATCTATGAAGAATCCTTTGATGTTGTGATGATCACCTTGATCTCGTGTCTTCGATCTATCAAATGTGTTTTTGTTTAAATTCACAAAGAGAAAATCTATCTCTATAGAAAGGATGAGGAGAGAAAGGCTCTCATTCCATTGAAATAGATAGTGCATCGAATGATATCCTCTCTTCTTCTTATATTTCGGGTGACTCAAATACACGAAACAGGTTCCCCAACTCCTGAAAATAAAACTCCCACTAAATAAGAAATTAATAAATAATTATGTTGAAATAAACTAAATCATAAATTTTATTTATATTTTATTATATAATTTTATTATAATAAATATATTACATGATAAAATCATTATCATTTATGTGACTCGAAATTCCTGCAAATATTAAAAACCATGAATACTAAAATAATATAAATTCGTATAATATTTTTTGATGTATTTAGTAAATACATTATGGATTATTTTAATAAATAAATACAACCCAATAATTCTATACTCAAATAATAATTATTTTTTTATTCATCAGTGATAATTAATACTTGGACAACCCCCAGACTCCACGGTGGGGCCCACCATGTCTTATATACATATTCACTAGAATATGGAGAATTATTGAATACACTATTGTGTGGGACCCTATGGGACCTTATCTCAATAATAGTGAATACTATTCATTAACCAAGAGTGGAGTCTAGAAACCCATAAAGTCCCATAAAGAGATAAGTAATAATCATAGAAATAATAACCATCCTATGAACACGCACTGTGTAATATAATCTCTTTGTCTTTAGATATCTCATAAATCAGGATGTACACTTGTGGCATCATCCTTTCTCGATTTATTATTTAATTATCTAACAGGATAGACTTACCTTCAAAAACATTTTCCAAGGAATTATGAAAGTACTACCATCCTGATCTACTATGCCTGATATTTTACTTCATTAACTTATAAGAAACATTTTCTATCTTGACAATTCAACCAATGCCATACAACTAATGACACACCCAACATAAGCTGACTCACCACGATTTCATTATCATAGTTTTTTACTTGAATAAAAGTACACGATCAAATGAAACACATTGATAATGATATAAATTTAGGAAACTAATACACATGTCAATAGATAGAAGTAACCAATGACACCCAACACATGTTGTATTCCTATTGGCGGGTCTGTCCTCATGATATCACCTACCAGAGATCACTATGTGTGAATATCATGAGAAGATGTCCCAACGATTATTATCCCCATTAACCTGATAGTTAAACACCAACTATATCCAGTCAGTATGATGTATCTAGACCATATGACATATATTTAATATTAATGTCACAGTATCTCTAGGATCTCATTATAATCTAGCACTTTCTATAAAATTTTGGCATGAAAATTAATCTATAGACATTACCATTTAAGTAGTGGGAATACTAGTATCTACACTATAATGGTAAGTGTACATCATACATATCTCACTATATACATGAAATAGTATTAATAAAGTACTGTTTAGTTGGGTCTAGGGAACCTAGTGCTACGAATATTCCAATCATACTAGATTTAACTTGCTAACTGTCCTTTTTAGCTCTCACTTGATTAAGATAAAGTTTTTTTGAGTCATTAGGTCCTCCATGTCTTCACTAAAAGGATATTCTACAATGTGTGACCTCACCTCCTTGAGTAAGACTCCTCAAGAGATGTAAACACCAAGTATATATCCTTTTTTCGACTTTATAAACATGAAGTCATAGCAAGTAATAGTAGTATAATTTACATAATTTATATTATGATAAAACTTTAATTAATAGATGTGATTCCATGAAATGGAAAAAATCATTTCTTTTAATACACTATTTCCAAACCGTGTCAGAAGCTACAATATACTCGGGATTTGTAGATATGTCTACCACTAGCTTTTATAATCTCATCTTGCTCAGTACCTTATCTTAAATGTGATATAAGAAAATATTGATCTATATGAAGACTAGTTATTATTACTTTAGAACTAGTATCCTTTATTATCCATATACCAAGTACATATCTTTTGTACTTAATCAAGTACAATCATATATTTCTGAATGATTCCCTTGTATTTCTTCTATATATAATCGATACTAGCTTATCATGATTTTTCTGTTGACAATATCATGTTTTTTACATATCATGTCATATGTGATTGATATTTTTCTGAAAATTATATAATTCAACTCACTCTTGTATTGATTTATTCCATGTTACCATGTAAAAAAATATCTCTTGAATTGTTCCAACATTAATTTTCAATACTTTGTTAGCATATATATGATTGACTATGTATAATAAACTGTTAGAACTACCTCAGTAGATATTGTTCCCTAGAACATAGGTTTCTACTTTAATCCAATCTATGGGGTATTACTTTTATCCTAGTCTTAATTGATTGTAATATTAATAGATGTTTTCCATATATTATCAGACATATACTATTTGGAAACATTGGCGCTCCCACTAACCTCTAATAGACACATGGCATAAATTCATTCCAAATGAATATCCTATGATATTGTTTCTTACATAAATACTAGACTAGATTTTTGTAACATGTACCCCTTATTGTAATTATATGGTGTCATTATCCCTTTTTAGTTTCATCGTATAGACACCTTCCATGATTGGTGGTCTTGATATCAAATGCACTATAAAATGATCATAAAAAGTAGTTATGACAAGTAAAATTCTAATGGATTTAGGTATAATGACTTTTTCTAACCAATAAATCCTTATTGGTTCTACACTTGTACT
The DNA here is from genome assembly GCA_963277665.1 of Viscum album. Classification (NCBI taxonomy): domain Eukaryota; kingdom Viridiplantae; phylum Streptophyta; class Magnoliopsida; order Santalales; family Viscaceae; genus Viscum; species Viscum album. The sequence continues at coordinate 263,302 of CAUJRU010000689.1, read as the reverse complement.
ATGAATGTGTATTATCATTTAAATATCCACCACTTTATTCAAAATAATAATCCCCCTTTTACTTTGATACATGGAATCCATTATTGAATTTTAATTGATCTTGTGAGTCTAAGATTACTTCCATATATTGCTTACTTTTAGAAATTATTATTCTCAATGAATAATGTATCCCCGATCATGGTGAATATAAAACCATCACTATGGTTCCATATTTCATACATTGTAGGTGTCTCTAGAACATTATCTTTCCATATTCTCTTGTGAAACTTGTTCCTATAACAACTATTTGTGTATTTCTTTCAATGACTAATCCCATGTCAATATTGTTCTCACTATCTCAAATAGATATGTGCACCCTTTTATATAAATACCATCTATAATTTTACTATAATCTTTCTATAATAGAGATTTATATAATATCCTACCAACACTTTAATATGATTACTATAGATGCACATTGTGTTTCTCTTGATGCAGATTTGTTTATTTTCTTAACTAATTATCTACATTCAAACACATGTTCTTATGAAATAATGGATTTCCATAATACTATAACTCATATCATATCCATTTTTCATTTCAATGGCATATTTTTACGGGATGACATCTTTATTTTTTTATGAATTTCTTGAAAATAATGGAAGTTTCATCAATGGATATAGGTTGAAATAGTGTCACTCCTTTTACTTACATCACAACTTTGATGTGTATAAAGAAATGTGTGTTGAATAATTAATCCACATTGAATTTTATTAATCAATGTTAACATTTAATAATAATCATTGATCCTCCTTATTATTATCATAGCTATGATGTGGATAAGGTAAGTGCATTTAAGAAATACTCCATGCTACATTATATTGATCGACGAATTCTTGGTCAAGGTATTCTTAGACACACCATCCTGAAGAAACTCTTATCTACTAAACATTAATATACTACAATTCAATTTATCATTCTTTTATAAACCCTTAAATAAATCTAATGAAGTATATTTATTACTATATTACCCTTGGAATAGTTTTCACTCTAAATACAAACTAATTCCAAAATCTGTGAGGTGTAACTTTATTTTTAAAGGTTTCTTTTCCCAAAACTAAGTACATAACCTTGTTGATAATACCTATGGTATTTAATTATAAAGACTTTAAAACCATACCTCGTATATCCTTGAAAACTACTTAGGTTTTCTTGACAAAGTATTTTCTTTCAAAAACTGGGTAAATAATTCCAACATTTTATATTCATCAGGTTTTTCCAATTATTCAAGCATTACTAAAATATTGGTTTATTTTAAAAGACCACAAACAAAATTATCTCCTAAACATTAATAATGTGTCCTTGTGTCCAAAGTGCACATGAGATACTTTTTTTGGTTATAATTAATAAAATTTATACTTGAATCATTTACTTGGAAATGAGAAGTTGTGTGCTTCTCACTATTAACTTAGGAAACCCCCTTTTCAACAGCTTTGAGAACACACCTTACTTCTTGTAACATTCATATCACATACTCAGTTACTATATTTTGATAAAAAAATGTGATAGTCATATTTTATTTAATACCTAATAAGTATGAAAGAAACAATACTTATAATTTATTAATAAACCTGAAGAAGAAGAAATTACTTGATTATTTAATTTAGTTCATTACATTAAATCTTTTAAAGATTTATTTCATGACATGTGAATAAAATAAACTCCTGTTTAATACCACTTTTATTTGAAGGAAGTTGTGAATGTGACTTTGGATTCATAATTTACATTGAAATTTTCACCTTTTCTTTAAACTTTTTCACTATAAGAATTAAATATTATACTTTCTTTATGTTCTTATTTACTTGATGAACTTTTCATAGAAGGTAACAAATCATTTTATCCATGCTATTTGTTTTGTAATATTAAATTAAACTAAAGTAAATGGGTGAAAATTATTTGAGAAATTGATCCATTTAAATATTTTTATCCATCTTTCAACTTTAAAAACATTTAGTGTAATGATCGTGCATTCATATCTCGCTTCACTTTCTACTCGTAATATTCTCAGAGATGAGAAAACATGTAAAATCATTGAGGTATTGATGTTGTATCCATAACTCACATCATAAATTGATGATATAATTACGACATAACCATCATATGAATCATGTATGATTATCTTATAATTATTTTTACACATTCTCTTCTTAAGGTGGCTTAACAGGTATTGGAAACTATAGCGCATTGAATTTCCTATATCATAGTATTGTGCGCAAGTACCTATAATACTATTTGGAAATTCACACAAGAAATGACATTGAATTTTTACAATAAATATCACATTATTTCTTTTGGTATTACTTTACATTTACTGAAAAAATAAAACTAGTAGATTAGTAATTTTATCTTCCTTACAAATTAGACATTATCGAATAATTAATTAAATCATTAAATATCACCCACTATTTTATCAAACTCTAGAAACCCTATGTACTAGAATCAGAATACTATATCGCTTGAGTATTATAGTGGAAAGTATCCTTAAAACTCCCCTCATAGTCTACAATCATTGGCTATGCTAGTACTTTGAGAGTTCAAGGAAGCCATTTGAATGGATGACCATATTAACTTGTGGATCCTTGATCTATTTAGTGAAGTCTCAGCTTATAAAATCATAAAAATTAGTTAATCAATGCTTACATATAATACTTCAAAAAGATATATTTAGATACTTTAAAATTTCAAACTTCAGGTAAGTCAACCCATCTCTCTCATAAGAACTCCTTGGTAGTAGGAGACACCCTCATCTTTGATTGATGAGAACCTTGAACACTTGTTTTTTTAATTCAAATTATGGAACGCATTTAACATCTTAATATTTCATTGAGGGTTTCGAAATATTTTTCATTTATTTTTATCTATTTCTATTAATTTTTTCATTCTATGATTTTGTGATCATGACAGAACATTAAGAGAAAAAATATTCATCTAATCTTTATGAATTTTAAAGTTTATTATTTTATGTGTTTCTCATTGTCATGTAAATGCATAAAATAATAAAAAAATGTATAAAGGAAATAAAAATACATTACTTTTATTAAGAACCTATTATTGTTTGATACATTTAAACATAATGGATCAACCCTGACCAAGGGGTATCATACCAGAATCATATCTTAACTCATGATGCAGCTCGTCCTCGTCCAGTGAATCTACTTCTCTTCTTAATTTTTCCTCAAATTGGTGTGGTCTATGTCATACATCGTCATTATCATAAAACAAAAGTACTCACATGTTGGCAAGGGGGTATCAAGAGTACAAAATAAAGACAAATAAATTTTATGTGTAGATAATTATACATATTGACCAAAAAGAAGATGATGCACAGACTTCCATGAAATTAAATACCTATTACAAACATCACACACATGTAATAAGTTATTAAATAATTAAACCATACATATACAGGTTCAGTCAATTATTCAAGACCAGTCAGTGGGATAAAATTAAATTGCAAAAAATTTAAAGTACAAGGGACTTTAAATACATTAAATTAATTATTTAAATTCAAATAATTTATCCAGTCCAAATATTAATTTAATTTTAATTCCAAAAATTAAACAAATTAATTAATTAATTAATTTAATACCTAAATTAAATTAATTTTTCTTTTAGGATTAAAAAGCATATTTTTAAACAAATTTTTATAATTAATTTAATTTAAATATTTCAAATTAAATTAACTAATAAAATTAATTATTGATTATATAAAAACTTATCGGGCCCCAAAACCCCTCAAATATCCAATGCATGTCAGTTCGACCTCACTTAGGCCCATACTGGGCCTATAAAACCATGTGGAGGGATTTTATTGTATAGGAATACGTTACTGGACCGTTTTTGTGTTGTTTGGGTCAACCAAAGCTCATCAGAGGGTGAATCAGGTCTATGCAGAGTGGTACAAAGAAGTACTTGGTGCCTGAGGTTGTCAGTTTTCACCAAGGGAGTGACATGTAGAGACCTCAGTTAAAAAGAGGGTGGGGTTCCATGGATGGTGGATTCACAATATGGTTAAGACATATGAGTGGAATTCGAGTCATGTGTAGGAAGAGCTCAATCGGTCGGGAGGCGGTAGGGGCTGGCAGTTTGAGCTCGGCCAAACCAAAGGTGGAATATGAAAGTCTTAATCCAAGTGGGTGTGCGATCAACTAGTGTGGAAATCCATGTGATAGTGTGTTCATGAAGGAAGTGATTAGATTATCCAATGGGAAGACCAAATAGTGGTTGTAGAGGTATCAACCGCAGTCAAGAAGAACAATGGGGTCCATCTGTATGCGATGGTCAACCCTCGAGAGAGGGAGGATGGAGGAAGCTTCCGAGTGATAGCACCAGGCAGTGGAGTCAAGAACCAGTGGTGATTGGTGGAGGGTGGTTCCGTGTGGTCTCAAGTGGTGGTTAGGAGGTGTGTGTCTAGGGTTGAGATGGAAAGTTTGATTGGGGTGACACCATTTGAGATTCCACCGGAATCTTGGATTCAGAGCCCTTTTTTTGTCCTTTTGGTGTGTACCCAATTATAAATGGTAATATCCTTTTATAATATATAAAAAAGATTTATTTTGTTTTACATATCTAGACAACCCCAAAATCAAACATCATTGTTTGATGGACTTTGAAAGTCAAGCTGCCTATGTGGATTTGTCACAACCGACAACTCTTTTGGTTTGATTTTAGGCCAGCCCCAACCAGACCTCATAAAAATTATTATTATAACATGATAATAATTATATTATTATTATATTATAATTTACCTAATTTGGTGTAATATGGGTCCAGCTGGAAATTACTATTTCAACTAAAACTAGTATTCATCATAATTCATTCTCCGAGACATGGATGGAACTTGGCTGGAATACCCAAAATCCATCCACTTCCAATCCATAATTTTTTTCAGATGGTGATAACTTGACCATACATGCCCTAATAGCATGGTCAAATCCTTTGGGACCAAAATAAATACTAGAACATAATTTAATGAAAATCAATTTTAATTTGGCTTAAAAAATTCTCGTGATCCCTCTAATACCAAATGTTGGTATTATGGCACATAGCGAAAGATGATGGCCTGAGGATTTAATAATTTTCATCACAAAAATGATGAAACATGTCACATATGATGATTCAAGCCCTGGTAGAGGTCCAATTATCTTGTATGAATTTAATAATCACAAAAATAAACCTATACACATACCTTGTTCAAAACGATGTGTGATCGACTGTAGCTAGTTTCTGGTGATTGTTTCTCAAAGGATCCAAAGATAAACCCCTCTATATCATCCAAAAATGATCCTAGAATCCATGGTCCCACCATTCATCAAATTATTGGTGCTAGTTTTGAGCTTTTATGGATCCTTCGACTTCACTATAATCACCTCGATCACATGCCTTCGATCCATCAAAGGCATTCTTGGATCGAATGATTAGAGAGAGGATTTCTCTCCTGATAAAGTGGCAAGAGAGTGAGTCTCTCATTCTATTGTAATGAAAAATACATCAAATCATATTCTATCTCCTTCTAATATAGTGGGTAAGTCAAATACTTGAAAAGGGTTTTTGGCCCCTAAAAATAAAATGCCCACTAATTAGGAAATAAATAAATAATCACAATGAACTAAACTAATTTATAAATATATTTTTATATTTTTTTCACAAAACTGTATTTAAATAAATATATTATATTATAAAACCCAAATCATTAACCCGACTTAAAATTTATGCTAATATTAAATGAACCATTAATATTAAAATGATATTCGTTCATACAATTTTCTTTCTTATATTTACTAAATACCTTGTGAATAATTTTAATAAATAAATTCAACATAATAATTCTATACTCAAAATAATCATGATTTTATTTCTTTTTTGGCAATCAATAATACTTGGACAACTCTTGGACCCCTTGGTGGGGACCACCATGTCCTATATACGTATTCACCAGAATATGGCAGATTCTTGAATAAACTATTGTGTATAACCCTCTAGGACCTTATCTCGATGGTGGAGAATAATATTAATAGAAAAATAGTAGAGTATAGAAACCCATCAAGGCCTCTGAAGAGATAAAAATATTGTCATAGTAATGAAAACCATCCTACGAACACACACCATGTAATATAATCTCTTTGCCTTTAGATATCTCATAAACTAGGATGAACACTCATGTTATCATCATATCTTGTTTATTATTTATTGATCTAACATGGTGGACGTAACTTTGACTACATTGGCAAAGGATTTATGAATTTACTACCATAGTGATCAATCAGACCTGAGATATTACTTCCTCAACTCAAAAATGAAGAATTCTATCTTGACCATTCAACTAACTTCATACCATTAATGACACACCTAACACAATCTACCTCACCAAAATTTCATTATCATTTTTTTTTACTTTTATAAAAGTACATGATCAAATGGAACACATTGATAATAATCTCAAGTCAGGAGACCAATACACATGTCTGTAGATAGGAATAACTAATGGGACCCAAAACATGTAGTTTTCCTACTGGTGGGTATGTATTCACGATCTCCCCTACTAGAGATCATCAAGTGTGAACTTTATAATAATAATTCTCAATGATTATGAGTCCCCATCATCTGATAGTCACACATCAACTGTGTCTGGATAGTATGATTTATCTAGAATATAAGACATATATTTAAGATTAATGTCATAGTATCTCAAGGTTTTCATTATAGTTTGGGATTTTCTATAACCTTTTGATGAAGTAAATAATCTGTAGATATTACCACTTAAATAGTTGACACTAAAATATATACACAATAAGCGAACATCATGAATATCTCACTATATACAAGAAATAGTAATAGAAATTTACGATTTAGTTGGGTCTAGGGAACCCACTATTAAAAAAGTGATTTCAGACTAAATTGAAAATATTTAAATGATTGAATCATCCTTTATTGTAGTTTAATAATATATATATATATTATATCCTTATATATATAATGCAATAATAATAATTAAATTGTATAGTATTTAGATCAATTTATGATCAAAATATACCACGCTTTATAGATATCACAAGCTATTTTTCTAGTTTGTGCTTACATTTTACAAAGTATCATGCCCATGTGATTTACTATTAGTTTTCAAGATGTTGGTTAAATTCATAATAAATTTTGTTGAATGGGAAATACACGAGACACATAAAATGAGAATATTTTTCTATGATTTCTTCTTCCCTTTACTATTTATATATGATTTTAGACATTGTTTTAGGCTATATATCCTTTATTGTTTATATCTAAGCATGTAATTTTTTCCTTATGATGAGGATATAATTAGAATGAAATTATAGTTTTTTATGGATATAATACAATAAATTTAACACATTATTTTAACTTTATAATGGTTATTATAAGAATTTATTTTATTAAATTATGTTCTTTCATGCAATTTTAACCACTTGGTCAAAGTAAGTAAGAAAGGAGTGAAATGAAAAAAAATAATAAATGTGGAAAATTAAGACTAAAGGAATACAAGAAATAAAAAAACATATAGAACCATTAAACAAATAACAAGAAAATAATTTTTTTTCAAAAACATAGAACATACCAAGTGAAACACAATGTAATGAATACAAAGTGAAGAAGTTAACACAAACAAAAAATACATAAAGAAAAAATAAACACAAAGAATAAAAATATATAAACAAATACAAAAGGAAATGATATAGACAAAGATATAATCAAAGTGAAAAATATATATATTTTTTAAAATCATTAATCAATATTCGTAAATAGAAAATAAATGATGTATAAATGATGAAATAATAAACAATGAATAAGTAAATAGAAACAAAAAGTAATCAAAAAGAAGGAAAAAATGAAGAAAAAATAATGATATAAAAAAATACATAAATAAAAAATACATTAAAAGGGAACAAAAAATAAAAAAATACATAATGATAAAATACATACATAATAAAGAAAGAAAAAATAAACATTATAATAACAAATTAAGAAAGAAAAAATAAACAAAGAAAAAAATAAAGAACTAACCAGAAAATAAATGATTTAATTTTGAAATTAAAATCACATAAACCTTTCCATTATCAAAAATAATCCTTTAAAATATTAATCTTATCATAAAAGTTTTATATCAAGTGAGAATAAATGCATAATCTATCAGATTACTACCAAAAATTATTTGGGAAAAATTGAATATTTACTAAGGAAATATGATCAATCAAAATGATTTATATTATATGAAATGAAATGAGGAATAATTTTATTCTTATTAAACTAAAACCACCCATACCAACCAAATCTTACACAAGTTAACTTGCATCAAATAAATGTGAAAAAATTGATCAAAAATGATATAAACTGAAAAAACTATCTTAATCATAAATAATAAAAACCAAAATGAACTTAAGGATAAATCAAATAGAAATAAATTAACCTAAAATAATTTAAATTGAATCAACCCAACCCAAACCAAATTGGACTGAATTAACCTACACGATTAAAACCATATCTTACCTGGGTTTAACATGATAATTATTATGTGTTGGTTATGTTATTCCACAAATTTTATGTCTTTTTTCTTTCCACTAAATCTGACATGAGTATTGTATGTCACCACCAATGCCTTGTTTGGTTTTGAAATATATATGCCTTAATTATGTCCTGTCACCTGTTATAACGATGGTACCTACTGTGAGTATAATATTTAATATATACATATACATATCAATTAAATAATGAATAATTTCATGTCATTAATAATTGTTAAATATTAATTAGAAACCACCATACATGAGATAAATTTTCTCCATCCAAACTAGTAATAATGGTGACAGTCCTAACATTTCGAGGGGAGGGGAGGGAATACTAGAGGTACTAATAGTACTCTTCATACTCAACCAAACCTATAAACTTCACTAGATATACCATTTAACATATTTTCTCATCCCACAGTTCTATTAGAGGCACCATGGATATTCAGACTACTTATATTGTTTCCATAATTTTATTAAAGTCACACATCCCATATAAAATTTCCTTATATGATAAAGGTTCACATTCCTCATCCTTATTATCCTTTCTAACAACTTATATGTCTCTTACATTTCTTACTTCTCTAATATCATCAAGATTTTATTTTAATGTTCCTTAAACTTCTACTACATTATATTTTAATCATCCAGAGTATATTCATCAAGGATATCATACATTATTTCCCACTTGAACTACATAGGATATAAATCCTTCATATATTATGGATCCATCAGATCCTATTGATCATCCCACCATTTCTATATACGTAAAATCTTATAATTTTTTAACCATAATTCATTTTTTTGTAACTTGTACTAATTTACAATTTTTATTTTATTCTATCATAGTCATATCTACTGTTATTATGCAACATGAATGTACTCACATATGTGAGGTATGTAACTTCCCAAAAAAGGAAATAGTTGAGTAAAATTAATTCAATCAAATTATTGGTAATCCTAGAAGAAAATTTAGGCATATTATGGTGATTCTTTCCAAATATAGTGAAATTATTTTTTTGCAACCTATCACTCAGAGAATCATTGGAGATAAAATTAATTATATTACATAGGCTCAGATATGGGTAATATAATTTATTAAATTAAATTGTATATTATTAATTAATTTGTATGAATGAATATTTTTGTAGCAGTTCCACTATAATTTTCTTGATTGTGAAGTTGCAAGGGTTTCATAAATGATGGAATTAGGATAGATATAGAGCTAATATAAGCATGAGTTGTATATTATCCATCCCAAAAAAATTATATATTTTGATGGTATACATCCCCTTGATGAATTTCAGTACAAGGAAATGATTTATTTTTTGAAGAGTGGCCAATTTAAGTTATTATTATAATTTTTTTTATTTAAAATGAATATGATTTATATTATTAAATTCATTCATAAAATAATAGTTTTATTTTACATGATTTTTTAAAATAAATAAAAAAAATATGATTTATATGAAGTTTTTTCACACTCTGGGATGAACAACCATTCCATAACATGGCAGAAAGCCTTTAGTTTTTTAATACAACTGCGAATGATTACATTGTTTAAGATTTAAAGAATAAAAACATGATGTTATAGTTTTAGTTCTAAATGTTTAAAATTTTATCATTAATAGATTTATTTATCACTATATTCTTATGTTCAATGATATTTATATTAATTGTTGTTGAATATTGAAGGGTTTCTACTTCAAGAAAACTATTTTTATTGAGTAGAAAGAAGAATTATGGGAGTGATATTAATTCTATGATACAAGAAAATATGGTAAGATTTATTATATGTATTAAATTTTTAATTTTTATTTCCAATAAAGTTATAAATTTTTTAGTGTCAATATTGTGGTATAAAGGCTCTTTGGGAGAAATGATATGTTAAATTCATCCCCAATGATCATTTAAAACTAGTATTAGGTGAGGAGCACCAAGGGAGGGTCCTCGGTTGACCCACAAAGTCTATCATTCCCACTAAGTATTTTCCTACTTCAATAAATAAAAAAAACTCTGATATTACGAAGAATTTGTTATAAGAGGCCCGTGCATAAGAAGTAGAGTAAAAAATTGGAATTCTAGGATAATGCAAAAGGTAAAAAAGTCACCAAGCATTTCAAAAGAGAAATTATAGAAATGTGTTCATTACTTCCACTATATTTTTATGTAGTTGTTGAAAATTTCTATAAAATATGAGCTCATTATATAATGTTTTAGGAAATTATAGTGGAGATACTAGTAATAATCAAGGTAATAAACTTCCGTGTGCTAATTGTAATGAAGTTGTTTGAGATAATGATTTTCTGGATGAGCATGATGGTAGTGATGATAATGATGATAGTGGTAGTGATAATGAGGTTTATTGGGAGTAAAATATTAATTCTACCTATTTCTGACATCATATTTATGACTTTTACGACTCAATGGATGGTGTTTCATGACTGAAAATAATTTTATATATGTTTTATGATTTAATTTTTATGTTATTAACTGGTGTAATGTAAAATATATAACATGTATTATTTTTAATGCGTATTGTAACTTGTAGTATATTTATTTATAGGTTCTTATATATTTATTGAAGGTTTTTTTGGGGGTAGGCACGGTGGGTTAGAGCTACTGCCTAGTCTAGGGAACTATACCAATAGTTCTTTAAATCATTGGTGTGGTCTTATAACATCAGTTCCTTTTAATCATTGGTATATTAAATTTATTAACCATTCTTAGGAACCATTAGTATGAACCAATCCTAAAAACACTATACTAACTATTCCTTAGAACCATTGGTATATGCCTTCTTGATAGAATACTACCAAATTTGTTTTGTAACTATTAGTATAGGACATACCAATGGTTATTAGGCTTATAACAATGGTTCTGAATCAATGGTATATCTAATATTTTCAGTAATGGGATGATGATGAATTTGTGATAGAACGGTTTTAAAGGAGTGTAGAGTCTATTTGATAAGTTTTTGTAGACATTTGAATCAAAATATGGAATATTTTTCAAGTCTGGTAGACTCTTACGAAATTAAGATGCATTAAAAACTAATGTTTCATAGCAAGTTTACATTCAGAAAAGGAGAGAAAATAAAAAATGAACGTTTCACAATGAAAAATTACACAAATTGGGGTTTCATGAAGTATTTTTTTTAATAAATAGGTATCTAATCATAATAAAGGGTGTGATAGATTACCAAGTGGATATATAAGTAATTTTTTTTCCTTGTTAGACACATGAAAAAATATTTCATACATGGAGGAATTTGAATGATGAAAAATTTCACATAAAACAATACATATCTAAACCATATACTCTGTGAATGAGTTTTATGTAAACATTGGTATGCATAATAGTGGGTTACATAAACCTAAAAGGTATTACAAAAAAAATTATGTTAAAGTTTAATTCATAATTTTGATGAAATAATAGGTTCATGACATGCAAAGTATGGTGTACAAAAAGGTGATTCCACACATATAAGGAATCCTTTGAAGGAATAATGAGTACACATCAGTTGAGAGAGCAGTGTATTCTCAAATTATGAGTGGTTTTTAACTAGGGGGATAGTGAGTCTGATAAAAATATTATAAACAATAGTGTGATGTAGTGATTCTGGTACATTGGCACATCCCCATTATATACTCCTTTTACTTTCCCAATTTAGGTGAGTTGGGTAAAATGACAACATGTCGTACATGATTTCATAAACATCATACTTTACTATAATATAAATAGAGAATAATTTTTTATCTCATGATGAAATAATATTAGGAGGAGGTTTGGTATTAATTGGTCATTCCTTTATTTAACCCTCTTCTTAGAGTATTTAACCACGTGAGACCGAAAAGTGGTATTAAAGATAAAGGTTAAATTATGGTAATTTATTCTCTAAATAAAATTCTTGGTAGAATTAAATCACAAAGGGATTTTGATATTTTATGGAAATAATTTTCAACTTTATAAGAATCATATGGAACACTATTTTTGATCCTTAGGCATAGATGTTTACACAGATTACATTCAAGGTATCTCAGTCAATATAGAAACTGGATACTTATCATAGAGATATCATAAAGAGTTGGATGTCGATGATAATGAAATTAATGTATTAGTTGGATTATTATCTCACATATTCTACACCACTATGTGGGAAAATCAACATTATACCTATAAAAATGGAACTATGGTGTGAGAAAAAAATTACAGGTTCTATGGAATAAGTACAAGGACTTGATTATACACCAAAATGAATTTTTTGATGTATTCTTTAATAAGGTAAATGTGATTATAAAAAGACTCCATGGACTTGGATAAAACCTTAATAATGTGAATATCATCATTCACATATTGATAATATTAAGACAATGATTTAATCCAAAATTATATTTTCTTAATGATAAATAACTAAAGGAGTTGGCATTGGATATTCTTCATGGTAATATTGTTGTATATTATATGAGGAATAATGATAATGAGATTGTTGAAAAGTGGATGTCTTAAGAGGTGGAATTCAAGGTTGTGAAGAATATTACCTTGTAGGATGATCAAGAAGATGTAGAGATTGATGAATTAATTTCATTTCTCTCCTCACACCTGAAAATAAGAAAATGAATGTTCAAAGGCAAGCTTCCAATTTATTTTATTCAATAAGAAAATATTCAGAACCATACTACAAAGTGTTCAAAGATATTTCATGATGATAATGAATAAAATGAGGTTACCATGAAGAAGTATGGTAAGGAGTTGAAAAGAAAGATCAACATGAATAATATGTTAAATTGGAAGAACTTTTTTTCAAGGGAATATAATATTTTATAAGATACATAAGTGGAAGAAATTAAGGGATCCAAATAACTCAAAAATGATTATCTCCTAGATATTATAGACAAGATATATATAATGTTGTACCTCTCGTACCCCTCGTGGTTTAATTTTCATGATCACAATCACTCTCTTATTTATCTAATCTTGTTTTAAGTGTTTTTTGATAGGCAAAAGGTTGCCAAGGAATTGGGCCAAGAAGGACTGAAAATGGACTCTCTGAGTCTACCGGCCAACCGGTGGATGACCACCGGCTAGCCGATGGCGCCTAGTCAGAAGGCATCCTTTCTGTCCAGACCACCGGCCAACCGGTGTCCCATCACCGGTCAGCCGGTGGATCCCAGACAGAAGGGACAACTACTGTCTCCTCACCGGACAACTGGTGGCCTCCTCACCGGCCAGCCAGTGGAGCCTGGGCAGAAGGCCCCTCCTTTTTCAAAGCACCGGCCAACCGGTGGCCAAGCACCGGTCAGCCGGTGGAGCCAGTCAAACTAGCCGTTGGGCTTTGACCAGACTTGTCCACTTGACTCCCAACGGCTCCGAAGGCCTTTCCAACGGCTCTGAAGACCCCCAAAGGCCATTTGAGGGTTCCCCCTCTATAAATAAATGACTAGGAAGCCCTGGAAATGAACGGTAGCCCACGGGAACATTTTTCCATCATTTGGCAAACCTCCGACGCTTTCCTTCAAGGATCCCCATTTGCTCCAACTCAATTCCACAACCAAGGAGCACCACCATAGAAGCTTGGGAGCGCCCTTCATCATCACCAATCAATCCTTTGGCGCCCAAGACTTCTCCTCTTACGGTTTTTCTTGTTTTATTATTTTGAGCATCAATTTGGGTTTGTGCCTACAAACCCCTCTTTCTCTCATCCTCCTTTTGTTTGGGTTTTCACACCACCTTCAAGGTGTGAAGAGGTTAGTCAAGCCTTCCCTTTAAAAGGCTTGAGTCATAGGTGAGCTAGCCTTCACCTGTAAGAAGGCTAGTGGGTTCTTTCTCAACCATTAAAAGCTAGTGGGTTCTTGCTCAACCATTAAAAGAAAGCTTTAATAGGTTCTAGACTACCTTAAAGTCTAGTGGGTTTCTTGCTAAAACCATTAAAAAGCAAGAGGTAGTAAATCTCTCAACGGTTGAGTTGGGAGCGGAGACGTAGGCTTTGGTTTAAGCCGAACTCCATTATCAAGTTTTGTGTCTTGCCTCTTTTATTTCCACTGCACTTTTAACTTTGTTTTTAAATTGTTAATTATTTTTTAAAAGGCAATTCACCCCCCCCCTCTTGCCATCACTCTCCGCCCAACAATTGGTATCAGAGAAAAATTTGAGTAATACCTTCACTGGTTTCAAATTCAAGATCCATTGTGATGGCTTCGTCTTCTTTCGCCCCCGAAGGTTATTCTTTGGGTCGTGCTCCATTCTTTGATGGAACCGACTATACCTATTGGAAAACCCGCATGACTACTTTTCTTAGAAGTATAGGTTATCCTATTTATAAAATTGTCATGCATGGTTATTCTCTTTCTTCTCCCGATGAATCCAAATGGACTCAAGACGATATTAAAAATTTCGAGCTTGATGGCAAAGCCATGAACGCTCTTCATTGCGGCCTTGATCGTAATGAATTCAATCGAGTTTCCACATGCACCTCATCACATGAAATCTGGAAACTTTTGGAGGTTACCCATGAGGGGACCAACAAAGTCAAGGATACTCGATTGGACATGTACCGTCAAGATTTTGAGTCTTTTACCATGCATCCATCTGAAAATATTACTGAAATGTTTACTCGTTTTACTGACGTTTGTAGTGGAAGAAAATCTCTTGGAGATGATGTTTCTGCAGAGATGATGGTCAAGAAGATCCTTTAGATCCTAGCAAGCTCATGAGCACCGAAAGTCACGGCAATTCAAGAAGCAAAAGACATCAAGAACATGTCGGTCGAAGAACTTATTGGATCACTTATGACCTATGAGATTACCATGAGGAGGCAAGCTGAAAAGGAAGGCAAACCGATCAAAGTTCCAAAGAACATCACCTTCAAAGTTCAACAAGAAGAAAGCTCCTCCTCCTCATCGTCTTCCTCTTCAAGCGGCGATTCAGAAATGGATAATCTTGCCCGCAAAATGCACAAATTCATGAAGAATCACAAGAAGAAGAAATCCCGCAAGGCTCAACCCAACGAAAAATCCGAGCCCGAGGTAACATGTTACGGGTGTGGCAAGAAAGGCCATTACAAGCCCGATTGTCCACTCAACAAGAAAAAGGCCAAGCAAAAGGAAAAGAAGAAGGAATTCAAGGCCACATGGAGTGATAGCTCCACATCCTCCTCCTCCTCCTCAAGTGACAACAGTAAAAAATGCCTAATGGAATTTCAGGAGGTATCCTCTTCCGACTCCTCATCCTCTAGTTCTTCAAATTCTTTCAATCATTTATCTTATGAGGATCTCCAACATGCTAGAGATCAATTGGAGGAAGGTTTTCACGAACTTTCTTCCAAATTTGTTGCTTTAAAAAAGAATTTCAAAAAACTTTCTTCCGAAAAGGAACAACTTCTCAAAGAGAAGGAAGACTTGTCCCTCAAGGTCCAAAACCTTCCCGATGTTGATTCTATGGAATCAACAATCAAGGATTTAAGGGAATCCCTAGCTAAGTTCACTAAAGGTGAACATAATCTTTCGAAGCTCCTTGGTTCCCAATGCATATCTAGAACCACCCAAGGGCTTGGCTATTCCAAGCAAGCTTCCTCTTCCCATGCTCCAACTATTTTTGTAAGGAGGAGCTCCCAATATAAATTTTGCAACTATTGTAAAAAACCCAGGCACATAATTTATGAGTGAAATTGAAAAAATGGCCGGTATGGAAGGCCCAAAACTATTTTCTTTAATGATGAATTTCATAGGAGAAGACCCGCCACTAGACAAGTATGGATTGAAAAAGCCCTTTTAGCGAGTCTCTCCGGACCAAAATTTGTCTCGGTTCTAAAATCCTCTCCCTGGTGATTTGTTGTTTTTATTTAGGGGGAGTTAGGATTGTTTAAGCCTTTTTGCTTTATATTCAAAACTTTCAATTCAAAACTTTCAATTTCAAAACTTTCAATTCAAAACTTTCAATTCAAAACATTCAATTCAAAACTTTCAATTCAAAACTTTCAATTCAAATTTCAAAAATTTCAATTGGTTTAAAATCTCTATCTTGTTTTTCAATCTTTTCCCTCAATCAAGTTTTATGCCACGTGCTATTTTGATAATCACAAAGGGGGAGAAATTCTTGGTTGATTGGGGGAGAAATATTTTTTCTCATGCTTTGCTTTTCAATCTTTTACATTGCTTGTTTTTAGTGATTGTGATCATCAAAATAGGGGGAGATTGTTGTAACTCTCGTACCCCTCGTGGTTTAATTTTCATGATCACAATCACTCTCTTATTTATCTAATCTTGTTTTAAGTGTTTTTTGATAGGCAAAAGGTTGCCAAGGAATTGGGCCAAGAAGGACTGAAAATGGACTCTCTGAGTCTACCGGCCAACCTGTGGATGACCACTGGCCAGCCGGTGGTGCCTGGTCAGAAGGCATCCTTTCTGTCCAGACCACCGGCCAACCGGTGTCCCATCACCGGTCAGCCGGTGGAACCCAGACAGAAGGGACATCTACTATCTCCTCACCGGCCAACCGGTGGCCTCCTCACCGGCCAGCCGGTGGAGCCTGGGCAGAAGGACCCTCCTTTTTCATAGCACCGGCCAACCGGTGGCCAAGCACCGGTCAGCCGGTGGAGCCAGTCAAACTAGCCGTTGGGCTTTGACCAGACTTTTCCACTTGACTCCCAACGGCTCCGAAGGCCTCTCCAATGGCTATGAAGACCCCCAAAGGCCATTTGAGGGTTCCCCCTCTATAAATAAAGGACTAGGAAGCCCCGGAAACGAACGGTAGCCCACGGGAACATTTTTCCATCATTTGGCAAACCTCCAGCGCTTTCCTTCAAGGATCCCCATTTGCTCCAACTCAATTCCACAACCAAGGAGCACCACCATAGAAGCTTGGGAGCGCCCTTCATCATCACCAATCAATCCTTTGGTGCCCAAGACTTCTCCTCTTACGGTTTTTCTTGTTTTATTATTTTGAGCATCAATTTGGGTTTGTTCCTACAAACCCCTCTTTCTCTCATCCTCCTTTTGTTTGGGTTTTCACACCACCTTCAAGGTGTGAAGAGGTTAGTCAAGCCTTCCCTTTAAAAGTCTTGAGTAATAGGTGAGCTAGCCTTCACCTGTAAGAAGGCTAGTGGGTTCTTGCTCAACCATTAAAAGCTAGTGGGTTCTTGCTCAACCATTAAAATCAAGCTGTAATAGGTTCTAAACTACCTTAAAGTCTAGTGGGTTTCTTGCTAAAACCATTAAAAAGCAAGCGGTAGTAAATCTCTCAACGGTTGAGTTGGGAGCGGAGACGTAGGCTTTGGTTTAAGCCGAACTCCGTTATCAAGTTTTGTGTCTTTCCTCTTTTATTTCCGCTGCACTTTTAACTTTGTTTTTAAATTGTTAATTATTTTTTAAAAGGAAATTCACCCCCCCTCTTGCCATCACTCGCCGCCCAACATATAATTGAATACAATGATGATGGAAAATAATACATATAAAGAATAATTGATCCCAAAGTATAGTTAGAGGCTTCAATTGATTGGTTACATGTTTGTAGAGTCAAAAAAAATCCAATAGAGTTGTTCAATATTTAAAGATCTACATAAATTAGCATGAATAAAATAAGTATTAGTTAAAGGTAGAAATTGAAGATCTAAAATAAAAAAAGCTACAAATATCAGATAATGTTATTGATTACAAGATAAAATTTAAATATATGATACACATTATCTATAGTTTGACTAGCATAGTGAAATATCAAGTCAAACACAATGAGTATCATGAGGAATAATTTATTTATTTTTGGTAAAAAATAAATATTTGGTGATACTCTTGATTCCTCATATTAAAATAATAAATTAAACCAAACAACCAAAGGATAAGGTGAATAAAAATTATAGAGGTCTAGTTAGATAAGTAGAGGATATTATGTAGAAGTATAAAATACATCAGAATGAAAAATCCAGCATGGTTATTGATTTTATGTAGAAGAAAATATTGGTTGACTCTAGGACACAAGCACCAACTTGAAAGTTGAAAGTTGATTTGAGTGTGATTTAAAATAAAAAAACTCAAAGGCCCCAAAATATAGCCACAATAGTAGAAAAGACAAAAAAAGGTTTACATTATATTAGGGGTAATTGTAATCGAAATATTTGATATACTCAACGTGTGTATTATATAACTAAGAAGTATTAGAGATAAAAGGAAAACAAAGGAATCCATGTAGAACTCAAAATTTCAGATATGTTTTTGGTAGAAACTATTTTTAGTGTGGTGTATATGGTCATATGGACCGATATTGATCATTGATAGTGTAGAAGAGTTTTTCTATGAATACACAATGAAGTCAAACACAATAATTCAAGGAATCAACCAGTGGGTTGGGAACAAAAAATTGATTTGAAACTTTCTAAGATGAATTTGGTCCTCAATATTAAAAGGAGGATCAAATGTTACAAACATTATTGGGATTGAATTCAAATACATCAATCAAAAAAGAAAAGAACTTAAAATGAAATGCTTGTAGATATTTTCTTGAAATCAATAGATTAAGAGGTAATTTGGATCATTAATAATGGATATACATCCCAAATGATAAAAATAAGTATATGTTCATAGGAAAACTTTATAATAAAGAATGTGTTTTAAAATTTTAAAATGATGAAGGATTAAATATCATTTGCACTAGGAAAACCACATTTGGTGGGAAAGGAATAACACGTGAAGATTTCATATTTATTAAAATTTTTGAGACAAAGAGATATTTTGGAAGATTTTGAGACCTTGGGGCGTTTTTTGAGACCCATGAAAATCTTCTAAGATCTTTTATGGAATAATTTAACCCTAGTCTTTTCATATTTGTCTAGGGAATAATATTTGGAGAAGATTTGGGAGGTATTTGTTTATTATTTCAGATTTTGTTTTGAATACAAATATCATATTCAAACTCATATAATATAAATTCTATAATTTATATTGAAGGTTATTTGTATGTTTTAAAGTGTTTGAAATAGATTTAGAGAAGTTCATGCAAGATTTGAAGAGGTTTTTTATAAATTTGAATTAGTTTGATACCACACATATGATACTGGTTCATATGTAATATATAATTCATTTAGTTGGATTTTAAATATAAGATATTATCTTTTTATGATAAATAGTGATAGGTTACATGCTTTTTTTTAATCCCTATGAAAATTGGAAATGTCAGTGGATCAGAAATGTTGTAAAGGGTTGGAATACCTTACAAGGTAAAGTTTTAGTAGGAAAGATCTCCTTTTGTGGTTAAGTGAGAACCCAAAACACAAAAGTGAAATGATCATGGTGTTTCAAAATATTTAAGCCCAAGGGAATCACTATAAACATAGAATTAAAATCTGTTTTGGGTGAGGGGGTAAAGAATTAATATTGGAAAAAAACATAGAT
This sequence comes from Viscum album, assembly GCA_963277665.1. NCBI lineage: Eukaryota > Viridiplantae > Streptophyta > Magnoliopsida > Santalales > Viscaceae > Viscum > Viscum album. The sequence continues at coordinate 243,351 of CAUJRU010000689.1, read as the reverse complement.
AGAGTTCCTCAAGATTCATTTCAAAGGAAATATGTTTCCAAATTTTTTCCCTCACAAAATGTGTAGAATATCTACTTTCCATTATCAAGAAATGATTTATATGTATTGATATGATAAATCATAGACCAGTGTAGAGGAATCACCCCCATTAATAAGTTTTAAAGAAGGATAGAATATTTCTAATATTAGTAATAGAGTGATTGTATAATCTGTAAAGTTAAATCCCAATCATCATCACTCTGGCTTTGGAAAGTAAATAATTTAATTCCCCTTAGAATTAATATAATTATTGGATAACAAAACTATCCCTATCATGAATAAGGAACCCTCCACATATAAAACCATTTGAATAAGCACCATCTATATTGAGTTTGGGACCATCTCATAGTGTTTTTGAGACACCCATTACCCATGTCTATTCCCATCACTCTCCCATTCATATGGCCCGTTTAGAGGTCGGATTCCCATGAAAATTTAGCGAGCTGACAATTAGATGTTATGGAATTAATTTCGGTTAGTACATGATATATTTTATCCTTCATTCGACCTTCATCCATGCAATATTTTTGGTGATGTAGCTCGCTATAAGATTCCCAAATTTCCCAGCAACCAACCATGATGGTCATGTGATGAAAACATCCTTACAAAGAAATAAAATTCACATTCATAAATCATAAATAGAAGAAGATATTGGGGTCAACATACTTAATCAATATATCCATTCTACCATAGAGAATAGACCATGTATAATCTAATCATTCTCCTTCCATAAATAATTGATGAACCCATTCACTATTTCCATAATTATAGCAATCACATTTTGAAACCAATGAAATGCCTTTTTTGGGACAAATAATATATGGATATAGAATAGTGATGAATGTTAAAAATAATAAATTTTTATATTTATGGGATTATATAACTCCAGGTAGACCTTTCCAAGGGGAAAATAATTTACAGGACCTACCAGAGCTTCTGGAAGCTCTCAAGTATGAGTCTTCAAGATCATGTCGGAATGAACACCAAAATATCATCCTCATAGGTCAAAAAATGAAATGATTAATTAGATTTTGATCATAATATATAATTAAATTAATAAGATTAAAATGGTGGATGGATTCATGATATAGTAAATCCAAAACCATGAATCCCTTGAAGAAGATAGTGGATTGAGCCCAATTATTACCCCAAAAATAAAATCTCTCCATGCCCAATGATGTATCTAGAGTGATCATGTATAAATTTTTAGTCCTACTATAATACCTAACATAGTTTGGAGATAGTATTATTACTTCCATCAACACTAATATGATTTCATATGTATTTTTAGTTGATGAATCTTGAGCATATGGGCTGCCCCTTCAAAACAACCCATGTTAACTTTTGTTACATGTATTGAATGATTTCCCCAAAATTATTGATAGCTAACTCAACTTATTTATAAGGATTGAAAATTTAGGAATAATTCAACCAATGAAAATACCATTAATTATGTGAGTCTTTGAGGAAACCATTGAGAACATTTTAAATACGTTAGATAATAGTTTTGGGAGGCCAACCGAATGATAAAACAAGAATGGGAATGAATTACAGAACATTTTTGATGAGATTAATACTCCCTCCAAATGATAATAAAATCTTCTATTATTTTTATTAATAATCAAAGATTTTATAAATAAACCCATCAAACAATTGGATTTGGACTGTACCTTCGGACATGGGAGCCTCTAAATAAGTCATTACGAATTTTCCTTTGGAGAGACCCACCTATCCTTGGATAAAGGAAGTGAGACTGACTAAAAACCTAAAAGAGATATAAGTAATTATTTCGGTAGATAATATATTTAATATATTCAAGGAATGAAAATAAAAAAGTAATCTGATTTGTAAGATTCTCAAAAGCAATATATATAATATTACATATATTATGCGATACATGATATATCTATGAGATCATATGTCTGTTTTTTTTCTAGTGATGAAAACAATTGAAAGGCTTCATGACATGGAGTTTATATGTATGTTTTTATATATATTACATAAAATTTAACATATTTATGAGGGTTATTATGATTCTTTACTTTAATTTTTTTTTAATTTTCAATGGTTTATAGAGAGTTTTTCTGAGAATTAACACATGTGTTTTTTCTGATGAATTATTTTCTAATAATCATAATAAAACTCATAAGAACAAAATAAAATGTTAACAATACTTGATATTAATTAATTTAAATATCAAAAAGTGGATTTTTGATTCTATAAAAGGGAGAATATGGTTCATTTCCTGAATAAGTTTGTTTCACGGTGAAATAAAAGAATTTGGTTTCAGTTTTGTGAAAAAAAATTTGTTTGTGTTGTGCTGTATTCAGTCACACTTAAAGTTTTTACTGATTCAACCTAAAGTAATAAAAATGGTTAAATTAGGATAAGATGAAATAATAAATAGTAATTATAGAATTTTATGAAGTAGTTATAGGTATTTAGAAAATTTAATTTGAATTAAAAATTCAAATTCGAATTTGATTGTGATACTTTGTATGAGTAAATTAAAATTAAGGATCTTGTATGCATGTTGTATGAGTGCTATGTGCAGAAAATAAAAAAAAATTCAAGACCATTATATATGAGTTAATATTAATATATATTATATATAAAATATAAAATAAATGGAAGAAGATACTTTCTACTATTCAAGTGGAAGAAGCGAATGAAGAAGAAACATAATAAAAACTTGGTGGTTGTAAATTTTCAAGGTAGGAAATATTTTTGTTTTTAAAATAGTTTCAATATTTTTGATTTCATGGGATCACATTACAGTAAATATAATTATGTGTATCATGAGATCAAGGTTAAACCTTGATGGTTTGTAATCCACATGATGAAACTTGTGAATTTTATGATATCAGGTGAGTCTGAATTATGCGAAGGGCTAGCTACTCATTTTGAGTAGTAAACCGTATAAATAAATATAACGTGACTTCTCTCTATCAACTTGTGTGTTGTTGGAAGTGATCATATTAATCATATAAATAGGTGGAGAAGGTTTTTTCTATAATAAACTTAAAAATGAATTAAACTCATTGATTCACCCGCTCTGAGTGATTTCCCAATAATATTGATGTTCTTTTTCAAGTGGTATCAAATACTAGGTTCCCTTTGTTGATGATATCACTACTAAAAAACTGGGTTTATCTATAACTTGTAATTATAAACACTAGTTAAAAGCACTAATAAATGGGGCCTTTAGTAGTGCTTGTTTTTAGCGCTAATAAAGGGGGTCTTTATTAGTGCTAAAACAAAGCACTGATAAAGGGGTCACTTTATCAGTGCTACTAAAAAGAACTAATAAAGGGGTACCTTTATCATCAATACAAAAAAAGAGTTGATAAAGGGGTCCCTTTATCAGCATTAATAAAAAGCACAGATAAAGGGGAGGGGGGATTTATCAGCGCTTTTTTACTAATGCTGATAAAGGCCCCCCTTTATCAGTGTTTTTTATAGCACTCATGAAGAGTATATTTTATTATTAATTTTTTTATTTTTTTAAAAACAATATATAAATATATAAATATATAAATATATATATATATTGAAATAAATAAAATAAATATTTTTAAATATCATTTAGATAAAGCTAAATATGAATTTACACTTAATATAGAATATATTTAGTGAAATTACTTATAAAATTTTTAAAAAATACTTTGAAATTATAATTTGATAATTATAACAGAGTAATAATCATTTAATAAACATTTTATGACATAAAAATTAAATGAATTAATGAATGGTCTAAGATAAGTTGAAAATTTTACTTGAACTTCAAATAGTCATAACATTTGATTCTGGTTTCCTTTTGGGATCTACCATATATCAAATCGAATCTTGTGATGATATCTACTACATGGTGACCTACATAAACCCATAGTAATATTTTTTCAAGGCTAAAAAAGGTCCATAAGGCCTAAAAATTTGAGTTTTTAGTTTGAGTATCCTATTTTTTTAACATTTTATGGGATTTCAGCCTCATTTATGGGGTTCTTATTGTCTTTTTTTATGGTGGATGAATTTATTTTCAAGGATTACATTCATATTGATATTATGGTTTTTATGTTTTATACTTTTTTTATAATGTAGTTTTATTTATAAATAAATATATTCATATTTTATTATATTTACATATAATAAATCAATTTTATAAATACATATTTAGACACATTTTCATAAAAATGTGTTTTAAATATATAAACTAAATATTTATTATTAATTTTATTTGAAATACAAAATCTTTCATTTTATTTACATTATAAAATTTTGTGTGTCAATAAACAAATATATATTTATATATATATTCTAATATATATATATATATATATATATATATATATATGTATATATACATATTATATAAATACTTATATGAGTAGCCATCTTGTACTCACCTGTGCTGCCATAACACTCTACCAAGTATCATCTTGTACTCGCCCGTGTTGCGATAACACTCATACTAGAGGAACAGGTTGGCCATGAATAACCTTCACAATGCGATCAACAATCCGGATAGGATTCTATTTGAATGATGAATCCACCTCTAGCTCATCCTCCTTGCTTGAAAGACATGAGACAGGTCTGAGAAGTAATGTCATAGCTGAGAAATGTGAAAGACTTCAGGCATAGCCTAGTACCTCTGAGGTAATTGTAACTGGTAGGAAACCAGCCCGACCCTTTCCAAAACCTCAAATGGACTGATGTATCTCGGAAAAAGCTTACCCTTTCTCCTAATTTTACCATGTCCCAAACTCAGTGTGACACGTAGTAAAACCTGATCCCTGACCTCGAACTCCAGAGGTCATCTTCTCTGATCAGCATAAAACTTCTGTCGTGACTGTGAGGTAGCCATCCTATTCCGAATTAACTCTATCTGCTCTGTGTTCTCTTGGACAAGACGAGATCCCAATGTAGCGCCCTCTCCTGCCTCTAGCCAACATAAGGGTGATCATCATGTCCTATCGTACAAATCCTCATAAGGTTTCATCTGAATAGTTTCTTGAAAATAATTATTGTAGTCAAACTCCACAACATGTATGTGCTTCTGCCAAGAACCTCTTAAATTCAGGATGCATGCACGAAGTATGTCCTCTAGCAATTGAATCGTACGCTTGGACTAGCCATCTGTCTGGGGATGGTAAGCTGTACTCAGAAGTACCTGTGTACTCAAAGCCTTCTATAATCCTTGACAGCCCTGAGAAGTAAAATGAGAATCCCTATCTGAAACAATGGAGTGTGGAACTCCATGTAAACGTACAATCTCTCGGATGTACAACCTTCCCAGCTTGTCAACCATGAAAGTCCTTTTGATTGGTAAGAAGTAAGAAAGCTTCGTGAGTCTATCAATGATAACCCAAACTACATCATTCTATCAAGGTGAACTCGGAAAACCTATCACAAAGTCAATTGAGACATCATTCCACTTCTACTTAGGAATGGGTAACTGCTTCAAAATCCCTGTTGGTTGCTGATGCTCCACCTTCACCTACTGATAGGTGGAACACCTCATGATAAAACTAGCAACATCTCCCTTCATACCTGGCCACCAATACTGATGGTTTAGATCTTGATACATCTTGGTGACACCAGGATGAACTGCCCAAACCATGGGATGAAAGTCCCACATCAGCTTCTCGCGTATGTTTGCTGGCACCCAGACACACCCATGAAAAAGAAAGATCTCATCCTCAACTACTTTCCACCCAAGAATGGGGTCCTCTCATGACACACTCTCCCGTAGGACTAGGCCTTCAGAATTTGACAGCTTCCTCATTCACACTCGATCAAGTAGAGTCGAGGTAATATCCACAGAAGAAAGAAACATCTTCCACTATCTATTGTGCACCTCCAAATGCATATAAAAGAATGGAACCATAAGCTGCCACTCAATGATAGCCTCATGAACTACCTGTATCTAAGTCCTCCTGCTCAGCACATCAACCACAACGTTGCCTTTCTCAGGTGTATAGGCAAGCTCAAAGTCAAAGGACTAAAGGTACTCAATCCACCTTCTCAGTCTCATATTTAGATCGTACTGAGTGAAGATATACTTGAGAATTTTGTGTTTGGGGAAAAAAAAATTCTCTCCCATAAGATAATGTCTCCTACAGTGTAAAGCATGAAAAAATGAAGCCAACTCAAGATAATGCGCCAGGTAGTTCCTCTAATGTGGCCTCAACTACCGAGACCCATATGCAACAACTCCTTTCCCCTACATAAGCACATCTCCCAGAACAATACCTGATGCATCCCAATACACAATATATCTCTTTCCCAGCTCTGGGAAGACTAGAATCGGTGCTAAAGTCAACCTCCCATTCAGCTTCTGAAAGGATGACTCACAAGAATCTAACCATAAGTACTTCTCACCCTTCTTAGACAATCTCGTCAGTGGAAATGGTAAGCTTGGGCAGTATTGTATGAAACGTCTGTAGTAACCATCTAACCCTAGAAAACTCCGCACCTCAAAGACATTTTTCAACTGCTCCCAGAAAACTACTGATCTCACTTTACTTAGGTCTAATGATACTTCTCTCTCTGAGATAACATGACCCATGAAGTGAATCTGGTCCATCCAAAAGTGGCATTTTGAGAGATTAGCGTATAACTGATGCCCTCTCAGTGTACCCAAAATGATCTCAAGATGTGTGGAATGGTCATGTCGAGTGTGAGATTACACCAAGATATCATCCACAAAGACCACCACGAAAGAATACATGTATGGATGGAACACTCTGTTCATCAATTCCATGAAAATTACAGGTGCGTTCGTGAGACTGAATGACATAACCACATACTCGTATAGACCATACCTACTATAAAAGGCTTTAAGAGGTATATCTGATGGTATAACACACAACTGATGATAAGTAGATCTCAAGTATATCTTCTAGAACACCCAAGATCCTCAAATTTGATCAAAGAAATCATTAATCCTCAGAAATGGATATTAGTTCTTGACCATTAACTGGTTCAACTTCCGATAATCCACACAAATTCGGAGGGTACCATATGCCTTCTTTGCAAACTGGGTAGACGAAACCCAAAGAGAAGTACTGGGTTAGATGAACCCCTTGGCCTGTAACTCCTCTAGCTACTTCTTGAGATCTTGTAACTTTGGTGTAGCCATCCTATAACAAAGAATGGACATCAGTTCCACTCCTGAAACAAGATCAATAGAAAATTCTACCTCTAGCTCTAGAGGAAAAATTGAAAAGTCCTCTAGAAAGACATCCCTAAAATGATCCACCACTAGAGGAAATTCCAACTCTGAAGTCCCCTGGTCATCCAGATATAGACTAGAAATTTGTGTTGTAACTCCTCCCAACCCATGATGCTCGGGTCCTGTTCTGCTCGCCTAGACATCCCATTCGCCCTTATGAAGAAATTATCCCCCCTCTGGTGATGTGAAACTCAACCTATGACTATAGAATTTGACAACAGTCTAGAAGGAAACTAACCATTCCATTCCGTGAATGACATCATAGCCTATCATCTCTAAGATATAGAGGTCCCAAAAGAAGTGACACCCACCAACCTCAAGAGGGAACTCCTTGCACTAACGTACACTAGTCGTTCTTGTCTCCAACAGAGTGTCGAATGTTAAGACATTAGAAAAAGTAAAGATATAGAGCTTAAGGATCTCCAAAAAAACAATAGATATAAAACTATGGGAATACCCTATATCAAAAAGATCCGAAGATAAAACTGAGGCAATACAAATATTACCTCAAACTGTAGAGGGTTTGGGATCCTGCTCATGCTGGGTTTTCTCCACTAAAAAATCCAGGCTTGTACCGCATCCCTGTGACCCTGCCTGACCACCATGAGATAATCCAACCTGTTTTCACTTAAAGTATTCCGATTGGGTACCATGGCCGTGACATCTACCTCATCCTGAATGGCTGAAATAACTTTAGTTCCCAGACTGATGAGAAACTGGTGGTGCTTCTCCTGAACGTGGAGTCATAGAAGAACCCCTTTCACCTATTGATGGTGAGAAGAACTAACAGAATCACTGAAGATGACCCATATTGCCATAATATCGGCACTCCACTGGGTGTATCGGGAAAAGTGTCCTGGTATGCTTGACCTTTCCACACTAGTAGCATACCACCTGGCTACTTGAAGGTGCATCCCGCCTACTCAGATATCCATGTGTAGACACCATGCGGTGCTTCCTACTATTATCCAGAGAAGTACCAACTCTGGATGTTGAACCGTCGTGGCCCACAGCTCCAGAAAACCTCAGGTTGTGCTCCGTGATCAGCACCTAGTTGACTATAGAATTGATGAAATTCAATATGAATATGTTCACCTGAGCCTGAATGTCTTTCCTAATACCATCCTAAAACTTACTCTCTAGGAATAACTCATTTCCCCCTGAAAAGGGTGTAAAGCACTGCAACTCTATGAAGTGAGAAGAATACTCCATAACTGAAAGATTACCCTGCTCTAAACTCATGAACTCTTGGGCTCGATCAGTCCTCAAAGTCTCTGGGTAGAAGTAATCATAGAAGGTACACTGAAACTATTATAAATCCATAACATACTAGAATCCTACCTATGAGATCACATCCCACCATATCTTGGAGTAATCCTGAAGCATATAAGTAGAGAGATTTACCCTCTTCACTAGAGGTGTCTACAGATTCTCAAAGATAGAAAGCATGGCTTCTAACCATGACCCTGTATCCTGAGGTACCCCTTCCCCTATGAAGGTGGGATTATTATACTGTTGGAAAACCCGCTTCAATTCTACCATTGATGGGGCAGGATGCAGTGCTCCTTGGATGTTCTGCATGAACCTCATGAACCCCTCTCAGAACTATGCATCAACACCTGTATCCAGAATAACGGCTAGTGCCAAGACTGGAACTATAGGAGGATCTTCTAGTGGTCCCTAATCGAACATGTCCGGAGTCTAATCATCTCCCTGTAATTCGCATATAACTAGAGGAAATCTTGGTGGAATGACTCTGTAAGGTCAAGCACACACCTTAGGATTAATATTACTAAGGACTGAAAAATAAAAGTGAAATAAAGGAATATGATAAGTAAAGGATTAAAGTTTTTGAAAACTTGGATACACAGAATTTATAACCCTTACACAGTGTGTTCTTTTAAGCCTTCACATGGGTGTGTAATTCTTCTAAAACTGGCCGTGTAACACCCCATATACACGACGTATTCTCCCAAGACACAGTGTGTATTTGATTTGTTTCCCCTGCCCAAGTTCTTCTACATAACTAACCCACACAGTTCTCCTAGGACAGGACTACACAGTGTGTTTGTACTAGACATGGTGTGTACCGCTTAGGTTTCAAATGTCTGTCTTGTTAGTCATACGTGTGGACACAAGACTGACTCTATATAGTATGTTTATGACAGAAACGACGTGTACAAGAAGGATTTACACCGCCCCATGTTGTTCATTACACGACCGGGTACAAGGCTCACTCTACACGATGTGTTCCATACGCACACAACGTGTACTTTCTAATTTTTCCTCCTCCCGTGTTGTTAGTCACACAGGTGGACACATGGTTTACACAACACGACATGTATATCCAGTACACAGCGTGTCCCACCAAATATTTTCTGACCCCATGTCTCCTCCCACACATCCAGTGACAAGGATAGAGACTACATGGCGTGTACATGTATACATGACATATACTTAATAAAAACAGTTCCTTCCTAAAGAGAAGGACACATGACATGTATTTATCATTACACTCCATGTTTTATGGTCTTTTTACAGACAGTAAGCCCCAAAAAATACTCTGAAACCCAAAAAAAAATTAAATAAACATTTAAGTGCCAACTTTCAATCCGTGAGGGCCCATACACCCCATGAATCAAATCTTGGAATCTTATACATGTTATATATAAACATAACAGATCAATGATCCACCAAATTATGGTCTATGTGGGTCCATAACACCTCAAGGACCAAAGTTTGGTGTTCATTCAAGAAAAAACATATACGAACAATACCCTATCAAACAATGAGTATTCTTACAAGGAATATATCAAAACAACATGAATATTTAGCATAACATCGATCATAACAACATGTAATCGGTAATTCACCCTAAATGGCATGGCAAGGATGCGTGAAATGTGATTTATAGAAAGTTATTATATTATTCAAGAGATGGAATACCCTTATCTCAACAGGTTGAAAAATAAATAGAACCTCAATAATATCAACAATAACTGCACAAAACCTCTCAATCACCCAATGGTGAAATCAAATCAACTGTAATAATTCAAAAACTATAAAAATTTCAATAACAAGGTAACATGGATTTTCATTGTATATGGGTTTTCTAATCTCAGGAACAACTTATTTTCAAGTACCTATTCCATCCTATCCCTAACTATAGCATCCAAATAGTAATTCAAGAAGAAAAGAATACCTCTGATACCGCTTTTTAACGTCCCGATTCTGGGAGCTAGCCAGAGGTGCCCCGTACCCGGTTGGTCATGTGGGCTCAAGCGCATTTCCCCAAATGTCAGAGGCTGCCGACTAGCAGGGAGTGCCTTGGGTGTGATGGTGGGGAAACTATGCCCTCATTGGAAGAGTAACACAATGAAAATAAAAAGATAACAATAGTGGAAGCAATAATAATACCATACAACCATAAACAGTGGAAGACTAGAAGTAATAAAAAACTAAGCACACACACACACATATATATATATGATGCATGATACATATGTCTAGGAAATGATCCAAACAAGTCACAATGATGGAATACAATACTAAACCCAAATGCAGAGAAAACAAATTAAACAACTCCTTATCATCGCAAGCCTCAACTTGGTCCCATGCTTTCCAACTCCACAACAATCAAGTACCTGAAGTAGAAGGGAGCTTGACCTTGTCTAGACCTACAAAAATATAATCTGTTTGGGCCCAAAAGCATGACCCAAACAGGGTGTGAGATAAATCCTAGTAGGAAACCACCCAAAGATATGTTCCTAACAGTCAGTGAATATATATGGAAGGTAATAAGAAAATGAATCAATAAACAAAGAAGTACTCAAAAGTAAACAGTACTACTATTCATTTATAAACATTTACTTTTAACAATTTAAGAAACTAAAAAAATACAAGAAACCCTCTGGAAGAGATCTCACAACCTATCCCCTCTAGTTCAGCTACAAACTCAAGTAACCCTCTGGGTAGTTCTCACAGCATAATCCCTTCGGTTCAAAATACAAGAGAGGATATAACAAAGACTCCCTGAGGAAGGACTCACTGTCAATTCCCCCTATAGTCATGTGTAATCAAAGACAGAATGAAGAATCACTCACCGTCAATCCCCCCTATAGCCTTTTAACGGTAAACTATAGACACTCTGAGGAAGAACTCAACGTCAATTCCTCATGTGGTCTCGTAACGTAACTATAGACACTCTAAGGGATCACTCAACGTCAATCCCCCCTATGGTCTCACAACGTGACAATTATAAAAAACACTCTAGGAAATCCCTCAATGTCAATTACTACTATGGTCTCACTACACTAGTTTCCCTCTGCCCCTTGTAAATAAATCGTGTACAAACGAAAACAACAGCCAAAGTAAACCTCAAAGTACTACTTGGATAAATTAGCTACAAGGCATGGCACAATATATCAGATAAATAATCACTCCATCCTAACAACACTAGGAATAGAAACAATAACCTAATAGGCAAGGCTAGACCAAATGGCCAAAATTGAACAAGCATGGGAAAACACATCCAATGCAAGACAAATAAATCTATTTACATCTATAAATACTCTACTCAAGAAAACAAGGCATAACAGGAAATATCAGGGCTAAAAACCATAAACACACAATACCCCAAACAAGGGTATTGGTCACTTTTGAACATATAACTCAAATAATAACTACGAAAAGGCAAAAAACTACCTACCTTGGAGTCGCAAAATCGATATTGTTGAATCCCATCCTTTGATTCCACCTATAATGTCGTAGATCTACAAAAACATCGAAAACATTCAACCGTGAATATCTCGTGAAAGAGGAGAAATCAGGGAACGAGGCTCTAGAAGAAGGAATAACATACCATGGCAATTCTAATGCAATAGAAAGATTTTGTTTTGGAGAATATATGGTGAGTCAGGGGCATGGAGAAGAATCAGTGGTCTCAGTCACTCCTAAACGAGACAGACGAAGAAGAAGTGTGTTCTTCTAATTAGACGCGACCCCTATCCGTTTAGTGAAATAAAAACAAAATACATGACATGTTCTTTAAAAGTACATGGATTGAACTTGCCTTTACCAAGCTCCGCTTTATGTGGTTTCCAGGTCTCCCCACATGGCCATGTGCTCATCCATTACACGGATAGCACACGTCTACTCGCGGCAACCAAGTACACAGTGTGTACTTATAAGTACATGGCGTGTACTCCTGAAATTTCCAGAAACTCCTCCTTTTCTTGAAAACACTAGAAAACAAGATTCATACTTAAAAATAATATCTGGTTTCTTACACCTTATAATTGTTTAAAATTAATGGATACCTTATATTTGTTCTAAAGATATACCTTTCACGTTGGTTTGAAAGTGGGGTTTTAATAATATCCTTTTAAAGGAGTATTTGGTTTACTAAACAATAATTCATTCGTTATTTTAAACTTATGTTTTAATCATCCTTGAATTAACACTATGTTTAAATTTTCATTGATTAAATTAATTATATCAATTTTTTATAAACATTCGATGATCTTATTTTCATTTCTTACACTATTTTTACTTTTATCATTGAAGTGATCTTTATTTCGTAATACTATCCTTTTTAAAACACGAGGTCTTGATTTTTTTTAGTAAAATGTTTAAAAAATAAAATTCAACACTATATTTTAGGTCACTTGAATCACATAATTTGAACACAAATCAATATCAAAGTTGGTCTATACTTGATATATAATTAATTTTTTGTTTTCTTAGTTTATCATGACTTCATATCATTTTATTACACTATTGTGTTGGTTGAGGAATTAATTCTATTGTAGTGGAAGGTTTTCCAGTAGGTTCCCTTGAAAATTTAAATCCAACCAAACCAGCTATTTTTTATTAAGATGATTATGATTACTAGCATGATCTCTTAATGTCTAATATTATAATCACTAGAGTGAAACAATAATGTTATGGGGAAATAAATTGTTAGTTTTTCTTAATAAATAATTATGAAATATCAAGTGAATTAAAATGTTAAAAATAACTTATTATGTTTATGTCCAGGAACATTTATGACAAGATATCATCTTGTGAAATTGAATTTTTTTTTTGAAGAAGGTAGAAATTAAACATTTTATAACTAAAAATGTTTTGGAAACTTGAAACACTATGTTAAGAGTAGATTATAAATCTTTTTATTTTCTACCTGGTTATATAGTAACATAAATGAATTAATTATTTATGGATGATTATAAATTGTATATAATATTTGGGTGACAAAGAGTTTTCAGAAGATCATCTTGTTCAAAATTTCATTGATATTATTTCCAAGGAGTGGGAATCAAAAAAAATCTAACACTAAATAATTTAAAAATTTATGTATTAAAAATTCAATATTAAAATTAATAAAAAATGAAACCATGCTCAAGAAAGATGCTAAAAACAGAAAATAGAGAATAGAGTGGAATTTTCTTCTACTTTAGGCAACCCTACTTACAGATTATTTAATAATTATACAAATGTTTCTAAATATCATGTTTCAAAAAGGAAATCTAAGCATTATAATCTAATAATTTCACATAGATGGGATAATTAAATTTCTAAAATTAGAATGAGAATGAATAAACTGGTTGGCAATACAAAATTCCATAACACTCACCTAAAACACAGGAAATACAGACCGGACAAGAAGGAATCATCATATTTAATATTTTATGAATGTGAGAAGGCATGTTGTGTTATACAAGACTGTCCAAAATTAAATTGGAATGATAAAAAATTAAATAAGTTTTTCTAAAAGTAAAGTAATGAAGGGTTTGGAAGATTTTGATACTTAGAGAATCAGTGAAGGTGAAAATTTTAATGGAATTTCATTGGAATAAAATGGCTATGAAAGATAAAAAATAGTTATATTCTATTTAAATATTCAAAATAATAAATAGTGAAACATGGATAATGTATCTTTTAAATCTCTTAAAAGAATAAATTTTATATTCAATTTTTTATTATAAATTTAAAGATGTTTATTCACCTTCATTAGATTATGAAAAATAGCATCCATTGTATGATAAAAATACAAATACATTGGAATATGAGAACCATTTACCTACTCTTGCTAAAATTGATATATATGTAACTCTTATGGAAAAATAAAATAATAAATTAAGTAGTATTTTTGATTTAATTGAAGATAAGATTATTAAAACATATAAAATAATTTTGAAATTAACTACTAGAATTTAAAATTTTCAACTAAATAAGATTATTCTAATTGAAAATTTGATAATTGGAAACTTGATGATAAAAAGTTGGTTGATAAAAATCTGGTTTTCAAACTTAAATATGATGTTTTTAGTCTAAATAAAATTCTATAAAATTTTACATATAGTAAATAACATTATGAATAAATGTACAAAATACTCATCTATCAAAAAATAATAATGGAATATGTTTTACTTACAATAAACCTCATTTTCAATCACATTTTTTATACCTAAAAGAGAACCCTTTTGAACTGAATGTCAAATGAAAGGTTACATAAATAAATAGTATTCATTAAACAAAGTATACTTTTTTTATTTCATAACTAATTTATTTTTGAACATCTACTAGTTGTTCAACATAGATGGTTTGGATAAATATAGATTCCTAAAATATTATATTCTAACGTAATTAGAACCAAAAAATGTGGGTACCAAGAACATAATTTTATCTTTTTCAAGAAAATAATATGAGTAGTGTAAATTGAATAAATTAGTACATGGATAGTAATTTTTCTTTAAATATTATTGGAAAAAATTATAACTTCTAAAAATTGAGAAAACTAAATGGAAGATGATTCATTTTTAGAGACCATGCACATGGTGAAATAATCAGAATTAGTGATGTTTCATTTCATAGAAAAACATTAATTTTGAATGTTTTATATATTTTGGGCCTTAAAAATAACCTTATCCCCATTATCCAAATATGTGATGAGATTTATATTCTGTTATTTAGTAATATCAAAAGTATTGTTCAATGTTTAGAAGTTACATTCATTCTATCTTTTGATAGGCATGAGAATTTTTACACTCCTGACTTAGAAGACTTAAGTCATTAGAATGTTTCTTTTTTAAGTGAAATTAATGAATTTTCTTGATTATTTAATAGGAAATTTAGACATTATAACTTTCATAATTTAACTAAACATTCTAGGAAAGTTCATGTTAGGGATCGACCAAAACGTAAGTTTAACTCAACAAGAATTTGTGAAAGTTATCAATATGGTCAGAAACATAAGTCTAGTTTGAAATATAAAAGTAAATTTTAAACTATAAAAACATTAAATTTAGTGCACATTGATTTATTTAGTCCAACAAAAAATAAAATTAATGAAGGAAAACACTCTGTGTATGAATTGATTGATTATTACACATAGTTTACATGGGTTTGTTTTTATTTAAGAAAATATGATGCTCTAAATCAGTTTAATGTAGTTAATGATTCTATTAAAAAGGATAAAAACCAACATTCAGTTATTATCAATATTTATCATGGTGGTGAGTTTATGAAATATTAATTTGAAATTTTTTGTAGTCTGAAATGTATTACTCAAAATATTTTAGTACCTTGAACCTCACAAAAAATAGTTTCTTTTAAAGAAGAAATATAATTATTTAGGAAATTACTAAAACATTTCATAGTGATTATTTTATTGCTACCCATTTTTTTATAAGGTTGTGATTACTTATTATTATAATATAATTATAGTTTCAATTATAATTTATCTAAATACAACTCATTATGAGTTTTGGATTAGAAGAAATCTAAAAAATTATTACCATAGAGTTTTTAGTTATAAATTATTAATTTTTATAATAAATTCCAACTCTATAAATTTGATCCAAAATATTATGAAGGCCTTTTTATTAGTTACTATATAATTAGTAAGGTTTAGAGGGTTTTTAAAAAAATAAAAAAAATTGTTTTAGAAATGATTTAACTTAAATTTTAATGAATCAAATCCTTTTATTTTTTTAAAACCATTATATAATCAAAATTCTGATGATGTTTTTGTAAAATATCATATTAACATATGAGAATACGATTTAAAACTACCAATACTAAATCCACCAGAAGAAATATAATCATATTTTCAAGATCTAAAAATTAATTCAATAAAAAATATAGCTCTATTAGTTAAAAATAAACCTTTATATTTACGTATAAACCATCCAATCATAAGAAATAATCCTATACATAATATTATTGGTGATGAAATTCAACAGGCCAAAGCTTAAATATTCTTTAGAAATCAATGTGAGACTCATGATTTATTATAAAAATATGTGCCTAAAATGGAATATAATTATTTAGGTAATGAAAGTTAGATAAAGTCTATACAAGAAAGTATTAATCCATTTTGAAGGTATCGAGTTTGGAACTTATTTTAATGTCATGAAACTTTATCAGTAATTTGAGTGAAATTGATATTTAGAAACAAATGAGATGAAAATGGGAATATAATTTGAAACAAATAAAGGCATGTTTACAAGTACTACTATCAAGAAGAGGGAATAAATTATGGTGAAACATTTACACTGATACCTAGACTATGATAGATTCAAATCCCATTATCCTTTACAACACATCTAAATTTTAATTTATTTCAAATGGAAGTGAAAAGTTCTTTTCTTAAGGGAATTATTTATGAGGAATTTTATGTTGAACAAATTATTGATTTTAAGGCTATTAAATTTCAGAAAAATGTATTTAAAATTACTAAAATCGCTCTATAGACTTAAATAATTTCCAAGAACTTGGTATAGATTACTTACCAGATGTTTACTTCAAAATAATTTTTTAAGGTAGTTATAATACAAACCTTTTTATAAATAATGTTTTTAATGACACAAACATTGTTCAAATGAATGAATTATACTCATACCCAATTTAATTAAATGTTATAAATGGAATTACCTATATTAAAATAAAGTTTAATATTCACTAGGCATAAAGTTTCGACTAAACATTCATCTTAATAATATGATTTTTTAAGAAATTTCTATGTCGGAGGCCCAAATTGGTCATCATCCTTTATGAATCTATAATATCTCAAAGAATAAAAAATGTTCCTCATATAAGGATATTCATGATCCTAAAATTTAAAATTAAAACAATTAATATATTTTTGTTGAAGATGATGTAAAAATGGGCCAATATTAACATATTTTAAATATGAATTATAATAATGATGAGAAATTAAGTTTAAATTGTAAAATGAATTAACCAAGGATTTTAGAAACAATTAATAAAATTAAAATTCATAAAAATTTAATGAAAATTGTATAATTTTAATATCTAATTAGTATGAATGTTGAAAATATCCATTTATGGATAAAATCAAGGATCCAAGTCATGAAATATTTAGTTTGATAAAACCATAAAATAATTTAGTTTCATTAAAAAATTTGCTCCATGTGTTTACCCACAATTTAGTAGGAGTACCAATATTTTCATAGTTGTATATGTTGATGGAATATTACAAATTGGAAATAAGATGCCATAATTTAATGATGTTAAAGGCATGGTTGATAAAGTGATTCTCCATGAAGGACTTAGGTGAAGCAACATACATTCTAGCGATTAAGATCATACAAGAAAGATCAAAGTGGCTACTAGAATAATTCAAAGTATATACATTTACAAGATATTGAAGTAGTTTAGTATGGAACAAACCATGATGGTATTTGTTCTAGTGTCACATGGTATACATCTTTCCAAGAAAATGTTTCCTCACACATAATAGGAAAGAGGGCTAATGAGTAGGATCCCACAAGATTCTATGGTAGAATCAATCATGTATGTCATGTTCTGTATGCAGATTGATTTTTCCTATGCTTTAATTGTGGTGGGAAGATATCTAGACGATATAAGTGAATAATAGATTTCTATTCAAACTATATTTAAGTATCTAAGGTGTACCAAGGATATGTTCTAGATATATGTATGTGATGAAGATATATCCATTATGGGCCACACTGATACTAGATTTTAGATAAATAAAAATAGTATGATGTTATAGTAAACATATGCCTTTTGTTTTAAGGAAATAATTGGGAGTTGGAAGAGTTCAAATCATCTAGTTTTTATCGATTCTATATTGGAGTCTGTATATATTAAAGCTTATGATATAACAGAGGAATATTTTTTATTCACAACTTTATCAAATTTCTTGATTTTTACTCTAATAATAAAGCATATAGTTCCTAGAAGTCTAGACTCTATCATAATTTATAGTTCTAATACTATAGTGGTGTCTCAATCAAAATTGAAAAATTCACATAAAAGAAAAAATAATATACTTTAGAATTTTCATATCATGATAGATTTTTCTCAATGAGTTAAAGTTACAATGAGTTGATTATCCATAGAGGAAAACATGGTGGACTCCTTGAATAAGGATCTATCTTAGCTGAGGAATGAGTATCATGTGAGAGATAGGGGATTAAAGGTTGTTAGTAGTTATATTCGGTTTCAGTCAGAGTCTATTGGATTTGGTTCCCTAAAACCAACTTTTGAGTACTTTATGATGACATGTATTCATTATCTTAAATATTAATGAAGTTTATATTAACATCATGATTTTAATGATGAATTATGTAGTAGTTTATAATATCCTAATTATATTTTCCACACATTAATCTCATAGAAATCACATCTATGATGATAACCTAGAGGTTCCCCGATAGTATTCTTGAATATATATGTTATGTAGCTGCATGATTTCATTTTAGGGGACACAAGTGATATAGGATACTAGGGATGGAGAATCATGGGAATTTGATTCACTTTATCATAGTGTGAACCCTTGGTAATTTCTAGAGTATGAGATTATGAGAAAGAGACTCACCAGTATCAAATTAAAATTTATACATGTCATTGGATGTTCCAATCTACAGACACATGTACTGATCCCTTTAATTTAAAATTATTATTAATGAATATAATAAGTCGCATACTTTATGGAATTGATGAAAACTATGATTATGTTTTTTATAATGAATTTAGATATATTGGGTACATAATGATATATATGACATTAATGGATAATGTGAGAAAATATTTTCCCCAATTATCCATAACAAATGCTGATAACTTTGTCCTTTTGATGTGAATGGAACTTCTTGGATAAATACATGTCCATGGTGTTTTTTTTGTAAATTTCATTTTCATAAAGTCAAAGAAAGTGACATCAGGAACGTAGGTTGATAGTACCAACATGAAACCAACTTTATTATGAGATATCATGATAAATGAGCTATATAACACAGTAAGCATTCATACGAAGTTGTTTTTCATTGGGACATTAAATTCATTCTATCTGGGTGACTTTGCATGTTACTAGATACTAAACTTGGACATCATACATCATTAGATACTTCCACTGGGAAAGAGTCTTAGAGAGTCACACGCTAATTTTATCTTGAATATCTATTAAATTCAATGTTGAGTTCAATAAGTTAGAATGAATATTATTCTAGCTTTATTGTTTTATATTTCATTCAGGTTTGGTTGATTTCTAATATTTTATAATGAGTTATTTGAAAGAATATGTGATTCAAATAATAATAGATATTTATTTTCAAGGTTTGGATAAAATAACATTTATTATATTTATTGATAAATAATGCAGTGATATTTATTTGTCAAATAAATAGTCATTTTTTGGGGTTTGATAAATACCGATGAGGATTACCAGATCAAGCTTAGAGGTCTGATATGAAATGATATAAGTGATAGTAATATATTCTTAGGTGATTAACATGTCATGTGAATAATAATTATTTTATTATTATCTGTGGGGTACACCAAAAATTAAGTTAACGCAAATGGATTTTTGTTTAAATAGTTAACCCTACACATGCCATAATAAATATCTAGTTATATTAGTTTTTGATACATAACTCATTATTCAAAATGGATTGGAAAATTTTATCTCATTTCCTAGAGATATATCAATAAAAAAACTCAAGATATAGATCGTGTATTCTCCCCACCTATCAAGTGACTGAAAGAGAGAAAATAGATCCTAATCCCTGATGAACTTCCTACTGTGATCAACAACGAATGCCCCATGTGGTCAGGATCGACCACGATAGCACCTGAAAAATCTATAGTGGTATTCTAAGATTCGGGTGAACATGTGGATCACCATTATAGGGATTCTAATCCTGTATCCCACAACATAATGATGGTATGATGAGATATTTTTAACCAATTCATCAATGAAGAAAGAATTACAAGTTTAAGTAATTCTAGATCTATTTGTAAATTAATTATAAATTACAAGGGATGATTCACAATTGATTCTAGTATTTAAACAAGTAAATTAATATTTGATTTAAATCCATTGTTTATGACATTATACATCATGTACAGCTCAGATTATTCATTGATTATGACTAAAAGTTGAGTTTGGCATGCCTAATAGGCTATTCTATAATGCCCAAAACCTACAAATTTTAGGCCAAACCCTAGGTGGATTATGATTATAATTCCTTATGTTTTTCTTTCCTAGGGTGTTTATATTCCATTTAAATCCTTTCTCTAACCATTTTTTGTGGTTTCACACCATCTATGTTCAGTTTAAGGTAGGTTGGCCCTCAAATTTGTCTTTTAATTTTAGGAAACATAGATTTACTAATCTTTTAATTTGTGTTTGGGATTATAATAATAGTATTAATTATTCTTATGTAATCCCTAGGGAAAAAAGAAAGGGTTTTACAGTGTTTTCAAAGACTATGAAGGGGTTTTCAAGTGAAACATTTAGTTTTGAATTGTTTTTCAACCACCATGCACACCATGTGTTCATTAAATTCCCTAAATGTCCCTTATAAGTAAATTGTGTGATTTTGAAAGGTATTTTTTCATATTTTGTTATTATAAAAATATATATGGGTATACAAACAAACACACACACACACACACACATATATTTAATTCACTTGAGACTATGTGAATTTGTACAATATGAGATATATATGTGTCTGTGTGTAAATATATATGAGTGCAACAATAGAGGGAAATTTTGGGAACTTAAATTTTATACTCAAACACGGTTTATTAAAATAAATTCTTTTATAATGTAAATTATATGGAATGTTGGAACCTTCAAGATTAGTGTTTAATCCTTTAATGAACATTTTATGGAAGTTCAATTTTTAAGTTGTTTGGATATGTGGTTTGAATTGCCTCTTGATTATCTATGGGCGTTATATACTTTTTATTCTATTATGATTGATTAATAATTTTTTATATTATTACCTATGGTTATTATTATTCAATCCTCATAGGAAAACTGGGTACATGGTTAGGTGGACTTAGAGCGGTATATGATTTTCCACCACTAACTATGCTAGTGAAGTATGAATAGGGTTATCTATCTACTATACAATTATGTGTCATGAGAATATCTACACTAATTAAGGGAATGACCCTAATTAGTGACATATATTATCTAAGTGAACATAACCTTAGTGACCCTTGGGTGTTTTTCCCATGTTGATTCTCTTAAATTATTGTTCATGTGGTTTTTTTTCACCTAATTCCTCTTCTCCTTTAAGTTTTTATTTGATTATGTCTTTTTCATTAATTTTATATAGTAAAAAGGATTCTCTAATGTGTGTTGGGAATCTTATTTAAAAGGGATTTTAAAATTAGTCTTTGAATGGGTGTTTTCAACTAGGGAGCTTTAGACCTTGTAAATTGTTTTCAAATTGACTATTTTCATTTAAAGAAAATAAATATTAATGTTTATAAAATGATATTATATTTTATGTACCTATATATGGGAAAGCTATTTTTTACTAATTTATTTAAAACTTTCCTGAAAGGAATATTTTATTTAATTATTTTACATTGGGTATAGTTTCCTTTGGCATAACTACTATGAGTTTTTTTGATTATTCTTACATTATATCTCAATCTCAAGTTATGGTTTCAGATCTTGACCACTCATAGATCATTCGTTATTTTAGGATTAGATTTTGACTAAGGGTCAGACTGAGGTATGTTGGTTTTTTTATTTTTCAACATCATCTAAATTGGATTTTTTTACTTCCTTTACTTCAGTATGTGGCTCAAATTATATGTGGTGTATTAGATTTTTAATATGGTAGATATTATATGTTGGGGAGTGGAAGGTGGGGAGATGGATTGCTTTATTTAATTTGAAATATATATGATTTTTTATTTTTATTTATTTTATTTTTCATGGACTTATGACTCACAAACTCATCATGCTATAATTTCTATAGAAACTTTGATTCTTTCCCAATTTTAATTTATCGGGTGAAATTATTCCTACCTGATTATAACTAATGTATATAGTGATTTTCTCTAGCCTGGGTGATTTTGAATGTGTGTCAGGTACATTGTGGGATGATTTGGGTGTATGACAGATGGACGAATCAAGTTGGTTCCTAAAAAAATGGTATCATAGTCTAGGTTATTTATAGGATATATTTTTTTGAAAACCATTTGTTATTTTAGGATTAATGGTAAATTGAATTGGGAATCTTGGGACTTGGGAGGTATACATGGGAATAGTCTCTCTAGCTCTTTCATGTTTAGAGTCTCAACTTACTATGTGAAGTATAGCTTTGAGTCTCAAGTTTTTTGTTGCAATAATTTATTTATTACATGTGATCTATTTGGTTGTTTGTATTTGGGGGGGGGGTGTAAAATGAGAGTGAACTAGTGGTACCCCATGGGAAAGAAATTTCTGTAAAGACATTTGAAGCCAGAGTATATGGTTTTTTATGGCTATTAGTGCCATTTTTGTTATTAGAACAAAGCCTATAAATCCATGTGGCCAATATAAAAATAAAAAATAGTCCCCTTTTAAAATTATATATTTAATTTCCTTTAAATTTTTATTCATTTTTTATCATGAATTATTTATTTTGGGTCAAACTTGGGTTTTAACATTAAAAACAAGGTTTTAGAATGGTAAATTCTCAGTTTTAAAAGTAAAAATTAGGTTTTCCTAAATTATTTTAATGATAAAATTGTCATTTAGATTTATAATTTAATTTTTTTTGACAAAATGAGATTTTGTTTTAGAGGAATAATATTTTGGATTTCAAATGTTTTTGAATCATTTCCAAAAAATACTATCTTTGGTTAGATATTTTAAAACATTTATGATAAATTTTATAATGAAACCCATATTGTTGTCTCAAATCATTTTAAAATTTAAATGATTCTAAAAGGGTTATTTTTTTTAACTTAGAGGTGGCCTCTTCTAGTGTCATAAATGTTTTTTTGAAATATATATTTTTTTTGGAATTATAATTAAGGCAAAGGATATTGAGGGATAGATTCTTATTTTAAAAAGGGAGAATTTTTTATGGTGTTCTGGATTGTATGAATTTTTTTTAATATTTTTATTTGAAATTTGTGGAATTTAAAAGGGAAGAGTATGTTTTAAAAAATGATGTTTTTGAATCTTGGTAAGTCTATTTCTTGGTATGTCACATTGTTTGATTTTTATTTTTTTTATTTGATTTATGAAGTATGGATTAGTATGATTTTATATATTATTATATTTTTAATTAGACTCCCATAAAGGTCTAGATAAAATTAATGAGTGTTTTTATTATATAATATCTTCCTTTAATTTTATATTTTTATCTATTTTCCTTCAGTAATGTTCATCTATTTTTTAATACTTGTTATTGTAAAGCCTACAGTTATTAGAGTTTTTAAAGTGGTTTGTGGTTGGAAGTGATCTTTGTGTTCCCCTTTGAGTTCTCTTTGTAGAATGTGTAGTTTCATTGAGAGTTTTTCCCTTTTTATTCTATAAGGATATTGTCTTTGTTGTTTATTCTTGTTTGTGAGGGGATGTGAATTTGAATCCCTGAGAATGTTATAGGGTGGTAGAGATGAGTGCTACGCCCTATGTAAGATATATCCAAGATGGTGCCTTATTTATTTGGTTAGGCTCACTGTGGTCTCAGGGTTCTAGATGTGATGACCTAAGTGTCTTCCTCTTCCACCTCTGATTTAAGTATATCATTTTTTTCAGTCTTATTTAGTCATGCCATGTTTTTTGTTCTTCCAACTTGGTCCTTCTTTTATCCAAACTGATCCATCTTGATTATCTTTGTTTGAGGTAATGATTATTCATGAGCTCTTAGAGATGGTTTCTTATTATGTTATTTATACATTTTATTTATATCCATTGTGAACCCACCTTCCCCTATTGTGATTTTGATATCTCTTTATTTTAGGAGTAAGCGACTACATTAAGGAGATACTATATAACTGAAATTCAAAAATGGTTGGGAGACCACCATCGATGATTCATTGTGAGGTTTTAGTTTTATTTTATTTCATGTGTGTCATTCATCTTGTGAAAAAGTTTTGATCATTGGTTCTAGACCTGTTTGGTATTTATTTCACAAATACCCCCTTATATAGGTTATCTACAAACATTTGATTGATACCAGGTCTAATATAGTTCTTCTCCCCATTCACTTTCTGAATCAGGATGTGTCTTAGATATTTAGGTTTCACTTTTTGGAGTTAACCTTTATCTTTATATTCCATTATTTTTGTTTTGAGTTCTTGGTGGTTTCTATTATGGTGCTTTATGGTAACCTATGATGAAGAAATTAGAAAATCATGGTATATTCCATTTCTAAATTGAGTATATCATCTCTATTCATTGGAAATGATCTTATTAGGACATTGAATTTATCAAATTGTCTCCTTAGAATGGGGTTTAGACCTATTTCCCATTAAATAAACCATTTCATCCCAGGATTTTTGGGGTAAAAAAGAATTATGGTGGGTAGCATTATCACACCCCATTATCAGTTTTCCTCTATTTGTTTGAAGTCTACTTGGTTTATCTCTAATATCGAGGTAATTTTCTTGATGATTTTAAAGCTTGGGAATATAATGCATGTCGCACGGTTACTACTAACCGTGTGACAACTGTGTGAAAATCCTATAATTTTTAGAAAATAAATTTTTCATTGTTGTCATATGATTTTCCAAAACTTGTTAAAAAATAATGTGACATTTCAAGTTATTCTAGTGAGGATCACATGGTTGGTGCATGGTTTGGCCAATTGTTCAATCTATCTAGCTCTATAAATTTGAAAAATTACGAAAATAACCCTCCTATATTTTTAACCCATAACCCAATTATTTTCTTCCTCTTATATCCCCCACAATTAAATATTGCTTAGGAGGACCTCATTGTGTGTTCCTCTTCTCCTCCTCTTCTAGTTCTTCATGATTATTTTTGAGATTTCAAGGGGAATCGTCTAGGTTTGGGTTCTTCTTCTTCTCCTCCTCTTTTATTTATTTTTTTTCTTCCCTATTTAAATGGGATACAATGTAGGTTGAACAATAAAAGGGTTAAAATACTATTTTATTATGGTTTTAGTTTATTTTGGTTAGTATATTCGATGTCAAGGATTTATCTTTTAACTTTTGGTGATTTTTCACTATCTGTGTTAGGTTTCAGGATGGTTTCTCCTCACATTTGTATTTAAATTCATGAACCATTAATTTATAAGTAATATTATTTATTTTGGGATTATTATGATAATATTAATTATCTCTATTTAATCTTTGAGAAAAATGTATGGTTTTTACTTGGTTTCCAAGGAGTGTGAATGGTTTTTATAATAATATATATATATTTTATTTGTTTTTCAATTTCACTACACACCAATTGTTCCATAAATTTCCTGAGTGGACCTTATAAATTAATTATGAAACATTAAAAGATATTTTGTTATAATTTGTGAATATAAACATATAAATTGGTGTATGTATATATATATACAAATTAACGTGAGAATATGTGAATTTTTACACTATGGGATATATATATATATATGTAGATGTGTGAGCATAACGATATAGGGAAACTTATGGAATATAAATTTGATATTCAAAATAATTTTTTCAAACAAATTTTTATGTTTTTTTCTAAATTATATTATAATGCATGGTCAACACCATCAAGATAAGTTTTTAAACCATTAATTGACATTTAATGGAAGTTCATATTTTTAGAGGATTCAGATGTGTGGTTTGTATCCAATCTTGATTGTTTATGGACTTTATATGTTCATTATGCTAGTAGAATTTCAGGGTAATTTTGCATGTTATTTCTTGTTGTTATTGTTATTCAAACCTCATGGGATCCCCTAGTACTTGAGTATGTGGACTTAGAGCAGTATGAGGTTTCTCCACCACAAGCTATACTACTGAAGTATGTATATGAAACCCCTTATAATATCTAGTGACATGTTAATTGAATATCTCCAATAATTGAGGGCATGAACCTAATTAGTGATGTATATTTTTCAGGTGTTGGAATCCTTATTTACCCAAGGGGTTTCCCATACTTCTTGTTTCAAATTATTATTCCTAATGTTTATTCTACACCTGATTCCACTTTTTTTGGTTTTATTTTATTCTTTATTGGGAATTAATTCCCTTTAGTAAATTGGATTCTATAAATTGTATTAGAATGATTATTTTAAAATTGGTTTAAAAGTAGTCATCAAATAGGTGTTTTTAACAAAGGCGGCTTCAGTCTGGTAAATTGTTTTCAATGTGAATGTATTCATTTAATGAATATAAAAAAGGAATATTTATAAAATGTTATTGTCTTTTATACACCTGTTTTTGGGAAAACTATTATCTAGTAATGCATGATAAACTAGCACAAAATGGATCTTTAATTTAATGAATATGAATGGGGTGTGGTCTCATTTGGAATAACAATTAGGTATTTTTTACTCTCACACCTACATTATATCTCAGTCTTAGGTATTGGGTTCAACTCTTGACCATTCATAGATCATTGATTATTTTTTGGATTGGAGGGTGACCAAGGATCACACCGAGGTATGTAGGATATATAATTTTATTTAGTATATCTGATTGCATAGAACAAAGAGTCATTTTTAGTTTCCTTTACTTTAAACGGTGATACACCTTATCTATAGAATTTCAGATGCTGAATATAATGTTAGTTCAATACGAGGGAGTCTGAAGTGTGTAGATGTATTTCATTCATTAAATTAATTATACATACTTTATAATTATTGTTTATTTCATTTGGAAGGGATGTTCTAATTATTTATTGGTCATGATGTAATTTCCAGAGAAATTTGAATGCTTTCCTAATTGTAATTTATGGGGGGAAATCATTCAAACATGATTTTATCTGATTCCTTTGTGCTTGTCACCAACCCCAGGTGATTGGGAATGTGTCTCGGGTATATTGTAGGTTAGTTCACACATCTGATGGATAGGAGGCTTGAGTTTATTTTTGACATACCATGGGTATAACTTATAATTTTTTCATTAGATGAAATTGGTTTAGTCATATGTGTTTTAGTAGGAGAACCCTATGCTGTGATTGATTATTTATTTATTATTTTTAACTTTACTAACATTCTAGAATTAGATTTTTACTATATTTACTATATTTTTTGGGACACCATTTTAGGGGTACTATTGAATTATAGTCACACGTTACTCGAGAACCATGGTCCCAACAGATATCATGTTACATGAGACAAGTGAGGGAAAGGTCCATGCTACTTCAAATGGTTGATTTAATGCAGATATGAAGTTTTGATATGGGACAATGCTGAAGATAGAGACCAATTTTATGGATGTCTCCATGATTTTTTTTACTTTTGATCACTTTTGGATATAGTTATATATGATCTTCTTTTGAGAGATATTTCATTGACTCATCTGACTTCTTTGACTTATACAATTGTTCATTATGATATACCATGCTATTGATATTTACTATGGGCGAGAATTTCACTGTGTTATATCGTTACAAAAAAATGGTTCATTTATGGTGGGTTTGTAGTGATCCAACGACAGTTTAAACCACTACATAATAATTTTCTAGCAGTTTATAAAACTTCCATGTATTGCACAATCAATAGTTATTTAGTGGCGGTTTGTGTTATTTTCCAGTGGATTTTTAAAGTGTCATTTTTTGAGCATTTAGTGGAAGTTTTCTTTTTTAAACAGTGGAAGTTCATTAATTTACATTGAGAATATAAATAAAATAAATTTATCTACCGCTAAATTATTAGCGACAGTTATGTTTAGTGAAAATTACTAATAACCGCTGCAAAAAACATTCACTATGATATGTTTAGTCGCTATTACTACAAACCTCTGCTAATTTTTTTTTAAATATTTAATAAAAAACTATAAAAATAAAAAAATAACATTGTATAAACTAAAACATAAATATATGTTAACCCCCTAATTCATAAATCACACATATATCTTTGTATACATACAACCATAGTCAGAATAACCTATGTATGAGTCACTCCATACACCAACCAATACCTCAGTCAGAATATATACATATAAAACATATCAAAAAATAACCCATGCCCAATATACATGCATGTCATGACCTTAACTGAATTTTTATTCCTCCATATGTCATAAACTGAAACTGGGTATTTCATCTCATCAGTTGTAACAAAAAATTAAACAAAAATTAAAATTAAAGATAATAAATCTGAATTACAGTAGAATAATTGATAAAATTTTAACATTCCATAAAAACTAAGAACCATCATGACTGCCTTTTAAATAATTTTTTTGGATCGAAATGGTCAACCTCCTACATATTGTTGACATCTAACACCTAAAACAAAAACCAAAACAATTAGGAAAACAAATGCGAAAGAGAAAAGACACATAATATATTCAGAATGCTACACATAATTCATTTTCTGTTTTTTTAATCAAACAGAATATATTTTAACATAAAAAATAATATATAATGAAAAAATTAAAATTAAAACATAACTATTTAATATAAAATGCAACACTTGTAATTGAAAAGGGAGTAGTAAATATCCTAATCTATCTTTAAAGTGATGCGCATTGTGTTTGAAATATATTTAATAATTTTTTAAAGATTTTGACTTCACTTCATGTACTATGTTTCAAAAAAAAACTAATAGGTGATTTTTACATGATATCACATCAAGTTGAGGTTATTTACTATGGTTTTTACCATTATGTGAAAATTTTAGCGTTTTAAAATAGTAAAAACATGTTTACAGTCATAACGGGAAAACGTTCATTTAGAATGATGTGTTGTCGGTTACTAGGTTTCACAATTTAATCTATATTTAGTGTTCTTGGATTATAGGGAAACCCAACATCTTTTTCCTAGTTTTGACCATTCCACACACGTTTTAGTGTTTTAAAACACTAAAAATGTGTTTACAACCATAATGGGAAAATTATCATTTGGAATGACATGTTTTCAGTTTGTACATTTCAAAAATAAATCTAAGGTGGATTTACCCAAATTTCCAGACAATTCGATGTGGTATCCTAGGATTTGACCCCCCCCCCCCCCCCCCCGACACGTGTTTTAGTGTTTTAAAACACTAATAAATTCTTATGGCCAAAAAGGGAAAACCGTCGTTCAGAATGATGTGTCATATGTTACTGCATTTTACAATTAATTATACTATCTTTTACCCCTTATTTTAGAGTAATCCAATTTCATTTTGTTGGTTTTGACTGTTCCACACACCTTTTAGTGTTTTAAAACCCTAAATCCTATTTTATGACCAAAACAGGCAAACCACCATTCAGAATGATGTTTTTTCAGGTCAAAATTATGAAAAATAAATATACGGTCTTTTTAGCATGATTTCAGAGTAATCTAACGTCGTTTTCCATGTTTTTTCCATTCCACACATGTTTTATATTTTTAAAACACTAAAAACACATTTAAAACCATAATAGGGAATCCATCATTCAGAATGAAGTTCTCTTGGTTCCTATATTTTAAAATTAAATATATAGTAGTTTTACAACAATTTCATTGAAATATGGCATCGTTTTCCTAATTTTGATCATTCCACACACATTTTAGTGTTTTAAAACACTAAAATGTGTTTACATTCATAATAGGAAAACCATTATTTGGAATGATGTGTCATCATTTCCTATATTTCACAATTAAATATAAGGTGGTTTTCCCCTAATTTTAGGTCAATCTAATGTCGTTTCCTGGTTTGGACCATTCCATGCCCGTTTTTGTGTTTTAAAACACTAAAAAACATTTAAAGATATAATGGGAAACCCACTATTCCAAATGACTTGATTCTAGTTACTATATTTTAAAATTTAATCTACTGTGGTTTAACCCTGATTTAAGGGAAATCTTACATCATCTTCCTATTTTTGACCCACCAAATACTTATTTCCATGTTTTAAAACACTAAAAATGTGTTTATAACCATAGAAAAAACATCCATTCAGAATGACATGCCATCGGTTACTATATTTCATAATTAAATAAATGGTGGTTGTATGATGATTTCAGGCCAATCTAATGTCTTTTTCCTAGTTTCGACAGTTTCATGCACATTTTACTATTTTAAAACACTAAAAACAAGTTTAAAACCATAATGGAAAAACTATCATTCAGAATGAAATGTCATCAGTTTCTATATTACAAAATTAAATATACGGTGGTTTTACCCTTATTCCATAGACATAAAAAATCATTTTCTTGTTTTTGACCATTCCATGTACATTTTAGTGTTTTAAAACACTAAAAACACATTTATGGCCATAAGGGTAAAAACATCATTCGGAATAACATGACATCATTTCGTATATTTCTAAATTAAATCTACAGTGTTTGTCCCCTAATTTCCATAAAATACAATGTTTTTTTCATTACTTTGAGCCCATGACACTTGTTTTAGTTTTTTAAAACACTAAAAACATATTTAGGTCCATAATAGGAAAACCGTAATTTGGAATGATGTGTCATAGGTACCTATATTTTAAAATTAAATCTACAATTTGTCTCCCAATTTTTGGGAAATATGATGTCTTTTCTCCAGTTTTGACCTCTGAAACTTTTTTTAAATATTTTGTACCTTTCTTAAGTGTTTACCAAGTCAAAAATGAGAAAACAAGCTCATATTATTTTTAAACTTATGGATAATGATCTATAAATCATTTTTGATGTGTAACAATCAACAACACGTCAATCTGGAACAATATATGGTCAGTATAACTCAAAATGAGTGTTGTACATATAAGTGTCATTTTAGTTTTATTTATGGATGTGGTATGTGTTCTTTGAAAATGTGTGAATAATCTATTGAATTTATAATTTACCTCACCAAGAATAGCTATAAGAATAGAAATTTCTTTGAGGATCATGCCTATAAGATATCAAATTTTTCTTGAGGTATGAATCTTTTATTTCGGGTTAAATGTGATTTACATTCCTTTTTGTCTTAGAACCTAAGCTGGGATGTAGTCTAGTTGGGTTGTTTTTGGGAAATAAGGGGAATAAAAGGATAAAGGTTGGCTGTAGGCTTTGTAACGACCCAAAATTTTGAATAAATCTTGTTTCCTAATTTTCTGTGTTATTTTTTTTATACTCAATAAAACTGTTTCATTGGATAACATGAGTATAATTAAAATGAGACTGTTGGGTTTTGACTGTTATATGACTATTGGTCAATATGACCGCTGGAAACTAAACATTTTTATATTTGTCTCTAAATACAAGTAATCTTGGTTAATTAATATAGAAAGAAGATTGGATGGCCTCACCCAGTAGTCTTGGACCAATCGAAGCCCATCTAACAGTACTTGGGAAGGAGGTATCACCAATGGGCTTTGCTCTGGACCAAACCCAAGCCGAACTTCATCGTATGAAGCTAGAATGGAATCGCCTTCACGAGAAGTTCAAACTGATAGAAATTACTACTCATGCGATGTTGACTGAGCCTCCCTCAGATTCTCTCACCATAGCACACCTTACACTTAGGTCCTATGCTGGTGTGATAAGGGGCTATGTAAGGAGACCGTAACTGCCTTGTGTAATCCTCTGTTTTAAATAAAAATTTCGATTTCTTCTTATGATGAAGTTTATGAATTTTCAAATGTCTGGATAAATATAGTATGCATATTTTTGGTGAATTTTAGAGAAAGGATATTTAAAAAAAATGTTTATGTAAACCTTAAATAATTAAAAATGTGTAATGATTTTCAAAAAATGTTTTTCAACAATTATGTTCAGTACGAAATTTGGAGTCTAATAAGATCAACTTAATTTTTGATGAATAGTAAATTATTAATAGTGATTTAATGCTTAGGATTAGTAATGTGGCCAAATGGATTAGTAATCTCACTTAAATAAAGCATTAATATAATCTAGGCACCTTGATTAAGTAATGTGATTCAATGAAATGGTTAAATAACGGTTTCATAAATTATTAGTCAAGTATTAGTTTTTTCGGGTGAATAGTTTTTTTTAATTAAAAATTAAATTAAAAGTATTTAGAAAATTATTTTTTATAAAATGGATTTCATTTTTGAACTCAGAGCATCGATATTATGTTAAGGTAAGTTTTGGGGATTTTTCTGAAAAAATGAATTTTCGGTGAATAGTGTATTTATTTAAAATTTAAATTAAAAATATTTAGAATATTATTTTTATAAAATGGGGTTCATTTTTGAAATCAGAGAATTGATATTTGGTTAAGGTGAAATTTTGGGATTTTTCTGAGAAAATTCAATTTTCGACGAATAGTGAAAATACAGTTTTTAAGTTACGGGTGTTTAATGACATCATTAAATGATGTATTAAGTATGTAATCAATATGGTCGACTTATGAATAGTAATATAAGGTATGAGGTGTCCCAAGTGGCCAATACCATGGGCAAATACCATGGCCAAGCCCATGGTTTTTCCAAAACCACTATTGAGGTGTCCCTAGGCCATTAATGCCTTGTCCCCTCACTTTCCCTATAAATACCAAGTCATCCTCTCATCCATTCGACTCCCAAATCTCCCCAAACTATGCTCTGGTCTCATTACCTCCCAAGGAGTCCTCCCAAGGTTCCCCAAGCCCTCAAGGTCCCAACCTTTGAGTTTTAAGAGTTACGTTTTAAGGTAAGGGATCTGATCTCTCTCTTTCTTTTCAAGTAATCTCTTTTATGTCATTTATTTTATGCTCCATGCTCTTATGTTGAAGGATGTTATTTTATATTCATCTTACTGCCCTTTTCATGTTCATATGACGAGATACCCTCTCTTTCTCTCATCATTTCATTTTAAGAATGTTAAAGTGGCTCCGTTAGGCTGCCGAATTTTTAAGGGATTCTTTCACCCTTCTCGTTTTCAAGATCTATTTTCATGTCAAGTCTTTCATGTTATTTTTTATTATGTTGTGGTATGATATATAAATCTATCATAATTATATTTTATGTTCATATTATGAGAGACCCTATTTGATCTCATCAATTCTTTTTTGTTGAAGTTTAAGTGGTGTCGTTAAGCTGTCAAATTTTTAAGGGATTCTTTCACCCTTCTCGTCTTCAAGATCTATTTTCATGTCAAGTCTTTCATGTTCCTTTTTATTATGTTGGTGTAAGATCTATAAATCTATCATGCTGATATTTTATTTTCATATTATGAGATACCCTATTTGATCTCTTCAATTCATTTTTGTTGAATTTTAAGTGGCGCCGTTAGGCTGTCGAATTTTTAAGGGATTCTTTCACCCTTCTCGTTTTCATGATTTATTTTCATGTCATGTCTTTCATGTTCCTTTTTATTATGTTAGGGTATGATCTATAAATCTATCATAATGATCTTTTATGTTCATATGATGAGAGACCCTATTTTACCTCGTCAATTCATTTTTGTTGAAGTTTAAGTGACGCCGTTAGGCTGCCGAATTTTCATAAGGGAAATCTTATTTTTGTCTTCCTTTCATGTTCATCATTTCATATGGTATGTCTTTTAAATTTCATTACCATGTTCTTAAATCCTTTATATTATGTTACCATACTGTTTTATGGATCATTTATGAGTGGGTGACCCATATACCCTCTCTTTTCAATGTTTTCTAAAACCTCGTAACATAGTCTTTATGCTGTAGAATTTCCGTCTCAAAATGTCTCTCTCTTATTCTCAAATTCATTTATTTTATTAAGTGAATACTCAAAGCCCTTTTTATAAATGGTTATTCACATATATACCAAAATTTTCTATTTTAAATTCTGGGATATACATACACGAGACCCTCTTTCCCTTTCTGTGGGTTTAAAGTGACATAAAGATCATGTCTTTAAAGCAGTTTTTAAAACGTTATGATTATAAAATGAATCCCATTTATTTTATGCTATATGGGTTGTTTATGAAATTATTGATGATGATATAAGTGGCACACATGATAATAAAGTAAATTTTAAGGGTGTGCCCTGATAGAGCTCCAATGCATTGGGTAAATACTTAATATATAGAGATGACCTTTTAGACTGATACCTTGGTGAATAACCATGGTAATTTTTATTGACACCTTGGGGATGGACCTTGGTGAAACAGAAATGATTGTCTTTATTAAATGTTGTAGCCACATATTCAAGTTATTAAATACATTATTTTTATTATTATATGCCTCATGATTTATTTCTCATGCCTTAAAGTTCTTTTTCATGACATTGTTGATGTATCTCAAGTTCACATGTAAAATGTTTCCCTTGTTTCTCTTACTGGGACTTCTGGTCACCCTTTCTTTTCATGTATGTCCCTAGGTTATGAGATGCAGTAATTAACCTAGTATGAACATAAGGACAAGCCTTTCAAGTGTTTAAGAAGAATGTTTTATATTGTTATGTTTTAAGTTCCTTGTTTCAAGACACTAAACCTTAAAGATCCTCGATTTTGTAAAATGTAATGAAAAGTTATGTTATAAAAAGGCGGGATGCCACAATTGGTAACAAAGGATGGTTTAGTTATTTGTGGAAATTTGGATATGAAAACTTTAGGAAGAAGCCTATAGAAAAGTTTAAATATAGGAAATCTTCCTGATATTTTGGTGAGTATTGAGTAAGGGGTTTCCAAGAAAATACATCTCTGTCCGGATACGAGTAGGTAGAGGTGGCTCTGGCACAAATGTACATAGGGGTAAAACCTGAAAACATCGCTTTGAGCTAGACTCGAATGGGAACTGGTACACAACAATGGGCCTTGCTGCACACTTGGTTATGACACTCCCAGGGGATATGCTTTTGTAAATTAATAAGCTTAGTATGAACCATTATTAAAGGAACAAAGATAAAATAAAATAAAGATTCACATAAGAATATATTATGATGGATAACCTAGTTTTAAACCTAGGGGATCACAAGTTAGGGTATACTTTTCTTCTACATGTTATCCTTATATTCTTTATGTTCCTTTTTATGATTATCGGATAAGTATTTAAGCCCATAATTATACTTTCTTTTCTTAGTTAATGGTGGGAAATGGAAGAACATGTCCCAAAAACCAATGTGATAGGAAATGTGACGATTGATGTATTAATATGGCAAAGATGATTAGGGGATTAAAAGATGATTATTATTTTGGAAGACGTTCACTTTTTTGGGAAACCAATTTGATCGAGGTAAATAGATTACTACGGTATTTTCTTTGAGGAGTAAAGGTTGAATTATATTTTGAAGAATCGATGAATTTAAGGTGAACTTATGGTATTATAGGTTACTTATGGAAATGATTGACCTATCTTGGGGAAAATATGTTTAGGTTATTTAATTTTGTTATAATATGTTAGGAGTGGTTGATGTTGTTTGGAGATGAATGATAAAGTTTATCTTGGAAGACTATGTTATCAAGTCCTTCTTGTATTTGGGTTTCAATCTTAGTTTGGGTTATTTTAAGGAATTTTAAGGACAGTTATTTACGGAATGGTCTATGATGAACTCTGGGTAGTACTGTGGGACTTTGAAGATTTAAAATTAGTTTCCCTTCCTATGGGATTATTTCTTTTTGAAGAGTTGTTTTATCTTACCCTTTCTGTTTTTGGGATAAATGTTTATAGATAGATAGTTTTTCTTTTGTGGAAAACGTGATTATCTAGAAGATTATTCTTGTGCTTTTGATGAGACCAAGTGTTTTTGAATGCTCATCGTTTGGAGAAAAGATTAGTTTTGGTAGAAAATTATTAAAGGATTAAACTCTACTTGAAGGTATGTATATTTCCTTATGTTTTTATTCTATGTAGTAAATGAATTCCTCAAAACTATGAAAAGGAACATAAAACGAAAAA
The DNA here is from genome assembly GCA_963277665.1 of Viscum album. Classification (NCBI taxonomy): domain Eukaryota; kingdom Viridiplantae; phylum Streptophyta; class Magnoliopsida; order Santalales; family Viscaceae; genus Viscum; species Viscum album. The sequence goes on along the minus strand of CAUJRU010000689.1, from coordinate 206,931 downwards.
CGTTGTCTGTTAAAGTTTCCTACTAGGAAATCAAATACTGTTTGACCCATCACAAGTTTTTGATTTTCTTGTTGTTAACTTTCTCCTAATCATGTTTTCTATCACTCTCCCTTAGAACGTGACCCTTTGTTTTTTCCTCCATGTCCTTATTTTCCTACATGGGATCCTAGTATGGGTTAACTCGGGTGACCATTTTACCTCCCTTTCTTTCTTTTAAAGTAATAGTTTTTCTGACTCCTTTTCCAGTGTGGGACTTTCAATGAAATTTCAAAACCCAATTTTAAAAATTGCGAGGATGCAATTTCTTAAGGGGGGAATATTGTAACGGCCCAAAATTTTGAATAAATATTGTTTCCTAATTTTGTGTGTTATTTTTTTTATACTCAACAAAACTGTTTCATTGGATAACATGAGTATAATTAAAATGAGACTGTTGGGTTTTGACTGTTATATGACCATTGGTCAATATGACCGCTGGAAACTAAACATTTCGATATTTGTCTTTAAATACAAGTAATCTTGGTTAATTAATATAGAAAGAAGATTTGATGGCCTCACCCAGTAGTCTTGGACCGATCGAAGCCCATCTAACAGAACTTGGGAAGGAGGTAGCACCAATGGGATTTGCTCTGGACCAAACCCAAGCCGAACTTCATCGTATGAAGCTAGAACGGAATCTCCTTCGCGAGAAATTCAAACTGATAGAAATTACTACTCGTGTGATGTTGGCTGAGCCTCCCTCGGATTCTCTCACCTTAGCACCCCTTACACTTAGGTCATATGCTGGTGTGATAAGGGGCTATGTAAGGAGACCGTAACTGCCTTGTGTAATCCTTTGTTTTAAATAAAAAATTTTATTTCTTCTTATGATGAATTTTATGAATTTTCAAATGTCCGGATAAATATAGTATGCATATTTTTGGTGAATTTTAGAGAAAGTATATTTTAAAAAAATGTTTATGTAAAATTTAAATAATTAAAAATGTGTAATGATTTTCAAAAAATGGTCTTCTACAATTATGTTCAGTACGGAATTTAGAGTCTAAAAAGATCAACTTAATTTTTGATGAATAGTAAATTATTAATAGTGATTTTATGCTTAGGATTATTAATGTGACCAAATGGATTAGTATTCTTACTTAAATATAGCATTAATATAATCTAGGAACCTTGATTAAGTAATGTGATTCAATAAAATGGTTAAATAATGGTTTCATAAATTATTAGTCAAGTATTAGTTTTTTCGCGAGAATAGTGTTTTTTAATTAAAAATTAAATTAAAAATATTTTGAAAAATATTTTTTATAAAATTGATTTGATTTTTGAACTTAGAGCATCGATATTATGTTAAGGTAATTTTTGGGGATTTTTCTGAAAAAATGAATTTTCGGTGAATAGTGTATTTATTTAAAAATTAAGTTAAAAATATTTAGAAAATTATTTTTATAAAATGGAGTTCATTTTTGAAATCAGAGCATCGATATTTCGTTAAGGTGAAATTTTGGGATTTTTCTGAGAAAGTTGAATTTTCGATGAATAGTGAAAATACAGTTTTTAAGTTACGGGTGTTAATGACATCATTAAATGATGTATTAAGTATGTAATCAATATGGCCGACTTGTAAATAGTACGATAAGGTATGAGGTGTCCCAATTGGCCAATACCATGGGCAAATACCATGAGAAAGCCCATGGTTTTTCCAAAACCACTAATGAGGTGTCCCTTGGCCATTAACGCCTTGTCCCCTCACTTTCTCTATAAATACCAAGCCATCCTTTCATCCATTCGACTCCCAACTCTCCCCCAACGAATCTCTGGTCTCATTACCTCCCAAGGAGTCCTCCCAAGGTTCCCCCAAGCCCTCAAGGTCCCAACCTTTGAGTTTTAAGAGTTACGTTTTAAGGTAAGGGATCAAACCTCTCTCTTTCTTTTCAAGTAATCTCTTTTATGTCATTTCTTTTATGATCCATGATCTTATGTTGAATGATGTTCTTTTATATTCATATTACTTCCATTTTCATGTTCATATTATGATAGACCCCCTCTTTCTCTCATCATTTCATTTTATGAATGTTAAAGTGGCGCCGTTAGGTTGCCGAATTTTTAAGGGATTCTTTCACCCTTCTCGTTTTCAAGATCTATTTTCATGTCAAGTCTTTCATGTTCCTTTTTATTATGTTGGGGTATGACCTATAAATATATCATACTGATATTTTATGTTCATATGATGGGATACCCTATTTCATCTCGTCAATTCATTTTTGTTGAAGTTTAAGTGGCTTCGTTAGGCTGTCGAATTTTTAAGGGATTCTTTCACCCTTCTCGTCTTCAAGATCTATTTTCATGTCAAGTCTTTAATGTTCCTTTCTATTATGTTGGGCTACGATATCTAAATCTATCATTCTGATCTTTTATGTTCATATTATTAGATACCCTATTTAATCTCGTCAATTCATTTTTGTTGAAGTTTAAGTTGCGCCGTTAGGCTGCCGAATTTTTAAGGGATTTTTTCACCCTTCTCGTTTTCAAGATCTATTTTCATGTTCCTTTTTATTATGTTGGGGTATGATCTCTAAATCTATCATACTGATATTTTATGTTCATATTATGAGAGACCCTATTTTATCTCTTCAATTCATTTTTTTTGATGTTTAAGTGACGCCGTTAGGCTTCCGAATTTTCATAAGAGAAATCTTATTTTTGTCTTCCTTTCATGTTCTTCATTTCATATGGTATGTGTTTAAAATTTCATTAACATGTTCTTAAATCCTTTATATTCTGTTACCCTACTGTTTTATGGATAATTTATGAGTTTTTGACTCATGTCCCCTCTCTTTTCAATGTTTTCTAAAACCTCGTAACATAACCTTTATGCTGCAGAATTTTCGTCTCAAAATATCTCTCTCTTATTCTCAAATTAATTTATTTTATTAAGTTAATACTCAAAGCCCTTTCTTATAAAGGGGTATTTACATATATACAAAAATTTTCTATTTTAAATTCTGTGATTTACATACACGGGACCCGCTTTCCCTTTCTGTGGGTTGAAAGTGACATAAAGATCATGTCTTTAAAGCAGTTTTTAAAACATTATGATTATAAAATGAAACCCATTTCTTTTATTCTATATGGGTTGTTTATGAAATTATTGATGATGATATATGTGGCTCACATGATAATAAAGGAAAATTTAATGGTTCTCTCTGATAGTGCTCCAATGCATTGGGTAAATACTTAATCTCCCGAGATGCCCTTTTAGACTGATACCTTGGTGAATAACCATGGTATTTTTTATTGACACCTTGGGGATGGACCTTGGTGAAAAGGAAATGATTGTCTTTGTTAAATTTTGTAGCCACATCTTCAAGTTATGAAATACGTTATTTTTATTATGATATGCCTCATGATTTCTTTCTCATACCTTAATGTTCTTTTTCATGACATTGTTGATGTATCTCAAGTTCACATGTAAAATGTTTCCCTTGTTTCCCTTACTGGGCCTTCTGCTCACCCTTTCTTTTGATTTATGTCCCCAGGTTATGAGATGCAGTAATTAACCTAGGATGAACATAAGGAGAATCCTTTCAAGTGTTTAAGAAGTATGTTTTATGTTTTCATGTTTTAAGTTCCTTGTTTCCAAGACACTAAAACTTAAAGATCCTCGGTTTTGTAAAATGTAATGAAAAGTTATGTTATAAAAAGGCGGGATGCCACCGACATGGTACATGTCGTGTAGTTGGCCTAAATATCATGTAATTTGCCTACACGCCATGTACTAGCTCATCACGATGTGTAGCCTTTATGATTCAGAATATAAAATTGGGAAGTACACGTCATGTAATTTCTCTGTAGTGTTTTTTAAAAATAGAGGCAGTAGCCTCTTATTATTTTGACTCATAGAAGGTTTCTCTCGTTTTTGAGATCATAAACCATCTAAAATGTTTGTTTTTTGTTTTGAAGCCATTTGGACTCTGATTTGAGTGTGGTTTATCTCATTGGAACCACATCAGTAACTACTCAATTCGTTTTTAGTCATTCTTGATTCTTCGGAACAATGAATACGCTATTTGGATTTGGGATCATATGGCCTAATATCCTGTTCTTTGTCCGTTCTTCAGATTTCTTCCAAACCAGGACAAATTGGGACTCGATACTAGATGAGTTGTCTACTACCGAGGTGAGGTAGGCGGTCTATACATTCTTTCATATTTTATTGTTCTTTTCAGGCATTCGGCAGATATTCCATCTATCATACTTTCCGACATGGCCTAGGTTTTGAGTGATCTACTTGACATAGGCTTAATTGGGCCTAGTGATGATTATCATAGGTTCCATTTAGGTGTGTTGGTACCTTTTACTCATCTCAAGGTCACCCATGGGGTGTTCCATTTGGATTTAACCTCTTTATACATATTTAAACCACCCAAGGAATGTGTGATTTTGTCTAACTAGTTAGATGGAGCTCATTAATTCTTTGATAGCTTGAATAGATTTTTTAGGAAATGCACTGCCTCCTTACATATAGATATCTTGTGATACCATACCTATTTTGATAGTTTGTCTTAAATGAAAATGAATGAACAAGTGGGTATTCTTTTTGGTAATTGTTTAACTGCCTGAGGGGTGGTTGGGGAAAGGTGATAAGTTAGAGGGTATGTTCACATGAAATGTTTAATGGATAATATGGGTGGGTATACCAATATAAATGATAAATGACATGTTAAATAGATTATATGGGAGGATAGCCCCATGTACTTTTTAGTTGAGAAGTGGATTTCATGAGTTGGTATAATCATAGCTTGTGAATATTGATGTTAGTGGGTATAATCACATGGTATGAATGATTTAAATTGAATGATTTGATTGAATGGTTTGATAGATGGAATGGGCTACTCTCCCTGCATCTAGAATGCAGTAGTGGACACATTGGGATAACTCTACCCCTCAGGTCTTGATTTTGTGGGATTCCTTGGCCTTTGATACCCCATGGATATTGTTTTCTTGGGATCATGTAGGACTTGATATTGACATGCTCCTAGAACCCCATCCAGTGCCTCACTGATTTTCCACTGGGACACCGATGTGGCTCGATGGGATGACTTGGACAAGCTAATTGGATCTAGCATTTTGTGGTCTAGATTTATTACATGGATTCCTAGGTACATGACACCTTGGATCCGACCCTTTGGTTCTACTTTTCACTATATGGTGTGGTCATGAGACTTTTGACTTCTTTATACAGTGTGGTTGTGGCTTGTTTGGTATTTATGGATATACATTGTGGCTGTGAGAATTGTTTACTTTTGTTATAGGTTCCTTGTTAGGATATAACTTTGTTTCATGTATCCTTGATGGGATGATCGGTATTACTTATTGTAGTATACATATTACATGGGAATTAACTTTACTTTACATATTTGTTTACAATTTCTAGAAATTTTTAGAATTGTTATTAGAACTGTATAGAACAGTATGGTTGCCTACTGAGATGTTTATCTCACACCCTATTTGGGCCTCCTCAGGGACCCAAATAGATTATACGATTGTAGGTGATGATAAGGGAAAGTGCCTTGGTATAGTTTGTTGACTGTGGCTTTTGAGTAGGAGAGTATAGGATGAAGCCGAGGCTTACGATGTTTGGATATATTTTTGGTATTTTGTTCTTTTAGGGATACTTTTATTGTATTTTATTTTCATATACTAATTTGGATACTTTCTAGATACTTGTATCATCTACATAATTTTGTATATTAAAAACTTTTGGTTATATTTATGTACACCTATCTTTATTACCTTACTTTTAGATGACTACTGTTTATTTCTCTTCTACTATTTGTTATGATTGTATTCCACTATGATAATCTGTTAATGAGGGCATAGCCACCCCACTGACTTACCTATGCCCTCGCTTCTAGTCGTTAACCTTTCGAATTTGGGGAGATGCGCTTGAGGCCTTATGGACAACTGAGTTTAGGGAACCATTGGGTGGGATCCTTGCCCAGGAAATTACAATGTGGAATCAGAGGTGTTATGGGCCCTTAAGGATCAAAATTTGGTGGACCACTAGTTAAATAATTTGAACAATTGGATGTTAAATGAAATGTAACGGAAACTTGAAATGATGGATAAAGACTTGAACTAGACTCAACTTTTGAGTGGGAAAGAGCCATAGTTTGTAGTGGTTCTATGGATGTTATTTATATAGACCTATATTTATGAGCAGGTTATGGGTTTGATTTATTTTAGGAGGGTTTTGAGATGTCCTTCATTTTTGAGTTATGATATTTGCATATTTATAGAGACCTTTTTTTAAATGAAAAAGGCTGTTAAACATAAATGGTTAAGTTGAATGTTTTTTATTAATGGGTGCTAAATTCCAACCGTAAGGTGTATATGCACCTTATGGATTGGTAGATGGCCACCCATATGAATAAACCTTTATATAACCATGGTATATTCTCAAATGGTTATGATAATAAAAGCTGTAAAGTTTTGAATTTTTATGGTTGGTAAAATTTTAAAATGCTCAACTGGACCCAAGTATGTTAATAGAGGCATTTTGTTATATGATAAACCATTATGATGTTTATGCTTTATATGGATAAAAAAACTGTTATGAGGTTTCTTTTGAAGAAACCGAGTTGAATAAATGGGACCCACATAGGTTTCCTTTTTGTTAAAATGAATTTAGATGCTAAATTTCCTATTTGTGATGGAATTCCTTTCAATGATAAATGTTTAAAGAGGGAGTTTGTTATAACTTTCCTATTTTTCCCATGGGGTGTTTATTAAAACCAGGCTCCTTGTTTGTTAAATGGTACATTGGGTTTTGTATTAATTTCTTCAAATGTTAAATGTTTAATTGAACTAATATAATGGATTTAAATTGGAACATAAAGTGGTGTCCTGTGTTTGAACCCCTATGGGAGGGTAGTTTTAAATGTTTTGATAAGATACCTTGGAATAGAGACGTGAGCGATCATCTGTAGGCTGATTTTTTAGCCTAGTATTAATTAAAGAGGGATATTCAGCCTAGTGGAATCAGTTTTTTTTATGACCTAGTGATGGGGGTCGACGCTTATGCTTTGTAAGTGGATAGATCATGGTAGGTAGAACCCTTATAGATTGTTATCTTGCTTTCAGCTACGAGCTTTCTGATGTTGGTACTGATCATGTGTCATTGTCCCCAGTAGGATGTTGGTTTTTAAAGAGGACACCCTTGTTTAGATGGGTAATTGTTGTATAATGACCCTTGATATGTTAATGAGCATTGATTAATGCTCAGTTAAGTAGGTTATACATGCCTCGGGCATGGTCAACTACATTGGAGGTCGCATGAACCTCTCTTTCCTTAAGTGATGGGAAACTTAGTACGTCATCATCTGTGTAAATGGTTATGTAGATGATTTCATTTTGATACAATTTCTATGTGATCCATCTAGTGCTAGGATTCATAGTGTGGAAATCCTATGAATACTACCCAGGATGTGCCATTTTATCTTGAAAAATCAGGGTAGTATGTGTTGATATACCTGGTACCCATCGAGTGTTAAATGTTAAAATGGGCTATTGAGTTCAGTTTTAATCATTGATATTTGATCTGTTGTGTATGTTCTCAGTTTATATCTAGAGTAGAGTGACCTGAGAATTATTAAACCATGCTATTTAAACTTCTCAGGAGTACTTTCTGTGACACAGGTGTTTTGACACACCGGTTGGTTTAGTTTTGTCTTTCATTCCAAGTGATATGATGTAGTGATCGCGGTTTTTGGAATGAAACTCGTGTGCATAAGTTAGTTATGAAGTAGTGCATTTGAGAGAGGGTAGTCCTTCTTCTCGATATCTAGTAAAGTCCTATGTGGGAAGCACCATGTCGGTTTTATTTATATGTGTCCTTCCAATTATAAGGATCTCAATCAAGGACCATTCAGAAATGGTTGATTCTACTTGAATGCCTTTTGGGATTTAATTTCTTGTTTTATATTGGTGAATGCTTGGAAGCATGATGTTGTTGCAGTTGTATGCGTGTGTAGACTTTGTGAGGCACTGTTTATCATGGATGGACCTCGATGGTTAAGCATGAGATATCACAAAAATGACTAAGGATAAAGGCTTTGTGGTCAGTTAAATGACAATGCATTAGCAAATAAAGCCGAGTGTCCTTCAGGAGGACGATCAATAGTGGTTCAAATATCCTTTTTTGGTAATACTTGGTATCCTCTTAGTGTGATATTTCTTAAAAAACGAGCATGTCCCCTATATTGACATCTTTCTAGAGGCACTAATAGAGCATCTGTTATATGTTGTGCTACAGCTGAATTCCATTGGGCTAGTTCATGATCTCTTTCTGTGTTGTGCACAGGATATGTTGTTTTATTTATGTCTTGGTTAATTTTGAGTGATACTTGGGTTACCATGTAGGAATTATTTCGTAAAAACTCATGGATTTCTATTGCTTTCTTTGACGTGACCACCAAGAGGATGTGACTCTAGGTTCAGTCAGTGTTCTTATGTGGACTTTTGGCCTTATACCAAATTATCACTCATAATGGGGAGTATGAACCACCTTGGTGAGTTCCTTGGACTCCAAGTTGAAGAAGCTGAGGTTATCCCAGAATTATTATCTGGCTCAGATGTGATTCTTACAAAGAGGTAATGATTCTAGTGAGATGGATCTAGATTATGATTTTTCTCATGTTGTGGCATGGAATTTTAAATGATGAGGGTATGGTTTAACAAAGTAATGTCACTGATAGGTAGGTATGTAATTCAATGAATGGGATCATTATGGGTGTGTGGTGCCTTAGGAGAATATTTTGTGTTTCTGTTGCAACACACCGACCTTATAAGATGGGCATTTCTGAGATAAGTCATCCAGTGATGGTTTGAATCGTTATCCTTCTTGTTCCTTGTGTATGGTTTGAGTGAAGCAGTTTGAACACTCCGACAGTTTAAGGTCAGTGTGGTGTGAATGTACATATTGTTTTTTTGAGGGAATATTGTGTCAATAGTTTTGATGAGGTTGATTAGGGTTTGATCATTCTTGGTTGTGAGTCCGCTGATATAACCTTAGTTATGATTGGGTTTGACCAGTTAAAGGAAATCACATAGGTAGTGTCACTGGAATGCTTAGGGGCATGCTTTGTGGGGTTTTATGATAGTGGAGGTGTTGTAGGAACAATGATATGGGGGTTTTCATTTACAAGATTATGAAGGTTGAACGTTTCTTTGTAATGAAGGGGACCTTCAATGTTGATGAGCTCAGATGGTTGTATATCCGATAGGTGGTATGACTATATGGGGTCCCATGCACTATCATTTTGGATAGGGACACCCACTTTAAGTATCATTTCTGGTAGAGTTTTCAGAGGGTGATGGGTACACATGTGCTTCTAAGCACATCATACCACCCTCAGACTGATTTTCAGTCAGAGTGTATGATACAGGTGCTTTAGGACATGTTGTAGGCATGTGTCCTTGTTTTTTGGGGGGATCTTGGGAGATGCACATTCCCCTGGTTGATTTTTACAATAAAAAATTTATCATGAGATTAAACATATGGAGCCTTATGAGGATTTATATGGTAGGCTATATTGTTCACCCCAATTTTTGTTAGAGGCAGGAGTGGCATTTTACTATGATCATGTATCATGTAGGGGACTTATGAGCAGGTCCAGTTGATTCTGAAGTAGATGGCTACTGTACAGTCTCATTAGAAATCATATGCCTATCACCGTAGAATACCTTTAGAGTTTAAGGTTTGGGACAAGGTTTTCTTTCATGTTTTACTCAGGGTGGGACACATGCGGACCAGGAAACAGGGTAAGATTTCCCTGACATATGTTGGGATGTTTGAGATTTTGGGGAGAGTTGGGTCGGTTGCCTATTGATTTTAGTTACCTCAGTGGTACTGAGCCACACACGATGTATTCCACATATCTTAACTGTGTATATATCACTCAGAACCATCTCACAATTTTCAGCCTGAGGAGGTTGAGCTTCAGTTTGATGCATCCTTTGAGAAGCATATGATTTGTATCATTGATAAGATCACAAAGATTCTATGAGGCTATTTACTTCCTATAATACAAGTGATATGGAATCATGTCTATTTACAGGATGAGACTTGGGAGAGGGAGGACGGTGTACAATCTTAGTGGGTAGAGTTGTTCTCATAATAATATTTACCACCTTTTAGAGAGCAATTCAGGGATGAATTTCTATAAGGAGGAAGATTGTAAGATACCCGGTTTTTCATGAGGTACATATCTTTTCTTTCGGGTTAAATGTTGTTTAATTTCTTTTTTTGGATTAGACCCTAAGCTAGTCCATGGGCTTGTTGGGTTGTTTTTGGGAGATAAGGGGGGGAAAATGTTGAATGCTATGTGTAGGATAGGTACACATCATGTACTTGTCCTAAATGTTGTGTACTTGTCCTACAAGTCATATACTGGACCAGTCACAATGCACAACCTTTTTTGGTACAGAAAAATAAAATCCAGAAGTACACGTCGTGTTATTGAGGTACACCTTGTGTAGTTCTCCACCGGGTTTTTTAAAAAATAGAGGCAATGAACTCTTATTTTTTTAAGGTACAAAATTTTTCTCTTATTTTTTGAGAACCTAAACCATCTAAAATATTTTTTCAGGTTTATAATCCATATGCACTTTGAGTCGAGTGTGTTTTGTCTCTTGGTAACTGCATTGATAAGTAATCGATTCCTTTTTATTCATTTTTTATTCTTCCGAACAATGACTATGCTATTTGGATTTAGGCTCATATTCCCTAATATCATATTCTTTATCAGTTCTTTAGATTTATTCCAAACTAGGATGAATTAGGACTTGATACTAGATGATCTATCTACCACCTGGGAGAGGTAGGTGGTCTATACATTATTTTGGCTTTTCTTGTTCTTTCTATGTATTTGACCGATATTCCATTCATCAGACTCTCCGGCGTAGCCCCGTTTTTGAGCAAGCTACTTATTATAGGCTTAGTCAGACCTATTGAGGATATCTATAGGTTCCATTTAGGGGAATTGGAACCTACTACTAGTTTCAAAGTCTCCCATGGTGTTTTCCTTTTCTATTTATACTATTTATTCCTATTTAAACCACCCAAGGGGTGTGTGCCTATACTTTCCTAGTTAGAGGAATCCCGTTAATGCCTTGATATATTAAATAGATTTCTTAGGAAATGTACTGCCTCCTTGAATATTGATATCATGTGATGACATACCTATTTTCATAGATTGGATAAAATGAAAATGGAAAAAAGTGGGTATTATTGTTGTTAATTATTTAACTGCCCAAGGGGTGAGTTGGGAAATGGTGATATGTGAAAGGGTATGCTCTCATGAAATGGTTAATGGATAATATGGGCGGGTATACCTATATAAATGATAAATGGAAAGTTAAATGGATTATATGGGAGGGTAGAAACGTATGCTTTGTAGTTGAAAAGTGTATTGCAAAGTGGTTATACTCATGGATTGTGCATGTTGATTTGAGTGGGTATACTCATATGGAATAAATCATTTAAACTGAATTCTTTGATTGAATAGTCTGATAGATTCCATGGACTTATATCCATGGATCTAGAATGTGATATTGGAAGCCTTGGGTTAAATCTGCCCCTTGGGTCTTGATTTTGTGGGATGCCTCGAGCCTTGCAACCTTGTGGATCCAACTTGCTTGGGCTCATGTATGACTTACTATTTCTAGGATCCTAGGACCCTAACCAGTGCCTAACTAAGTTTCCACTAGGTTTCCCATGGGACTCAATGGGATAACTTAGACAAGCTTCTTGAATCTGGTACTTTGTGGTCTAGATTTATTATATGGATGCCCAGGTACATGACACCTTGGATCCGGACCCTGGGGTCTACTTTTCAATATACAGTGTGGCCATGATACTTTTGACTTCTTTATACAGCATTGGTGTGGCTTTTTTAGTATTAATGGATATATGGTGTGTCCATGAGACTTGTTTAATTTTGTTATGGATGCCTTGTTAGAATGTGACTTTGTTCCAGGTAGCATTGAGGGGTTGATAATTATTACTTATTGTAGTAGACGTATTCCATGGGCATTCACTTTACTTTACTTCTTTTTTTACTCTTTCTAGAACTTTGTAGAGTCGATGTTATAATTATATAGAACTGGGTGGTTGCATACTGGGATGTTTATCTCACACCCTATTTGGGCCTCCTCAAGTGTCCAAATAGATTATATGGTTGCAGTTGATGATAGGGGAAAGTGACATGGTACAATTTTTTTACTGTAGCTTTGAAGCAAAGGAACAAGGGAGCATAGGAACAAGATGAGGCTTGCAATGCTGGGAAACCTTTTTGGTATTTTGTTCTTTTTGGGATACTTGTATTGTATTGTATTTACATGTACCTCTTTGGATAATTTCTAGATACTTATATCATCAGCATCATTTTGTATACGAGACACTTATGGTAATTTTTATGCGCACATGTCTTTCCTGCCTTACTTTTAGTTGAGTTTTTTTATTTCGATTATGATATTTTTTATGTTTGTATTCTTCTATGATACTCTGGTAATGAGGTAATAGTTTCCCCCACTAGCTCACCTAGTCCCTCACTACTAGTCGACAAACTCTATAGTTTGGGGAGATGTGCTTGACGCCATTTGGCCAACTGGGTTTGGGGAACCATTGGGTGGCATCTGGGCCTGAGACGTTACAATGTCGTTCATCTAATGAAATATAGAAACTAATGCATTTTCTATTTGAAACTACCAAGGATCTTGTTTATTCCTATAATAGGCTTATTATTTCACTTTTTCTTTCAATCTTTCAATTTCTCTTTGTGATTCCCAATCAATAACACTACTTGAACCCCTAATGGAAGTATTAGTAAAAATGACACCGCCCTACCAAAGATGGGGAAAGGAGTAGTCCCAAAACCCATCCCCTATACACATCGGGGATTAATCTTTCCTAAAACAATTACAACTACATATTTCTAGGGAGCCTATGATTATTAGGAAGGGTTCTCATCCCATACATCTTGAATTTTAACCTGTTAATAATAAATATTAACAATCATTTTTTAAAATATCTTAACTTCATAAGTAATGATAATTACTTACTCTAATGTCTTTGGTTGGGTTATTTAAAAAAATACCATTGGGTTTCCTATTCCTTTTAAACCACATCTTTGTTTGTCCAACAGAGAAGCCTAATTCATTATCCTTTATAAAAAAAATATAATCAATTTTGAAAAAACCATAATTATAATAAAATCATATAAATAATAATGAATAAAATACAAACCAAAAATTTTCCTTTTCTCAAAATACATTGAGACCTAGTGATGCGATGAATGAATTTATTCTCACAATTAACAGTATTTGTTTTAAATAATTCCTACAAAAAATAATGAAATTAATAAAGATTATAATTTTATTGTGTTTATGTTATTAAGATACTACAAAATGTTAAATTACCTCATGATATGTGTCTCTATTGATATTGACAATGAGATTCCATTTCTCATGAAAAAATCATTCATTAACTTTCTCCTATATCTATCGTGGGCTCATAGAATTGTCATTAAAGTCATTCCATAACCTATATTTAAAATCCTTTCATTTCATACCCAATTTATTCAAAATTCCATGGGTTTGAAATGCATTTAGGTACATCAAAATGAAAAAACATCTAGAAATAAAAACATAACACTTTATAAGTATATTCTAAAATTTTACTCATGTACTTTAAATTAGTTATCAAGTAATATTAAATTAATATTACCTTTACTTGCATATCCAAAACATCATTTTTACAAGATACTAGATTATGCCTTCACTCTTTATAATTAATGGGAAAACTTACTGTCTCACAAGAAATATTCCCAAGAATCTACCCATATATTCCATCTTCATCACCAGTATTCACCATAAACTCATCAAATTGAATGATAATCTTGAATTATTTTAGGTCCCATACATCGGCTATGTTCATATTTGTATCCTTTCTATGATTGTAATTATTTGTTTAAAAAATTCATTAAAAATTAATAAAATATAAAGTTTATTTTTGAAAAATTACATACATACTATTAATTGTAACTCACCAATATCCCCTAGATAAGGAATTTACTAACTAATCCATCACCGAAGGTGAATCAGGCGGTGGGATACCAACAATAACTGGGGAAACAGCTGACTCACTAGTAGTCTTGGGTATAACAAAATTATTATGAATCACATAAAATGATAGTAGGGGTGGAGTTTATTGAGATACTAATCTAATAGGATCCTAAAATGTGTTTGTTCTTGACATTCCTTCATTTCAAATGGTTAATGTATATTACATATCTAAAAATTGAAAAAATAAATGTTTTTTACAAAAAATGGGATGAATCAAATAATGAAATTTTATTAATAAACTTATAATATAAAAACACGAATCAAATAAATTAGTATTTCTCACAAACATAGATGAATGGGATGAATCAAATAAAATATAATGGTGTATTATACCCTAGTGTTTTACTAAGAAGGGTTCATTCCATTAAAAAATCAGCTACATTGATCAATGTTTGAACCATTTACCATGATCTAACTAAGACCAAGAGAACCCCTTTAAAAATATGAAATAAAAGTACACTTTATTTGGATATCATGATATGCCATGCACACACAAAATATTCAACTATATATGTCTATATTCTATTGAACTAGTTTAGTGTGACTTAATACTGTTCCATGAATTATATAAATCATCTCTGTTCACATAATATCAAATTAGACATTTCTTCAATTTGGGATAAACATAGAAAACATAATTATTACATAAATTTGAATAATATCTATTGATATTTTCAAATAAAATGATATAAAATTAGTCATTTGACTCAATAAAAAACAAATTACACACTATAATTAGTTATATAAAAAATAACATTAGTTAAAATAAAATCAATGAAACTATGTTGGTTGTTACAATTACCATAACCAATAATTTATTATCATGAAAAATACAAATAAAACATTATAAACCAAAAGTATATATATAATTACTATAGAATGAATAAAAAATATCCTATACTATTTTAATCACCCACGATTGTCATCTGATTCTACTCAATAAAAAATTTATGATGAGAATGGTTCAACCTTTAAGGGGGTCGATGTTGCCACCGAGGAGGAGATCTGATCCATGTAAAGGGAGCTACATCACCGCCGAATATGAGAACCAAAATAGGATGAGAGAGGTCAGAGGGGGGGATTAATGTCGCCGGTGACCCGACCAAAGAGGAGGTCAAAGGGGGGAGTGTTGTGAGGATCTGGGTAAGAGGGGGGGTGGGGTCATGGGTGTATGGGGTGTCTAGGGTTGGGGGATCGTATATAGGGAAATGGGGGTGGGGAGGTGGTGGTTCTATTCACTGAAAATCCATATGGAGAGGAGTTTATAGGGGGTTCACGTAGCTGGAGAGCTAACTAGAGATGAGGTTAGAGGGGGTTCGCATCTCCATCTAGCTTTCTAGAGAGGAGGTCCAGGGGGGGTCAAGGATTCGGGGTCACGAGCTCACACATAGGGGAAGGGGATGTGGGGGGTGGTATTTTTGTCTCCAGGGAGCTGACCAGAGAGGAGATTAGAGGGGGGTATGGTCGCGGGGGTCAGGGTCAGAGGGATGGGTTGTGGGGGTCGGGGTCGGAGGGGAGGTCGGGGAAGGGGTCAGGGTCCTAGAGGGAGCAGGGGAGGGGGAGGGGGAGGGATTAGGGTTATTTTAAAAGTTTTAGTGTCAGTTTAATTGAAACCACCTATAATTGAAAACATAAAAAATATAGTAGATATTTCATCAATCCAAATCTGTAATATTTGTTTAAATCAAATTTATTTCACAGTGGTTCTAATAACCTCCCGGAATAAACTACCACTAACCATTGTTTTTTGGAGTATATGTATTCTATTGTTGTTCTTTTGGGATGAATGATTCTTGATATTAGTTTTACTATATTTTAATTATTATATGTAAATGTGGATATAGTCTTCTATCTTTTTAAATATCAACCCGCACTACTGGTTGGAAAATTCTGGCATATGGGGTGGTATGCTTAAGGTATATATCACATTTTTTTGGTCACAGTAGCATTGAACTAGACCCGTGATGTTAAAGTGTGGTACCATAATACAATAATACACTAACACATCAAAAATTACATCCTCTTACTTAGGAAGTGGTCATGACCTCTTTATATGACACTCTCCTCTAACCAAGGAAGTGGTCATAGTATCATCTTGTGTCACTCTACTCCCACTCAGGATGTGGTCATAAATCTTATCCTTGGGTACTCACCTCTCACTGACTATATAGTCATAATCTCATCAAATTCCTCTCTCTTATCACTCAATATATGTTCGAAATAATTCCATTTACTACATGTTCATTTTATATTCATCACAACAATCATTTAAAACAAGCCCATCCTTTCACATAACCATCCAAGGATCCTAATCTAGCCCTCACTAAAGGATAATTCATCCTACCAACAACACCTAACCTATACATTATCCTCATCCACATCCAATAACACAAACTACAACTATATATCACTCACAACCATTCTTGGTCCCTTGTACATGCTCAACTCATCTTCTTAGCTCATTATCCATAATTGGTCTTACTAAAACACTAATCCCCTCACTCAGTCCATTTTTTATATCAATTTTTCTTAAGGAACCACTAAAACATCTCTACTACATTCCTATCTTATGGATATCACCCAACCACACCCTAAGGTATTTCACTAGATGCCAGTTCCCTTTCCCATACATCTCATGTGTAGAGATGACTCATGGTTTAACCAAACCTACTCGATATACCCATAGAAATAACTATGTTAACACTATCCAAGCCTCACATGGAATCTTGATAGTTATCCATAATCATCTCGTGTTACCTTTCCACTTCCTCATAATCCACATGCCAAAGAAATCCCCTTCCCACTCTTTATAACCATCAAGTTCCAATGGGAATTTTCAAGAGGGGTATTCCCTTATCCACAACTTAAAAACACATGTATCCCAAGACCAATGACTTACCATTGATAATATACTCTTTCCCATAATCCCGGTCCTATTACCTTAGGAGTTCCAAGGTCGCAAATATAACCCCAATACATTTTATATATAATTCCCAAGGTATGGGATGAAGGTTTTGGTCAAAGTGGAAGAACATATAGGGAAGCTTCTAACTTGGGGTTTTTTATAATAAATAAATAATATGAGATGTACATGAGGAATAATTTAATGACCAATGGAATTAAATCAAATATTATTTGACTCTTACACCATAACCAATAAGGTAGGATCATCACATATAATTTATAACTAATTTATTCAAATAAATAAATACATTATGTTTAAATTATATCTTTATTGAAATTTTTTTAGACCACTTCTTATCATACAATTATAACAGGGAGGGAATTCCAGGGTAGAATCTCTTAAGTGGTGATCCAACCATTCTACATGAACCTCCAATCACTGCTATAGAAATCTTTGAGTGATAGTGTAGAAGTTTTAATGCTTACATAGATCACTATTGATCACAATATGAACTTTATAGGTGAGAAGGATTCATTCTAGTTCTTTATAGTATTGATAAGGTGGAAGAGGAGAATCTCTCTCAATTCTTGAGAGTGTTATAATAGAGGATCTCTCTATGGATTGAAAGGTTTCTCTCTAATTCATTGTTCACAATTATTAGAATGGAATGAATATGGTTAGAGAAGGACATAAATTGATATTTATAGATATAGGATAAAATAATGATAAATTCACATGGGTCCTTAAGATTCTATTAAACCCATATGTACCTTATTTCCATATAAAAACAATATTGTTATTATTTCATGAAATATGCATAATTCACAAATAAATAAATACATATTTATTCAAATAATATTTAATATTTCATTTCTAACCTTCCCTTTAAACTTAGTCCATCATTCCTAGATAATATTTATTGGACATTTAATAATGATTATTTATTTTATAAATAAATACCACTTAATTATTCACCAATAAATAAAAAAATATTATATTAAAAAAAATAGTGAATAAATATTTATTAATTATACACATAGCTAGATCAATAAATACTTGTTAACTTGATAATGAACGAGAATAAATCAATATTTAATATTCAAATAATTAATTATTACCTAGTGAATGGATATTTATTTTAATATTTATCACACAAAATATTATCTCAAATAACTAGTGACAAAATATATGTGATAAAAAATACATGAATAATTATTAAACCATGTTTGTGAATGATATTTATTCAATATGTTAAATTCAAATATAATTTAACCAAGGTTTTCAATATTCTTAGTGTTTGATCCACTAAGACCCCTTCTTAGTGACATTAGGTGGTAAAACCTAAAGTATAAGGTTTTTATATAAAAACATGACAAGACTTCCATAGATAAGGAAGTTAAATTTCATAATGAAAATAACCACATATGAACATACATTATGTAAAATAATATATTTATCATGATATATCTAATCAAGAAGGTTACATACTAGTGTCATTGACCTATGTTCTTGATGTGTATTTCTTTGAATTTACATTAATGAACTTTCCAATAGAAAACCATGTCCATGGAATTAATAAGGTTGTTCCATTACCATAAAAGGGATTGATATATCAAATTCCATTAATGAACATAAGGGACAAATCATTTCTCTCATTATTCATTAATTAAATATTACTCATGATACACCCAACATAACCTACATCCACCAAAGAAATAACATCATGGTTTTGGTTAGTAGATAAAATTTTGTGACCTATGATATGAATTAATAATAATAATAAAGTCTAAGGACCATTACACATGGTTATAGATAGAAATATCTAATGACCAATATAAAATGTAAATTTTCTACTAGAGGGTCATGTTCTCATAATCACATACTCTTAATATAACCAATGGTATAAACCATGATAAAATGTCTCAATGTTCTATAATTATCTACCCAATATGGACTATATTATTTGTGTCCTGTCAAATGATGTAATTCAGCTATAAAACTATCTGGCCACTTGGGGGGATAATAAATTTCTTTGAGTTTTGGACAGAGTTTAGAAATTTTTACTTTTAATGGTTTAACACTAACTATATATTAACGTATAGTTTATGTAAGCATAGGGTCAAACCCAAAGGGAGGCTTTTTATGGGACTTGTGAGACTTTGGTGTAGGAATCTTAAGGAGATGTCTCTTCACTACGATCAATGGTAAAAAGATTTTTTACTATGTTTATGGTATAATTAAATAAAATTATGAGGCATGTATCATGAGTCAATTTCAGGGTATTTTTTCTATTGGTATCACTAATATGTCGATAGATTTTTTTGATGGGGTTTTCCACAAAGCATTTCCAAGGTAACCGACCTCCCATGGTCAATTCAGTTGATTCTATCTAAATGTGCGACTATCCCATAGTTTGATGATAACCAAAAATATAGACACGTTGATTTCAAACCTTATAGTATAATACATATAAGACATAATAGACATAGATATATGATATTAATTAGATGGATATTTCCTCCCAGTGTAATCCCTTGGTCTGACTCATGTAGCAGGATGTGATTTAGAATTGATTTCCTATCTAATGACTAACCCAAATGAACTTACCAACTTCAAATTAATAAATCATTAAGACTCAATTCCCCTACTCTCATATCCTAAAACCCTAATGAATTATAAATGAATAATTAGTGTTTATCCCATTACATGTGGGAGGAAATGTTTGGGATAATATTGTATAATGAAAATAAAACATGATTGAATGTAGTAGAAATTGGAGTTCTTATTTGAAAATAAATGGATTCAATTGAAGTAGAAAAATAAAATTAGACATAATCATAATCTAAAGTGGTGTAAATAATGGAAAAATCACAATAACTCTTGGATAGAAATAAAATTTGAAACTAGAGAAAAAAATTAGAGCCATCTAAAAAGTTTAGCTAATATAAATATTTAAAGGCTCGGTCTATTCATGGAGTAACTAAGTAATTCACATCATGAATGTTCCTCATATTTATAAGTGGGATATTATTCATGAATTTTCACATAATGAAAGGTATTTATGGTGTGAACTAAAGTCATTGGTCTTAAAAATAATGAATCTTATGAAATTTACAATTGAATTCGACATGTTGATTTTGACTTAAATATTCATGATGTGAGGTTGTATTCAGGGTGAAAACCTCATATCTTCTTCATTCAAGGTTTTTATGAAAATTCATGGAATTAATAGTATAATTACGGTTCTTCCACAGTGATTCATATAATAATTCTATATTCATAGTTTAAAATGACTAAAAATAGTAACTTTAGCTCGTAATTTATCTTAGCATCTGTATTTCCAAATCCTATAAAATATGGAAAAAACAAAAAGGAATAATATGGTAAATTATATAAAAACTAGTAAAATTCATATAAAAAATGTGTATACAATTTATTCTTATAAAATACACTACAATTAAATACGTACTTGTATCCAATAAAAAAGAATCTCAATAAGGATCTCAAAGGAAAAAAACTTCCAACAAGAAGAAATCATTAAAAATCATGAAAATAAAATCCAATTATTATCATAAAAATATTAGGCCTCATTATCCATCCCTACTAATAAAACTAATAGTGCCAAAAAATCAAGTTTTTTATTTTAAATTTAAATTTAATTGGATCATTATCTTTCAATTTATCCTTAGGTAATCATTACCATAATGTAATTTACCTCACCATGGGTTTTCTTTCATCATTTAAGGTAACATCTTACTAGAGTTATGGTCATACTATGAATACATGATCTTAACCATAATCTTACATTGGAAATAACATATCCCCTCTGTAAAGACAAATAATACAATTAATGATGAGGTTTTTGATTAAATATCAAATAAACCTAAGATAGAGGTTAGGTAGGTATTAATCTGAAAAATAAAGGCTCAAAAAGGGGGCTCAAATCTAAAGAACATTGTATAAAAATCAAGAGTAAAAAACAATTATTAATCTCAACTAAATAATAACATATCCACACTCCCCAAATCTCAAAGTAGGTTTATGAATGTAACAATATATTTTAATAGAAGTACCATATTTCACTTGTTTTTGAAAGTTATGCTTTGGAAAATTCTCACATTCACCACCTAACCCCTTGTAATATTTCAAGAGAATCACCAGTCTGATAATAGTAATATTTTATCCTTCTAAACCATAACCCATGATTTTAATTATTAATTTCTTTTATTAGGGTAATTAATATAGGGAAATAAGAGTATTCATGAACGTAGTCTAACAAATCCAATTTAATTTAATCTCACACATCCTTAGTAGAAAATGTCCCATGTACATCAGTGATAACCATACACCTAAATTTAATCAATTAAAAACCATGGAATTTATAAAATAATAGGTTGGGAAAAGATAAAATGGGATTGTAATATGGATTAATCCTAAAAAGGTTATTCATGGATTCTACGACCTAAGTAGTATTAGGTTAAAGGTGGTTCTAAAAGATAAATGGATCATTAATTGAATCACATCAATCATATTAAAGGTAAATTTGTTCTGTTATAACATAAATAAGATACCAATGAAAGTTCTAATAGCTTTATAAGTCCCATGTATCTCTCATGAAATATACTCAAGAAATAATGGAAAAATTATGTTGAAAATCCTCTTGGGAATGTAAGTAATAAAAATTGGGAAATCGCTAAAGAAATGGATAATAAGTAATAGGTCAATCAATGAAAAATAATAGAAATTAATATTTAGAAACAAAATTATCAACTTAGAAATCATTCTAGAATCATAAACATAAGTAATAAAATGTTTTAAAACACATTTCATCAAAACATTTCTCTTTTATTAACATGGTTACAATGAAATTTTAAAGTAAAATATTTAGTCTAATGAAAAAATTTTCCAAAAAAATTGATATTAAAAAAAAATATTAGGTGAAAAATCAATAAATCTCAAGAAATAACCCTCCCCCTACGCACACTTAAAATCAAATAGTGTCCTGATATTTGAAATCAAGATTGGAAATATTGATATAGAATAATAGAAAAATGAATGGAAGATGATAAAGTAGAGGGAAATTAGAGATACCTCATAAAAGTAGTGTGCCCTAGGGGAAGTGATTAGACCTTGTATTGATTCCTGAGACCTGTAAAAGTTTTACAAAAAACATTAAATGTACCTAGAATAATGGTGAGATAATAACATATGAATAAATGAAAATTATAATCCAAGGTAGGTCACATAATTTCATATCAAAATTTTATTACATATATAGAAAGAAAATGTGATAATGATGGAATAAAATGATAATCTGGCAAAAGAAAACAAATAACCCCTCCCACTAAGAATAATAATTGGAAAAAACGGAACCTATTCTATGACTATGAAGTGGGTTCCCCTATTGTTTTTTGAAACTACTCCCTAGTAGGCTAGGACTAGATCTGGATATTCAATTAAATATCCTCAATGACTTCCTAGTTATATGAAGGTATTACAACCATGGTGGTAGGAAAATGTATAGTAGAATATATCTAGGATAGTGGAGATGAATTAATAGATAGATCTACAATATAATCTTGAATATAGACTGACAACATGAATCTGGCAGTGGGATCAATGATAAGGACCCTATACTTGGTCTATGTAGCATCTCCCTTACCTCATTGAGTAAACTCATAATGGAATACCTTCTTCATGGTAGGATCAGTAATATTACAAGGAACCAGGGGAGTAGAAGATGGAACAAGTGTGGTGGTAATAGTGATTGAAGGATTAGCCGATGTAGTGATAGATTAATGTATTTAATAAGGTGGATTAGTTGCTAGTGATGAAATATAGGCTAGCAATGTCTTAGAAAATAAAATTCCAAATTATTGACACATACTTCTTTAATTCTTTAGTAAGTATTGGAGAATGATTCTATACACATGAACCATCAACCACATGTCTGAATGGAGTAGAATGGTCAGTTATATATTCGAGGTAGTGGGGCGAGAAGTTATGGTAGGTGTAGATGTGGTTTTTCTAGTATTATTCCCATGGGGTGAGACCACTTCTCCTAAGGCCTGAGAGTGATCCTTGTATGTAAAGTCTCTATACTCATGCACCCACTAAAAATTCTGGTCGATTATGATCAGTAATCCCATATTTTGGAGAAGAATCATATCAATGAATTTCACAAGTCCAAGTAAGGAGAATGTTAATGAAAAATCATACACCACCATATTTTTTTCTATGTATATGACATATCTCCCACCCATAAGAGTACCAAAACAATTACTCACATGTCCCTCATAATTCAAAGAGAAAATTTATCTCATGTTGACCATATGAGATCCTATAGCTAATTCCATAATAAGAACCTAGAGTTTCCTAACAGCCCCTATGATTTTCCTTGAGTTACCCATGCATGTTTCATGGATCGATGGATAATCTTTAGAGGTTCACCATTTATTTGGGTTCTATTTTTCATATTTGGGTCATGGAAACTCTATGAATAAGATGCAATCATTACCCAATTATTATGAGTGTTGTTCTTGTTCTTGTTAATGGAT
The DNA here is from genome assembly GCA_963277665.1 of Viscum album. Lineage (NCBI taxonomy): Eukaryota > Viridiplantae > Streptophyta > Magnoliopsida > Santalales > Viscaceae > Viscum > Viscum album. The sequence continues at coordinate 183,285 of CAUJRU010000689.1, read as the reverse complement.
AATGAGGAATAAGTAGGGGTCCCCAAAAAATCAGTAGTGCAAAGGCCTATACCTACCCCAAACTCTGATAAAAGAAACTCCCAATGATTCAAACCTTGAAGAAATGAAATGTGGATGATGACTAACACATAATTATCTCGGGTCTCAAAAAAATATACATGAATATCTCTTCCCAAATATCAAGGATATGTGTTAAAATCATCTTGGATAAAACCACTATAAATTATTCATCTAAATGGATATTCTATAAGACTTTAATATTCATAGTTTTGTTACTCCTTGTAACATCCCCCAATATGGAACTCTATCACATGGACAAATCAGGTTGTTTACTAGACTCTAGGCGCACCTCCGTGTATGCCAAAGGCTACCGACTAGCATCAGGGGTGTATAGAACATAGTGGGAAGACTATACCCCATGGTATAGAGTAAAAATATAGTAAAAATAAACAAATATCAGAGTAAAAAAATACTGGAAACAATATAAATAAATAATTAGAGAACCCAGATTGAGAAAGGACCATCTGAATAAATCCAAATAATAAAATAATAATATAATAATAGGATGAATTTATCTATATTTCATATAAGAAGAAACCAAAATTAATGTCTATAATACGCGGATATACTCAAAATACCTGAGTCCCAAACCCAATATCGGTCTCATATTCAAGATCCAACCCATATAACAAGCATCAATCAACAACAAGGTCCTTTTCCCTTATCCGAACCAACATCCATGTAATCTTATTTGGTACCAAACAATGTACTGAATAGAGTGTGAGTAAAAATCAATAGGTTGACCCCACCATCTATAAAAAACCATCCTGATAAAAAATTCATAAAACAATGCAATAAATATGAGTATTAATTAATTTAACAATTAATATAATACAATAATCAATGTACTTCATCACCATACCGGAATATCTCTGAGCATATAGAAAAACCATGCCAACCATAACCACATATCCATCGAATAAACACATAAATGGTATACTCCCTCTATATAATCATTACAATATTAATCTTGTCCAAACTCTCTATATAAGAACTAAATCATCTAACTAGGCAGAGCCCTCTATATAATAATTAAAACATATGATTTTTCATATCCTGCAATATAAGCATTACAACATGTGACTGGGTAAACCCCACTATACAAGAATTATATCATGAGACTAGGAAGATCCTGATATATAAGTATTACAACATGTGACTGGACATAGTATATTATATAAGCATTGCAACATGTGATTTGGCCGAGCTCTCTATATAAGAATTATATCATGTGATTGGGAAGAGTCCTCTATTTAAGTATTATAACATGTGATTGGGCAGAGCCTAATATATAATAATCACAACATGAGATTGGGAATATCCATATATATAAGAATTACAACATCAATCTCAATAAAATTCATAACATGAAGAATATAAAAAAAACATATCATAAGCCTTAGTGCTTAATTATTTGAATTACCATTTATCTTTCAATTACCCATTTATTAAAATAATCAGGTAAACCATTTTCAAGGTGTACCTATCACAATTAATCACTTGAGGTATCATGTCATTCTAGATCATATTTAATCCATTAATCAATTCATTTTTTTTCAAGGTAGGCTCACCCTATCGGTAGCTTCAAGACATGTCTTGACACAGACAGATCCAAAGGGATCAAAGTGTAGCCCAAACACATGATTATCGTTATCTATTATTCTATTTGATAAGGTGCATGTTGTGTAAGCACAATTACAGAATATTTCATATAATTAAACCAATAATAATAGTCCATAGGGAAAAGTTTTATACAAACAACCATTAACTAGTGATTAAACAACATTTTCAACTAAAAAATCAACAAGGAATGAAGGAAAAAAATATCACAAGAAGAAAACAAGATCATACATGATCAATATCAAAACATGATTCTACATCGGTCAAAATATTACACCATGATGATGGAGAATGAATGAGGATAGGGGAAAACCAAAGCAAAAAAAATTCACTAGGGATCAGCCTATTGATCAGATGTATGGAAAGGAGGAAAGAACTCCAAAATCACGTGGAAATATGCTAGGGATCGTGAGAGGAGAGGCTTCAACGAATGAATGAGAAATCATATTAAATTCATTCTTAAAACTATTGGGTATAATAAATACATGATGTGTAATAATTTCAGGTATTGTATTTCTCAATTTATGAGATACACAGAAAAATTCAACACCCTGGGTTAATATTATTCTTGATTTACCATTACATGATGTGAAATAGTTTTACAATTTGTAATAACTTCATGTAATGAACCAGTTCATTTAATATTTCTAGAAACATTTACATTTCATTTAACATATACACAACATATAAATTCCCAACAGACAAAAGTCAGTCTAGCTTCTATAAAAGAACTCTAACCACCTATAAAACCTTTCAAACTCATGGAGAACCTGCATAAACCCTTTAAGACATTTAATAATACTCCATTAATTCAAAAACAAAACATAAATCCCCAAACATTATGTCATTTTACCCATAAAAATTCTCTCCATCATCGAGAGGCTCAAAACCCACTCAACGGAAAATAAAGTTTAACGATACTGAAAGAGGAATGTACATAGAAAAATATGGGATCTTATACCATCCCTACTATATTATAGTTAATCCCCAAGTTTCTCCAAGCATCATAGTGGGGTCTTAGCAAACATTTATTTCCATTGTGCTCAAATATCAAATTCCCTCCCCTAGGTATCCTCTTAAACTCACCCATACTACCACTACACTCAAACTAAAGGTATTTTCTTTCCCCATATATACTTATCACTATAGTAAAAATTCTGTATCAGATGATCCTCAAAGGAAATATCTACTCCAAACTCAATTTCATCAACATCTACCACATGAGAAGGTTCTGGTTGATATATTTTAATCTACAAGATGTGAAACAGGTTGTGCATGGAATTGTAGTGATGTGGAAGGGATAATCAATATGCCATTGGACCAACAATTTTTACTATATCAAACAACCTAAAAACATGTGTACTAGATTTCTCCATTTCCTAATGTGGTGTTTCCTTAACCTAGTCAAAACCCGAAGGAGGACACAATGAACTGCCTCAAAGTCCATAGGTTGTCTCCACTGACCAGTGTAAGATTTATGTCTATGCATTATGGTCACCACCACTTCCTGGTCAATTGAACTTGCTCAGAAATCTAATACAAGAGACTAATTCCAACATGTGATGACTTACCCACCTCTAAAAAAATAGGCGAATGACCCAACCTACCATACATGGCATCAAAATGTTCCATTTGGATAAATTATTCAAAGTTGTTATTATAAGAAAACTCCATGACTGATAAATTATTCTCTTATGAACCAAAAATTCCAAAACACCCGCTCGTAACATATCCTCGAAAATTGGAATATCCCAATCATATTGTTTGTCAGTCTAAGGATGAAATGTCATGATCAAAAGAACATTAGATCCCAGATCCTTATGAAGACTCTTCTAGAACTTATATGTGATGCAAGGATCTAAATTACAAATAATTATCCTTAAGAAACTATGTAATTGAGAAATATTACACACGTAAATACTACCTAGATCATTAATGAGGAAGGTTTGCCTGAAAATAAATCAGTGGGATACCTTTATCAATTGATCCACAATCTCCCATACAATATCATTATTTTAAGTTGTTCTAGGTAATCTTGTTAAAAAATCTATAGTGACATTATCCCATTTCCACTATGGAATGGAAAGAAGCTACAATATCCTAGAAGGACTCTGATTCTTGACCTTCACCTGCTGTTAGGTGAAACATCTCACCAGAAATCCCATTTTATCCTTCTTAATCCATAGCCACCGGTACTATCTATAGAGATCATGATATATCTTTTTCATTCCAGGATATATTTCCCATTTAGAAGTATGAAACTCTCTCATAAGATCCTCATGCAAGCCCACAGGAACCCATACTTGACCAAAAAAACGTAATTATTGTTGTTGAGAGACCATCCATATAAAGTCTCCCCACCATATAAGCTATCCCTCAGAGATAATCCCTCCAAATAAAACAACTGATCTGTCTTGCTTCGTTCAAGAATCATGGTTATAAAAAAAATTCAAAGTCATAGATACTCATCCATGGGACTCCTGAACATCTAAATGTATGTCTACAAAGAGTGTTATCATGAACCACTCATCGTAAAACTCTTGCAATACCTCCATCTATGTCTTTTGGATCATGGAATATGGAATGATGCTACCCTTTCCTGGTGAATAATCTAGCTCAAAGTCAAAATACTATAGATACATAACCCACCTCCACTGTATAAGGTACAGGTTTCATTGAGAAAAGATGTACTTAAGGCTATTATGGTCTGTGTACACCATAAACTAGTTTTCCAAAAGATTGTACCTCCAGCATCTCAAGGTTTGTACCACTGCTAATAACTCTAGGTCTATGGTAGGATAATTACTTTCATGTGGTCTCATCTATCTGGAGCCATAAGCAACCACTCAGTGCTCCTATATCACAAATTATCTAATTCTAACTCTATATGTGTCATAATACACTATATATTCCTTAATGGCCATAGGAGAAGTGAGGATCTATGTTGAGGTCACTATGTCCTTCAACTCCTATAAATCTATCTCGCAAGCATCTGACCAAACAAAATTCACCCCTTTCTTGGTCAGCCCAAACATCAGTGCTAAGAAGTGAACATTATCAATCAAGATACTACATTTTGATATCCCGACATAAATATGATGATCTATCAATGTACTTTGGATGATGTCAAGATGTTGGGTATGATCATATATAGACTGGGAGTACAATAAGATGTCATCGATGAAATCTACCATAAAACGATCTAGTAAAGGATGAAATATTTGATTCATCAAATACATTAATACCATTGGTACATTATTCAACCCAAAAAACATCATTATGAACTCATTCAAGACATACATACTCCTAAAAGTATTCTGAGGCATGTTTGATGGTCTCATACTGAACTAATGATACTTTGATCTCAAGTTTATCATGGAAAAAATCTTGTTACCCCTCAGCTAATTGAAGAGATAATTAATATACGAAAGGGGATTCCAATTATTGAACATTATATGGTTTAGTCTCTGATAGTCTACACATAAGTGCAAAGTCCTATCATCCTTCTGGGAAAAAATAACTAGAGAACTCCATGTAGATGAAATATATAGCATTAAACCCTTAGCTTCCAGATCATCCAAATGAATATTCAACTCATGATGTTCTGACGGTATCATCCTATAAAGTGGAATAGAAACCGACTTAACTCCTAGAAGCAACTCAATCATGAACTCGATCTCCTGATCATGTGGTAAGATATAAAAACATTTTTAAATACATTCACAAATTGTATACCATAAGAGGAAGAGTATCCTACTACATTCCATGATCATCTAGAACAATACTTTCAATCTGAGCTGTGAGACAATCCAATCTGTGTGGAATTTGTTATACATGACCTTCCTGAAGATCCCACACACCCAGATGAAAATAGATTCCTCCTTATGGATATATGAAGGTAAATCTCTTATAGTATAATTAGATATGAGCGAGGTATTTAACTAACCAATCCATACCTAGAATTAAATCGAAACCTATCATTTCAAGCACAAATGGTTCCCAAAAGAAACAATAACCACAAATATCAAGAGAAAATAACTTGCATTTTTTAATATCCTATAACTGCACTCCAAATGGAATGTTAATGGTCATGACCCCATATATGATCTCTACATCCAAACCCAAACCATTTGAAAAAAGAGATGATAGAATGGAATATGATGCACCTATAACAAAAAATGTAAGAAAGGGTAAATGATAAAAGAATTGTACTTCTGAAGGTAGAAGGTCCTGCAACCAACCCTCGTGAAGTAGACTACATAGCATGCCCCTGCCTTGACCTGGATGCCCAATGGAACTCCATCTACCAGTCTGCTGAGGGGTAGTTAAGTCCTTCCCAGACTCTAGTACTTGTCCTGATCCCCTGCCACTGCTTTTCTAAGTGATTTTCCAACAAAACCTTTATAGGTGGCCCAACCTACCACAAGCACGGCACTCCAAAGTGAGGTATGGACACTGAGGCTGCTTGTGGAAAACTTTACACCATGGTAGCACTGAAACACAACACGGTCCTGAGATGGATGAACATTTCCCTAACTACTTTTCCCACCATTTCTTTGACGATAACTATCATGAAAATGAATTTTCCTTAGTATAATAGCTCACAATTTTCCTTGCTGAAACAGCTTGACCGCTGCTCGGGGCCTCTCTTAGATTCCCTTCCATGATGAGTGTCTGATTTATAAAATCCTAAAAACTAATCAAATATAATTCATTCACGTTTGACCACATCTCATAGTGAATCCCATCCTAAAAACGACTCACCCCAGAAATCTCATCAGCCACTAAAGATGGCATAAATCCCCACAAGTCATTGAAATATCCAAAGTAGTCCATCATTGACATGCCTTCCTATGTCACCTGCATGAACTAGCGAGCCTTCTCATCCCTGAATGTCTCTGGATAGAGTTGGATCAGGAAATTCCTCTCGAATTCTTTCTCAGATAACTCCTCTTACTACTCAACTTTCTCCATATTGTCCCACCAACACTAGGCAGGTCCATGAAGCATATATGTAGCAAGCTTCACCCTCTTGTCTGTGGGTGTCTCAAGGTGCCTGAAGATCATTTGGACTAACTCGATCCAGAACTCGGCTGCCTGGGGGCCTTCCTCCCAAATGAATGTAGCCGAATGTTTCCACTAAAACTCTCTTGTCAACATAGAAAACAACAGCATTGTGTGAGTGGTCTCCCTTTCCATGGATCACATGACCCTTAGGAAGCTGTCATGAAACTAAACATCTATATAATCCTCACAAAACTGGATATTTTTCCATTTGTGATGACACATTTGTGACAGACATCCATCACAAAAGGTCATTTATGATGGGAATCAATAATAAATGTGTCGTTGCAAAAAATAGCATCACAAATGCTGGTATTTGCGACACATCATCGTAAATAAAAAAATACCTCTGACAGGGTAAGAAGCCCATTGCAAATGTTTTTAGTTTTCTCTAAAAAGTGGCAATTGCGATAGACCATTGCAATCAATGGTATTTGCGACGAACAGTTCATCCATCACAAATAAATAGATTTTTTTTTTAAATTAAAAAAATTAAAAAAATTAAAAAATGTTAAAAATAATTAAAAATAATATAAAATAATAAAAAATAATTTAAAATAGTTAAAAAAATTATATACAATTTAAAATATTTATATATATTTAAAAATATTATAAAATAATATTAAAATATTTTTTTAACAAAATTCAAAACATTTAAAAAATTACAAATAATTAAATAAATTACAAATTATTAAAATTTGAAAAAAAATTAAAAAAACATTGAAAATATTGAAAATATTTCAAATACATAAAAACAATTAATTATAGACAAAAATATTTATAAAAATAAAAAAAATAAAAAAAATAAAAAAATAAAATATTTATATATAATTTAAAATATTTATATATATTTAAACATATATAAAAATATTTTAAAAAAATAATACATTTAATAAAATTAAAAATAATTAAAAATATTAAAAAATTAAGAATAATTATCAAATTTATAAATAATGAAAAATATTAAAAAAAGTAAAAATAATTTAAAAAATAAAAATCATTGGAAATCTTAAAAAAATTACAAAAAATTTAAAATCATTTTAATTCATAAAAATATTTCAAATTTTTTTAAATATTTATACATATTAATAAATATTATAAAAAATAAAAAACAATTAATAAAATAAAAAGTATAAAAATAATTAAAAATAATTGAAAAAATTTAAAAATAATTAGAAATTAAGAAAAATACAAATCATTAAAAATATTAAAAATAATTAAATATAATTAAAAATAAGTAATCATTTTTAAAAAAACATAAAAAATTTACAAATAATTTAAACTATTTATGCATATTTTTTAATATTGGAAGAAATAAAAACATTTAATAAAATTAAAAATAATAAAAATGTTGAAAAAAGTTACAAATAATTACAAAATTTACAAATAATTAGAAATTTTTAAAAAATTACATATCCTTAAAAATATTAAAAATATTTAAAAATAATTAAAAACAATTAAAAATAATTAAAAATAATTAAAAAAATTATATATAATTTCAAATATTTGTAGTTAATTATAAATATTAAAAAAAAATTAAAAAATTGCAAATCATTAAAAATATTAAAAAAATTATAGATAGTTACAAAAAATAAAAAATAATAAAAATAAAAAATACTTGGGATTTGATATTATTAATGTAACTTGTTATTAATTTAAAAAAAATTAATTTTTTTTATAAATTATTTTAAATCCACCATCAATTAATGTAAATTAACATATTTTTTATAAATTAATAAAAAATTGTATAATTTAATATAAATTAACAAAATATATTATAAATTACTAAAAAGTTGTTAATCATAGAATTTCCAATTTCAAATCACAAAAACTACGAATTTGTGTCAATCATTTTCAAATGACAATCAAATTTGTTATTGCTCAAGACCTGGAAGTTGGCGAGCTATTTCATTTTCACTTTTCTTATAATTTCTAATAATTTTTATATATATACAGACACATACAAATGTCAAAATTTAATAGGGAATAATAAACATGGTGAATTGAAGCTAGAATCAGATAAATTTCTAAACCTAGGGTTTTCACAATCACACACACACACACACAGATATATATATATATATATATATATATATATCAAATAAGAAATATATTAATACACACACAGACACACACAAATACAAATATCAAATAGGGAATAATAAATTTGCAGTAATCCTAAATACAAAATAAAGCATGAAAATCAGATAAAATGATCAACCTAGGGTTTTCAAAAAATAATTCATTTAATAAAATGATTAAAACTGAAAAATAATGAAAACGTATACAAGAGTAATCCCTATCAAAGAGAATCATAGTCAGATCTGTAAAAATCACTTCTAATAAAGTGCGTTAGAGAGGTAAATATCCTAAAATAGATCATGTAATAAAATGAATAAAACTGAAAAAAAAACATAGACAATAAGAATCCGTACCAAGGTGAATCGAAGCCAGATCTATAAAAAATTATTTACAACAAAGCGCGTTAAAGAAGCATGGGGCGAGGTGGCTGGGTGCCGCGTTTCATAGTGGTTTAGGAGAGGGAGGAGAATATGAGGGGAAGAAGATGGGGTGTTAAATTGATATATTTATTACGAAGGGTTATTTATGATGGAATTAATGTATTCACAAATAGTTATTCTTTCAAAAGTATTTGCGACAAGAATTTTCCATGGAAGTAGAAGCCCATCTCAAATACCCATCATGAATACATTTTACGATAGGCAATGGTATATCCTACCAAAATTAGTTGTGATTGATGAAATATCTATCCATAAATAATCACTTTTGGAATATAATAACACATCCATTACAAATAGTAAATGTCTAACGACTATTTGCGACGGGTCTATGCCCAGTCCAAAATTCCCCATCACAAATAGTTGAAATTCTAGTAGTGTTAGGAGCTACAAGAAGCTCTGATTCAAATGAGTAAGGAACATATTGATTACTGCTATCTTGAAACTGAATTCGAAGGCAACAAGGATTCATTTTCTCTACAAGACTAACACACTCCTTAGAACACTTTATAACAACAAGTTTAACCTCAATTGTTGACAACAACAAATAATTACCGACTCATGGTCTCTCTAAATGTGGATTAATATGTGATTTAGCATGAAAAAATGGTTCTTTTAATTTTATTCTTCTGATATAACAAGTATATCTTTTTTCTGTTCATACAGGCCAATATATCACATGCAATAAATATGTCCTTTTCATGAAAAAATGCATGTCAATATATAACCTTATTTTCCAATCATGATGCATTCATACTCATCTCATGACATATCGGGCCACAAGTTTAAATCTCAAGAAACAAAAAACATCACACAACATGTGAATCACCCAAGGATAAATAACATCAAGTCGTAACAAATGAGAATCATGAACAATAATCCCATCCCTAGGCACACAGATTCTGCTAATACATAGGTTAGCTACTCCCATGCACAAGCCCATTACCATGTCCTGCCACATCCTAGTCTCCTTTCTACATTTCCTGAATAGAAAAACAATATAAGAGATAAACCCAAGCCTCAGATACCACCTTTTAACATCTCCCAATCTGGAACTCTCTAATGTAGCCAAATCATGATGGTTACTAGACCTTAGGTACTCCTCCCCATATTCTAAAGGATGCCGACTAGCAATGGGTGTGTAAAGAAAATAATGTGGATACTATACTCCCTAGTATAGAGTTACAATATAGTAAAAAAAATCAGAGTAACCTAAATAGTAGAAACAATATGAATAAATAATCAGGAAATCATGATTGAGAAAGGACCAGTTGAATATATCTAAATAATAAAAGAACAATATAACGACATGATGGATATATCAAAATTTCATATGGGAAGAAATAAAAATAAAATACTAACAGACTAAAATAGACTCAAAATACCTGAGTCCCAAACCACATATATATCTCATATCCATGATCCAACCCATCTAGAAAGAATAAATCAACAACAAGGTCCTTTTTCGTTTTCCAATTTTGAATCCATATAATCTTCTTAGGTACGAAATGGAAGATCGATTATGGTGTGAGTAAAACTGAATAGGTGGACACCACCATGTCTAAACAAAACCATTATGATAATAACTGCATGAAATAATGAGATAAATAGAAGTATTAATTAATTTTATAATTAATAAAATATGATAATCAACCACCTTCAGCTACATGCCCGAATATCTCCCAGTATGTAGCACAACCATGCCAACCATAACCACCTATCCATAGCATAAAAATATAAATGATACAATCTCACTATCTAAGAATTAGAACATCAATATGATCCGATCCATCTATATATGCATTAAACATGTGACTCGACAGGGCACACTATATAAACATTACAACATGTAACTCGGCAAAGACCACTGTATAAGCATTACATCAGGTTACCATGCAAAGCCTTCTATATAAGCATTACAACATGTGACCGGGTAAAACATACTATATAAGAATTACAACATGTGGGTGGGAAGAGCCCACTACATAATCATTACAACATGTGACTAGGCAGAGCCCACTATATAAGAATTATTGCATGTCACTGAGTAGAGCCCATTATATAATCATTAGAACATGGGATTGGGAAGAGCCTCCTATATAATAATTACAAGATAAATCTCAAAACAAGTCATAATAGAAAGAATATCACAAAAACATATCATATAAATCAATAGTAAATTATTTCAATTATAATTTATCATTAAAATACCCATTTATCCAAATAATCTAGTAATCCATTTTCCAAGGTGAACCTATCATAGAAAACCACTTGAGGTCTCATTTCATTCTAGATCATTTTCAATCCATTAATGAATTCATTATTATTCAAGGGAGGCTTACGCTATGGGTAGTCCAAGACATGTCTCAACATATAAAGATATAAAGGGATTAAAGTGTATCCCAAACAGATTATTATCATTACCAATTATCTTGTTTGTTAAAAAGCACATTGTGTTGGGACTATTGCACAATATTTCATATACGTAAAAAAATTCTAACAAACCATAAGTAAAATTTTTAGACAACATACCTTTAACCAATTGTTCAACAACACATTTGACCAAAAAAACCATCAAGTAGTGAAAGCGCGGGATATCATAAGAAGAAAACTAGATCACACATGATCAAGATCAAAACATGATTCCACATCGGTCAAAATATTCCAATACGATGATAGAGAACAACAGAAGAGAGGGGAAAACCAAAGAAAAGAAACTCATCGGGGATTGGAAACTTTATTAGGATGTCTGAAATGGAGGAAGTTACTCCAAAATAACTTGGAACTCACCTAGGGATTGAGAGAGGATATGTTGCATCTAATGTATGAAAAATCATATGTGCTACCCTCTCAAAATCATTGGGTCTAAGAAATAAACAATGTTTAATCCTTTCACGTCATTTATTTCTTAATTTATGAGATTTTCTGAAAAATTAATTTCCACAGATTAATATTTTTAACACCCCAAGATTCCACGGTATGCTTCACTTTGAATAATTCAATAGCTTGTGTTGTACGCAACTTCAAGTTCTAACACACCACAACCAATCAAACTAGCCGTTATGAATAGTAATGCCCAAATTTTAAAATTTTATACATTTTATATTTCAAAATGGACTTCATTATTGGATTTGGAATATCTAAATTATCTTAGGGTGAATTTTTGGTACTTTTCTGATAACTTTCATATTTTGATGAATAGTAAAAATTACTAAATTTTACTTAAAACAACTTTTTTAATCGAAATAATTAATAATGATAAATTAAGAATTTGAATGGTTTGGAAGTATAATTAGATTATATTTTTATCATTTAATACAATTTAGGACATTATAAGTAATTTCACATTTAAATTTGACATAAACAAGTGTCAATCTTTTGATAGTTATTATTTCATAAAAACACGCTTTTTGTTTTGACAACGAGAATTAATTTTAAATTAATTCCTACTACTTATGTGTTTTGAATTTGGAAAAACAGATCCTATATTTGGAATTAGGAGGTCCAAATTGTGTAAATAGTTAACTTTTATTTTTAGACATTTGGAATATTTAAATCAGTAAATATTTTATTTACCGTGGTTAAAGGGGTAAATCCAGTAAATAAGGTTATAAAATAATATTATAATAATAATATAATAATATTAAATTACCCTAACATGTGTCCTAACCATATTGGATGATACGTTTCTGACCATGGGCATCCATGGGTCGATTTTGGGACCCCATGGAGCCACTTGGAAGTGATAATGACATTTTATATTAAATAATCTAAAGTAAAGACAAAAATAACAAAAGCTAATATATTTCAATAAAACAATTTTTATATGAGGTTATATAATTGACCCATTCAACTATAAATATTAATTAGAATGAAAAAAATATTTACTACCTCATTATATTTTATTTATATTTTTTAGACATAAAATAAATATATTTATATATGACACAATAATGATGCAGTATTTTCTTTATTAATGAAACAAAAAAATAAATTATATTATAAATACTAAAATAAATATATTTTGAAAGTTTTTATTCCATAAATTTTTTTATAGGTTACTATTACTTTTTAGTGTTTATTAAATGTATTTATTTTGAAGTAGTAATATTGTTCTGACTTTAAAAAAATAAATTATTAAATAATATCAAAATTAACATAAATGAGTTTTTAAAAAAAATACAATATTATAGGTTGATATAATAATCATAAAAATATAACGTTTGGAAGAAATACTTATATAATGATAGGTTTATCATTAATTAACCCCTTGGGGTTCTCTTAGAAATTTATAGTAAGTTTATTAACCATAAAATATAAAAATACAAAGAGGCATGATAAATGTCAAACTATTTAACTAAGAGTTAAATATAAAAGATAAGGTTAATATAGTGACCCTAACATGTCTAAAACCTATTGGTTGAGAGTTTTTATACCAATACCCACCTTATACTTTGAATAATTTATTTTAGAGCCATTAGAAAACGAAAATAATTTTATTATAAAATAATATTTCTAGCTTTTCCTAAGGTACCCCTCACCCCCTTATAAAATGGAACTCCCCCTTCTCTCTAATTCACACCTTAAAAGCCTTCAGGCTCGGCCAAAACCTGCATAAATACCCTCTCAAATGTCTTCACATCATCATAGAGGAATTACTTTAGTCAGAAATCCAACCTAAGGACCCCTTTTGATCAAATCAAAAGGAAGAACCCGAAGAAGAGGTAAATATTTCATCACCTCTTTCAAGCTCATGTCTTCTTCCACTTCCTCTTTATTTTATATTTACATTATAAAATAATAAATCCAGTATCTTATATATAATTTGATGTTATTATAAATATGTTAAAACTATATTCATTATTATATCCATCCTTTGAATGACATGTCACCATATGCGCGTACGTACGGCTTACCGTCTCCACGTCGTGGTGTAATTATTATTCAATACATTATTATTTGGATCGGTATAATAATGATGTGTAATTTATGTAAATAATAATTATAACATGATAATGATTCTCTATATATGATATACCATCCAATTATAAATTATTTTAATATCAAAAGAATGATATTGTCGCTCGTGTGTACGTACAGATTACCGTCTCCACGAACACGATGAAATTCATTCCACATCGTATCCATTAAAGACTAATTATTATTATATGATTAAGGATAATTTTTAATGATTTAATATCATTCTGAATATGAATAATATACATCCTATCCATAACAAACATTACTTACGTAACAATGCATACAAAGGAAAATGAATCTGTTAACACCCGAAATGACGATAATACTAAGATATTGTAAACAAAGGAATGTTATAAGATCATATATGATATCATATTAATGTATATGATTCTTGTATAAATTAATAAAAACCATTTCACCATTATAAATAATTTTATCCTACCCTCAACCAAGGAAAAGTACAAGGTAAGGGTTAATTTCACAATCTCTTTATTATCTGAGGTTGTTTTTACATAAGTATCTACTGGGACCACTTTATCATCCACGTACATGTTTCTTAAAAATTTATACCAAAACATTTTTACTATTTAATATAATATGGTTTAAATTAATTTATACCCTTGTTTGACTTTTTATAAAATGGTTTGAAAGGAATCTTTGTGTTGTATTCCAAATAAGGTACCTTATGACCTTTTCGACAAAATTAAGGTAAGAATATTTTTTTAACTTATACGGTGAGTACGACTATTTTACACTGTTATAACATCGTCGATGCTTCCCTTACAATATTATAAGAATATTTTCAAATATAAATGTTTTCTTTTATAATTATGTTACCATTGAATGATTTCAAAATAGAAAGAGATATTTCTCTAAAAATGTTTTGATTTCGACTATGTCAATATCCTTTTATGGATTTTAAGTTTGTTTGAAGTTGATATATTATGACACAAAACTTCCATTTTGTATTGAAGGTTTTGTGATATGTTTGACTATTGATGTTTTATTTCATACCAATCATGGTTTATAGATAAATTATTGACATTTCGTATGCCAGTTTTAATACAAATGTTTATGTTATGTTTAAACCTTTTTATATGGGGAGTGCATTGGACTTAGTAAGTGACGGGTGAAGCCCAATATAGATCCTCGATGCATCGGTAGGCCTCATGAGACAAACTAGTGTCTTGGCATAGGGATTTTACAAAATCTTATTTATATTCTTGGCACAAGGCCTTGACTTTGTGGTTATGAAAGTCTGGCATTATGCATTCCATCATTATGAAAGTGGCTATTGATATTACATGTGATTATTTGAATAGTAGAATATCAATGTGAGTACGTAAATGGAATTATTTTGATTTATATTTTCCATATTATGATTAATTTTATGTTTAAAAGGATTTTGTTTTAGTTCTATACATTTCCTTAAATATTTATGCTTATTTATGCAAGTTTCCACTATATTGTTATCCTTACTGAGCATCTGAGCTCACCCCTTTATATGTTTTATTTTTCCAAGGATGCGAAAAAGTATATTATGACTGACCTGCATGGATAGTCTATGGGATCTTAGTGTTGTCTTTGGAAACAATGTTGTTATAGTTTTCCATTTTATGATGTAATTTAAATCTTATTAATGTATCTAGTACTTCCAAGGCTACTAAACTAATAGGTCTCTCAAGACTTGATCTTTTGTGATCATTCCAATGATATGTGATAATGCACCGACTCTAGGCTTCTGGGGACGGGGAATTATAGTTGGTATCAGAGGAAGTTTAGTACAAACCTTGGAAACTAGATTTAGATAAACTCATATTAGAGCACATAGCCCTAAGAGAGACTTAGATGATTAATATAGAAGAACTTCCAAAAAAATTTGTATTATAGAGATTTTGTGAGTTTTTCCAAGCAATACACCCCTATATGGATAAGGGCAGGTAGAGGTGGATCTGGAACATATTTACCTAGGGGTAAAACCCAAAAACACCACTTTGAGCTAGACTCAAACAGAAACTGGTTCATGACAACGAGCCTTACTGCACTCTTGGTTATGACACTCCCGGGGGATATGCTTAATATAATTCTCATTTTCTTCACAAACCATTATGAAGTGTTTATGAGAATATACTTCACCAAAGAGAACATTTTTATGATTATGGATTATATCCATAAACGGTTCAATTTATGTTAAGTGTTTTACAAGTTTGGAATTATGTATTTCGATTCATAAACTAATCTAGTTTATGCCATTGTTTAGAAATGGCGCCTAGTGGAAGGAATAAAAATTGTATCAATGCACGCACTCCATATAGGTATTTTCCTCCTTCTCAAGATAATTATAGTATAGCTGGTGATGCAACTTGTGCTTATCAGCTAATCATCATACTGGGACAACTCACTCAGGTTATGAATAATAACCTTACCCGTATGAAGCACCCTGATCCACAACATGGATGATCAATGTCAGATCGCCGCATGAGGCAAAAACCACCAACATTCAATGGGGGTAAAAATACACCAGTACTTGAGAAATGGATAAATTCCTTATAGAAAATATTCTACACCTAGGGTAGTAGTGAAAGGGAAAACGCTTCCATGGCAGTTTACCGCCTCACTGTAGATGCTGATCAATGGTGGTCATTAATTCAAAACACAAAGGAAGATGATGAAGTATCAAATATTTAATAGAGGGAGTTTAATGAGCATTTCTTAGAAAAATAATTTCCTCATGACCATCGAGCAGATATGGAAAGGCAACTTCTGAGTCTGACGCAAAAGGAGGATGAGAATGTCACAAAGTATGAGGCTAACATTACGAGGTTAGTGAGGCATGTTGTAGATTATATACGTATCCCAAGATGTAAGATTGATCATTTCATTGATGAGTCAAAACCATTTCTCTGTCGAGCATTAGTCTCATAATACTTCTCATCGTATGAAGATTTTGTCTCCTGTGCTATCAAGACAGAAAAAGAATTCTCTAAGTCTTACAATGTTAAAGCAATGCAAGAGAATAAGAGATATACTGATCACTCTAGAAATGGAAATAAGGGGAAGAAGAAAAAATTTGAATATCCATCCTGTAGTAAATGTGGTAAGAAACACCCTGGTACTTTCCTGAAGGAAATGGGATAACATTACGATGGACTTTGTCATGGGACTTGCAAAGACTCATAGAAGGAATGATGCAATATGGGTCATTGTTGATCGTCTTACCAAGTATGCACATTTTCTTGATATAAGAGAAGATTTACCACTTGAACTTCTAGAAAGACTATATATTAATGAAGTTGTGATACTTCATGAAATACTCCTATCGATTGTTTTTTATCGTGATCCACGTTTTACATCAAGATTCTAGAAAAGTCTTCAAAAATACCTCGATACTGAACTTTGTTTTGAGCACTACCTACCACCCCCAAACTGATGGAAAATAAGAATGGACTATTCAAAAGTTATAAGACATGTTGAGATCATGATCACTTGACTTTAAAGGTATGAGGGATCAATATTTACCTCTGGTAGAATTTTCCTATTAGAACAGCTTCCATTCAAGTATTCAGATAGCACCGTATGAAGCGTTCTACAGAAAGAGATGTCGCACACCAAACTGTTGGGATGATGTTGGAGAAAGAAAACTCATAGGCCCAGAAGTTGTGGAGTAAACAAAGAAAAAGGTTATGTTAATCCAAACCCACATCAAAGAAGCTCAAAGTGGGAAGAATATCTATGCCGATAACCGAAGACAGGATTTGGAATTTCAGGTAGGAGACCATGTTTTCATGAAGGTATCTCTATGGAAGGGTGTTATACATTTCTGTAAGAATGAAAAATTAAGTCCCAGGTACATCGGACCGTTCAAAATTCATGAAGGAATTGGGTCTGTAGCTTACTGTTTGGAAATACCACCAAGTCTCTCCAAAGTTCACAATGTGTTCCACGTATCACTGTTGAGAAAATACATGCCTAACCCAATGCATGTACTCACCTATGAGGAATTAGAACTGGAACCTGATCTGTCTTATTGAGAAGAGCCTATCAAGGTTCTTGATACAAGAGAACAAGTGCTGAGAAACTGAACAACTCGTCTGGTAAAAGTTCTATAGAGAAACCATAAGATGGAATAGGCAACGTGGTAACCCGCGGAACATATGATGAAGAAACACCCGAGTCTTTTTACACAGTAATACTCTAGAAATTTCTAGGAAGAAATTATTTGAAGGAGGGAAGAATGTAACACCCCAAGATTCCATAGTACACTTCTCTTTGAATAATACAATAGCGTGTGTTGTACGCAACTTCAAGTTCTAACACACCACAACCAATCAAACTAGCCATTATGAATAGTAATACACACTTTTTGAAATTTTATACATTTTATATTTCAAAATGGTCTTCATTTTTGGATTCATAATATCAAAATTATCCTAGGGTGATTTTTTTGTACTTTTCTGATAACTTTCATATTTTGATGAATACTGAAAATTACTAAATATTAATTAAAAACAACTTTTTTAATCGAAATAATTAATAGTGATAAATTATAAATTTGAATGGTTTTGAAGTATAATTAGATTATATTTTTAAAATTTAATACAATTTAGGTCATTATAAGTAATTTCACATTTAAATTTGACATAAACAAGTGTCAATCTTTTGATAGTTATTATTTCATAAAAACACGCTTTTTGTTTTGACAACGGGAATTAATTTTAAATTAATTTCTACCACTTATGTGTTTTGAATTTGGAAAAATGGATCCCATATTTGTAATTAGGAGTTTCAAAATCTGTAAATAGGTAACTTTTATTTTAAGACATTTGGAATATTTACTTCAGTAAATATTTTATTTATCGTGGTTAAAGGGGTAAATCCAGTAACTAAGGTTAAAAAATAATATTATAATAATATTAAATTACCCTAAAACGTGTCATAACCCTATTTGATGATACATTTCAGACCATGGGATACCTTGGGTCGATTTGGGGACCCCATGGAGCCACTTAGGAGTGATAATGACATTTTATATTAAATAATCTAAAGTAAAGACAAAAATTACAAAAGCAAATATCTTTTAATAAAAAAAAATTTATATGAGGTTATATAATTGATCTATTTGACTATAAATATTCATTAGAAATAAAAAATTATCTCCTACCTCGGGATATTTTATTTATAATTTTTAGACGTAAAATAAATATATTTATATATGACACAGTAATGATGCAACATTTTCCTTATTAATGAAACAATCAAATAAATGATATTATAAATACTAAAATAAATATAATTTGAAAGTTTTGATTCCATAAAAAAGTTTTATAGGTAACTATGACCTTTTAGTGTTGATTAAATGTATTTATTTCTAAGTAATAATGTTGTTATGAGTTTAACAAAAATCAATTATTAAATAATCTCAAAATGGACATAAATGAGTTTTTAAAACAAATACAATATTATTGGTTGATATAATAATCCTAAAAACCTAAGGTTCTGAAAAAAGACTAATATAATTATTTTTATATCATTAATGAACCCTTTGGGGTTCTCTTTGAATTTTATAGTACGTTTAGTAACCATATAATATAAATATACAAAGAGGTATAGTAAATGTCAAACTATATAACCAAGAGTTAAATCTAAAAGATAAGGTTAATATAGTGACCCAAACCTGTATAAAAACTATTGGTTGAGAGTTTTCCGACCCATACCCACCTTATACTTTTAAGAATTCATTTTTGAGCCATTATAAACCAAAATGATTTTATTATAAAATAATATTTCTAGCTTTTCCTAAGGTTCCCCTCACCCCTCTTATAAAAGGGCACTCCCCCTTCTCTCTAATTCACACCTTCAAAGCTTTTAGGAGCAGAAAAAACCTACCCAAATACCCTCTAAAACTTCCTCCCTTAATCCTAGTTCCCTTTATCTTGTCAGAAAGCCAACCTTATGATCCCTTTTTATCAAATCAAAAGGAATAACCCGAAAGAGAGGTAAATATTTTATCACCTCACTCAAGTTCATTTCTTCTTCCACTTCTTGTTTCTTTTCTATTTCATTTATAAAATAATAAATCCAGTATATTATATATAATTTAATTTTATTATAAATATGGTATAGTTGTATTCATTATTCTATCCATCCTTTGAATGACATGTCACCATACGTGCATACGTACGACTTACCGTCTCCACATCGTGGTGTAATTGTTATTCAATACATTATTATTTGGATGGGTATAATAATGATGTGTAATTGATGTAAATAATAAATATAACATGATAAGTATTCTGTATATATGATATAACATCCAATTATATATTATTTTAATATCAAAAAAATGATATTGTCGCTCGTGCGTACGTACAGATTACCATCTCCACGAACGCGATGAGATTAATTCCCAATCGTATCCATTCAAGACTAATTTTAATTATATGATTAAAGATAATGTTTAATGACTTAATATAATTATGAATATAAATAATATACATCCTATCCATAAAAAACATTACTTATTTAATAAATCATACGAAGGAAAATGAATCAGTTAAAACACGAAACAACGATAATACTAAGATATTGTTAACAAAGAAATATTAAAAGAACATATATGATATCATATTAATGTATATGATTCTTGTATAATTTAATAAAAATTATTTCACCATTATACAGGATTTTAACCTACCATCGACCAAGGAAAAGTACAAGGTAATGGTTAATTTTACAATCTCTTTATAATCCAAGGTTGCTTTTACATAAGTATATACTGGGACCTCTTTATCATCCACATCCATGTTTCTTAAAAATGTATTCCAAAAGATTTTTAATAATTACTAGAATATGGGTTAAAGTAATTTATACCCTTGTTTGACTTTTTATAAAGTAGTTTGAAAGGAATCTTTCTCTTGTTTCCCAAACAAGGTACCTTATGAACTTTTCAAAAATAAATTAAGGTAAGAATGTTTTTTTAATATATATGGCAGGTGCGGCTATTTTACACTATTATAACATAGTTGAATCTTCCCTTAAAATATTATAAGAATATTGTTAAATATAAATGTTTTCTTTTATAATTACGTGACCTTTAAATGATTTCAAAATAGAAAGAGATATTTCTCTAAAAAGGTTTCGATTTAATCTATGTCAACATCCTTTGATGAATTTTAAGTTTGTTTGAAGTTGATATATTAAGATACAAAACATCCATATTGTATTGAAGTTTTTGTGATATGTTTGAATATGGATGTGTTATTTCATACCATTCATGATTTATGGATAAATTATTGACATTTCCTATGCTAGTTTAATAAGAATTTTTATGTTATGTTTAAACCTTTTCATATGTGGAATGTATTGGACTTAGTAAGTGACGGGTGGAGCACGATATAGCTCCTCAATGCATCGGTAGGCCTCATGAGATAAACTAGTGTATTGGCACAAGGCCTTTACAAAATCATATTTGTATTCTTGGCACAAGGCCTTGACTATGTGGTTATGAATGTCTGGCATTACGCATTCCGTCATTATGAAAGTGGCTATTGATATTGCATGTGATTATTCAACTAGTAGAATATCCATGTGAGTAAGTAAATTGAATTATTTTGATTTATATTTTCCATATTATGATGAAGTTTATGTTGAAAAGGCTTTTGTTTTAGTTCGATAAATTTCCTTAAATGTTTATACTTATTTATGTAATTTTCTGCTATATTGTTATCCTTACTGAGCATCTGATCTCACCCCTTTTATTGTTTCATTTTTCCTAGGATGCGAAGAAGTATATTATAACTAACATGTAGGGATAGTCTATGGGATATCAGTGTTGTCTATGGAAACAATGTTTTTTTAGTTTTCCATTTTATGATGTAGTGTAAATCTTATGAATGTATCTTGTACTTCCAAGGCTACTAAACTAATCGGTCTTTCGAGACATGATCTTTTGTGATCATGAAAACGATACATAATAATGTACCAACTCGGAGCTTCTGGGGTTGGGGCGTTACAGTTGGTATCATAGAAGTTTTAGTACAAACCTTGGGAACTAGACTTAGATAAACTCTGGTTAGAGAACATAGCCCTAAGATAGACTTTTAGGATTAGTATAGAAGAACTTCCTAAGATTTTGGTATTATAGAGATTTTGTGAGTTTTTCCAAGAAACACATCCCTGTCTGGATACGAGCAGGTTGAGGCAGCTCTGGCACATATGTACCTAGGGGTAAAACCTTAAAACACCTCTTTGAGATAGACTTGAACGGGAACTGGTGCACGACAACAGGCCTTGTTGTACTCTTGGTTACAACACTCTTGGGGGATATGCATAGGATAATTCTAATTTTATTTACAAAACATTATGAAGGGTTTATGAGTATATACTTCCTCAAAGAAAACATTTTTATGATTATGGATTATATCCATATACTATTAAAATTATGTTATGTATTTTTCAAGTTTGGAATAATGTATTTCAATTCATAAACTAATCTAATTTATGCCATTGTTTAGAAATGGTGCCTAGTGGAAGGAATGGAAACTGTATCAATGCACACGCTCCATTTAGGGATTTCCCTCCTGCTCAAGATAATTATAGTGGAGCTGGTGGTGCAACTTGTGTTGATCATCTAATCACCATACTGGGACAACTCACTCAGGTTATAAATAATAACCTTACACGTATGGAGCACCCTGATCCACAACATGGAGGATCAATGTTAGATCGATTCATAGGGAAACAAACACCAACATTAAATGGGGGTACAAATCCACTAGTAGCTGAGCAATGTATAAATTCCTTATAGAAAATATTCCACGCCTTGGGGAGTAGTGAAAAGGGAAAAAGTTGTCATGGAAGTTTACCGCCACACTAGAGATGCTGATCAATGATGGTCATTGATTCAAAACACAAATGAAGATGATGAAGTATAAAATATTTAATGGAGGGAGATTAATGATATTTTCTTAGAAAAATACTTTCCTTGTTACCATCGAGCAGATATGGAAAGACAATTCTTGAGTCTGAGGCAAAAGGAGGATGATAATGTCACCAAGTATGAGGCTAACTTTACAAGGGTAGCGAGGCATGCTGCAGATTATATACGTAACCCAAGAAGTAAGATTGATCATTTATTTGACGATTTAAAACCATTTCTATGTTGATCATTAGTCTCACAATCCTACTCATCATACGAAGATATTTTCTCTAGTGCAGAAAAAGAATTCTCTAAGTCTTATGACGTTCAAGCAAAGTAAGAGAAGAAGAGATCTACTGAATACTCTGGAAATGGAAATAAGGGGAAGAAGGGAAAAGTTGAATATTCATCCCGCAGTAAATGTGGTAAGAAACACCCTGGTTCTTTCCTGAAGGAAATGGGGTAACATTATGATGGTCTTTGTCATGGGACTACCAAAGACTCCTATAAGCAATGATGAAATAAGGGTCATTGTTGATCGTCATACCAATTTAGAACATTTTCTTGATATAAGATAAGATTTACCACTTGAACGTCTAGAAAGAATATATATTAATGAAGTTGTGAGACTTCATGGAGTACCCCTATTTATTGTTTCTGATCTTGATCCACGTTTTACATCAAGATTCATGAAAAGTCTTTAGAAATCCCTGGATACCGAACTTCATTTGAGCACTGCCTACCACCCCCAAATTGATGGACAATCAAAATGTACTATTAAAACATTAGAAGAAATGTTGAGATAATTCTCACTTGACTTTCAAGGTATGTGGGATCAATATTTACCTATGGTAGAATTTTCCTCTAACAATAGCTTCCATTCAAGTATTCAGATGACACCATATGAAGAGTTATACGGAAAGAGATGTCACACACCAACCTGTTGGGATGATGTTGGTGAAACAAAAATCTTAGGTCCGAAACATGTGGAGGAAATGATGGAAAAAGTGAATGTAATCCAAACCCACATCAAAGTATCACAAAGTAGGTAGAAGAGCTATGTCGATAACCGAAGGAAGGATTTGGAATTTCAGGTAGGAGACCATGTGTTCTTGAAGGCATCTCTAGGGAAGGGTGTTTTACATTTTGGTAAGAAGGGAAAATTAAGTCCCAAGTACATCGTAACTTTTTAAATTATAGAACTAATTGGGGTTGTAGATTACTGTTTGGAAATGCCGCCAAGTCTCTCCAAAGTTCACAATGTGTTCCACGTATCATTGTTGAGAAAATACATGCCTGACCCAACGCATGTACTCACCTATGAGGAATTAGAACTAGAACCTGATATTTCTTATTACAAAGAGCCTGTAAAGGTTCTTGATACAAGAGAAAAAGTGCTGAGAAACCGGACGACCCATCTGGTAAAATTTCTATGGAGAAACCATAAGATTGAAGAGGCAACGTGGGAACCTGAGGAACTTATGATGAAGTACCACCCGAGTCTTTTTACAAATTAATACTCTAAAAATTTATAGGATGAAATTATTTTAATGAGGGGAGAATTTAACACCCCAATCATCCACGATACGCTTCTATTTGAATAATACAATAGCATGTGTTGTGCGCAACATTGAGTTCTAACACACCACAACCAATGAAACTAGTCATTATGAATAGTAATACACACTTTTTAAAATTTTATACATTTTATCTTTCAAAATGGACTTCATTTTTGGATTCTGAATATCAAAATTAGATTAGGGTGAATTTTTGGTACTTTTCTGATAACTTTCATATTTTGATGAATAGTGAAAATTACTAAATTTTAATTAAAAACAACTTGTTTAATCGAAATAATTAGTAATGATAAATTATGAATTTTAATGGTTTGGAAGTATATTTAGATTATATTTTTATCATTTAATACAATTTATATCATTATAAGTAATTTCACATTTATATTTGACATAAACAAGTGTCAATCGTTTGATAGTTATTGTTTCATAAATACATGTTTTTTGTTTTGACAACGAGAAGTAATTTTAAATTAATTTCTACCACTTATGTGTTTTTAATTTGAAAAAATTTATCCCATATTTGGAATCAGGAGGTCCAAATTGTGTAAATAGGTAACTTTTATTTTTAGACATTTGGAATATTTACTTCAGTAAATATTTTATTTACCGTGGTTAAAGGGGTAAATCCAGTAAATAAGGTTAAAAAATAATATTATAATAATAATAAATTACCATAACACATGTCCAAACTCTATTGGATTATAATTTTCCGACCATTGGCATCCTTGTGTTTATTTTGGGACCCCATGGAGCCACATGGGAGTGATAATGATATTTTATATTAAATAATCTAAAGTAAAGACAAAACTAACAAAAGAAAATATCTTTTAATAAAACAATTTTTATATTAATTTATATAATTAATCTATTAGAATATAAATATTCATTATAAATCTAAAAATATTTAATACCTCAGGATATTTTATTTATAATATTTAGACATAAAATAAATATATTTATATATGACAGAATAATGATGCAGTATTTTCCTTATTAATGAAACAATCAAATAAATGATTTTATAAATTCTAAAATAAATATAATTTGAAATTTTTGATGCCATAGAAAACTTTTATAGGTGAATATGACATTTTAGGGTTAATTAAATGTATTTCTTTAGAAGTAATAATGTTTTTAGGACTTTAGAAAAAATCAATTATTAAATAATCTCAAAATTGACATAAATGAGTTTTTAAAACAAATACAATATTATTGGTTGATATAATAATCATAAAAATGTAATGTTAGGCCAAAAGACTTATATACTTATATTTGTATCATTAGTGAATCACTTGGGGTTCTCTTGGAAGTTTATAGTATGTTTATTAACCATATAATATATAAATACAATGAGGCATGGTAAATGTCAAACTATTTAACTAAGAGTTAAATCTAAAAGATGAGGTTAATATAGTGACCCAAAACTGTCTAAAACCTATTGGTTGGGAGTTTTTAGACCCATAACCACCTTATAATTTGAATAATTTATTTTTTAGCCATTAAAACTGAAAATTATTTTATTATAAAATAATATTTCAAGCTTTTCCTAAGGTTCCTCTCACCCTTCTTATAAAAGGGGACTCCCCCTTCTTTCTAATTCACACCTTCAAAGCCTTTAGTCTTGGACAAAAATTTCCCAAATACCCTCCCAAATTTCCTACCGTCATCATAGAGGCCTTCCTTTAGTCAGAAAGCCAACTTAAAAAGCCCTTTTTATCATATCAAAAAGAAGAACCCAAAAAAGAGGTAAATATTTCATCACCTCTTTCAAGTTACTTTCTTCTTCAACTTCCTCTTTATTTGCTATTTTCATTCTAAAATAATAACTCTAGTATATTATATATACTGTGATGTCATTATAAATATGGTACAACCATATTAATTATTCTATCTATCCTTTGAATGACATGTCACCATACGTGCGTACATACGACTTACCGTCTCCATGTCGTGGTGTAATTGTTATTCAATACATTATTATTTGGATCAGTATAATAATGATGTGTAATTGAAGTAAATAATAATTATAACATGATAATGATTCTTTATATATGATATAACATCCAATTATATATTATTTTAATATCAAAAGAATGATATTGTCGCTCGTGCGTACGTACAGATTACCGTCTCCACAAACACGATGAGATTCATTCCCCATCGTATCAATTCAAGACTAATTTTCATTAGATTATTAAATATAATGTTTCAAGACTTAATATAATTATGAATATGAATAAGATACATCCTATCCATAACAAATATTACTTACGTAACAAATCATACAAAGTAAAGTGAATCAGTTAACACCCGAAATGACGATAATACTAAGATATTGTTAACAAAGCAATGTTAAAAGATCATATTTGATATCATATTAATGTATATGATTTTTTTATAGTTTAATAACAATTATTTCACCATTATACAGGAGGTTAACCTACCCTCGGCCAAGGAAAAGTACAAGGTAAGAGTTAATTTTACAATCTCTTTATTATCCGAGGTTATTTTTACGTTAGTATCTATTGGGACCTCTTTATCATCCACATCCTTGTTTCTTAAAAATGTATTCCAAAACATTTTTACTATTTACTAGAGTATGGATTAGATTTATTTATACCCTTGTTTTACTTTTTGTAAAATTGTTTGAATGGAATCTTTCTGTTGTTTTCTAAACAAGGCACCTTATGACGTTTTCAAAAAAATTAAGGTAAAAATGTTTTTTTAACTTATACGGCGGGTGTGGCTATTTTCTTCCATTATAACATTGTCGAAGCTTCCCTTACAGTATTATAAGATTTTTTTCAAATATAAATGTTTTATTTTATAATTATGTGACCTTTAAATGATTTCAAAATAGAAAGAGATATTTCTCTAAAAAGGTTTTTATTTCATCGATGTCAATATCCTTTGATGGATTTTAAGTTTCTTTGAAGTTGATATATTATGATACAAAACTTTCATATTGTATTGACGGTTTTGTGATATTTTTGACTATAGATGTGCTATTTCATACCATTCATGGTTTATGGATAAATTATTGACATTTTTTATGCCAGTTTTAATACGAATGTTTATGTTATGTTTAAACCTTTTCATATGGGGAATGCATTGGACTTAGTAGGTGAAAGGTGGAGCCTGCTATAGCTCCTTGATGCATCGGTAGGTCTCATGAGACAAACCAGTGTCTTGGAACAAGGGCTTGACAAAATCTTATTTTTAGTCTTGGAACAAGGCCTTGACTATGTGGATATTAAATTTTGACATTATGCATTCCATAATTATGAAAGTGGCTATTGATATAGCATGTGATTATTTGACTAGTAGAATATCAATGTGAGTAAGTAAATGGAATTATATTGATTTATATTTTCCATATTATAATGAATTTTATGTTGAAAAGGCATTTTTTTAGTTCTATACATTGACTTAAATGTTTATGCTTATCTATGAAAAGTTTTTGCTATATTGTTATCCTTACTGAGCATCTGATCTCACCCCATTCTATGTTTTATTTTTCCCAGGATACGAAGAAGTATATTATGACTGACCTGCAGGGATAGTCTATGGGAACTCAGTGTTGTCTATAGAAACAATGTTTTTGTAGTTTTCCATTTTATGATGTAATTCAAGCCTTATGAATATATCTTGTACTTCCAAGGCTACTAAACTAATACGCATTTTGAGACTTGATCTTTTGTGATCATGCCAATGATACATAATAATGCATTGAATCTAGGATTCTAGGGTCAGGGAATTACAAGATTAGTCCTGATCAACCATTACATTACATGTACTTTTTTAATGATGTATAATCACTTCACATCATGAACCAATTCACAAAAGATTCCTGGAAACATGTACACATTATGTAACATGTACATGGATTGTAAATTCATCGCATAAATCACTAAGTGTATCTTCTATAAAAGTGATCGCACCACCTTATAAACCTTTCAAACTCATGGAGAACCCTCATAATATCTTTTAACTCATTTACCCAGACTCTATTAATTCAAAAAAACATACATCCTAGAATCTTAGGACATTTCCCCTGAAAAATTATCTCCATCCTCGAGAGTCTTGAAACACCTTCAACTAAAGATGAATTTTTAATGAAACTCAAAGAGGAACATACTTGAAAAAATATGTGATCTTACACTCATTATTGTTTTTGATTGAAAGTGATAAAGAACATCCTATGCTATGAATTGGTGAACTATTTGTAGTGATTAATGGATGTTTGTGAGAAAGGTCCCAAAGATGGGTGAAGAAAATGGGGAGACAAGGAGGAGGTGGATGGATGTGTGGATGAGTCAAATAGAGGTGCTGGAGGTAATGGGTCATCCACTTCTTGATTGGACAGTTTTGGGGCTTAGTGGGGTGCTTGGACGAGAATTTTGGTGGTGAACACTTGAATGTATTTTTGGTACTAGCCATGAAAAGGGCATCTTAAGGCCGAGAAGGTGGAGAATAGTGAAATATTATTGATCTAGTTAGAAGGTAGTGAAGATCATAGTTTTAGGGGAGAGATAATTGGTTGTAAAAATTAGATGGGGGGGGAGAAACTCATGATGTGAGTTAAGTTTCATGGTCCCCTTTTTTAATGCTATGAACTGTTTATGGTGTGAATGTGGTTCACATTGAGAATGTTTGGGTGTCATGTCATTCTTGTTTGAAAGACTCATTTCACGAATTCTAATTCATGTTGTGAGTTGTGTTTATATAGTGTACCTCTCAGTAGGATTTGAAATTTCTATGAGAATACATCTTATACTATTCCAATACCTAAAAACACCTACTTATTATAAGAAAATATAATTGGGTTTCCTCCAAGTTAGTTCTTAACTTAACTTCAAGAGTTATATGTTCATAAATATTTATAAATATTCCCTTCCTGGATCAAAAAACATCAATGCACATTTTTTGAAAAAATCCATTACATATAGAGTGTCTTTATTATTAGGGTGCTGGTTTGGTTTTACTTATTTATTACACAAGATTTTGTGTGTGAAATCCATAGTATTTCCACCCTATGAATGGTATTTATTTTTTTCAGTTGGTTGCTTCCTCCATTTTAAAATTTCAAGAAATATTTTCCTTCTGGCTAGTTATGAATTTTGAATTCATTAAAACTAAGAGTTCATATCAAGAACCTTCTTCTTATATCTAATAAATTTACTTAATATTTATTTCTTTATCTTCTTCATGAGAATTACCCTCTCTCTCATATACAATTTAATTAATTATTTCCATAATGGAATTTTCTTATTCTTATCCACTTTGTAAAAAGACATAATCTTCTTGTTCATTTTCTTACTCATTTGTAAAGATATATTGGCAGGCTTTTGATTCAATTGATTATTTTATAACCTTGATGAGGTTGAAGAAAACATATTCTCCTTGAATGAAAAAATTGGTCAACCTTGATTTACATCAATCAGTTCTTTTCCAAAAGTTAAGAACAGTCTTCCTAGAATGATTGGAACATCACCTTCTTCTTCCATGTTGAGGACAAGTAAATAATATAGAAAGTTAATTTCATAACTTTAACAAGAATTTATTATAAGAATACATGGGGGTAATTTTTATATTAATCTTCAGGTTACATATCTTATCTTGTTGTTTTTAATTATTCATTGACTAATTTCTAAAAAACACTCATTGGAATTAAGTTTATGATTTCACCTAAATCGTATAATTCTTTTTTGAAATAACATGTATCAATATTTCAATGTATATAGAAACTTCCTAGATCATTCATATTTTTTGGAATTTAATTATGTTCCATTATTCATTATTCTTAATTATGGTATATGACTCCCAAATATTCAATTTTCCTTTTTTTTAAAGGTATATTTCTAAGAAATTTTTCATATACATTCATCTGGGATATGACTTATATAAATAGAATATTGTTGTGAATATATTTAAACGTACCTAAAGTATTTATTTATTGATCTCCAAGATTACCTTGACTCATCATCACTAGGGATGAAAGATGTAGTTTGGATGGTATTGGTTTCACATATGTGTTTTCTTGTTGTTCATTTTCTATGGGATTCAGATCTCTATTTTTTGAGTTTCTTCATCTTTTTCATGAGGTGGTTGAATTAATTTATCTTGGATATCCTATAACTTTTCCTTTTTCTGATCTCTCATCTACTTATAAGGGTTAAAATCTTATATTCTTCTCCTATATGAGTCTCTATATTAACAGGTTGAGTATCGGGAAATCAGTCAAAAAAATATTCAACAATATATACCACATAATTTTTAAAATTGAAAAGAGAAACTTCATGATTTTTTATATTCTTCTCCTAGTTTAACAACCATTAATAATTCCTCTAGATTTATTTGTAGTTTATGTTTTCAATTTTCAAAAGTTTTTAAGTGTTTTCATGTGGATGGATGGTATAGGGATTTTATTAAAACTATCATTGAGGGAATCTTTGAAAATGTTACATTTTATGTTTTTGTATACTATGTGTTATAAAAGATTAAATGTTTTGGGAGATTTTGGATGAGGAGGATATCCAGGTGGATATTTTTTTCTTGGATAATTTTGGATCTATTTTTGTTAAGGTTGAGACAAATTTTGATATGGTGCATTTTTAGTTTGAACAGGTATTGGTTTCCCATATACTTTCTGGTATTGTTGTTTCCCATGATTATATCTCACATGGTTAAAGTCTATGGTTTGGTTATATTTTAATCCATTATGACACTCTTGATAAGAATTTGGGCCTCTATACATTTCAAAATGTCATTTTCCCATTACTAGTGTTAGTGGTTGGGTTTTTTATTAAATAAGAAATGTGAATAAATCTGACTATTTAGTAAGATCTTCAACCTCAGTAGCTGGATGAGTTATTTCCTCTACTCGTTATATGCCACCACAAGGTGGTCCTTGATCACTCTTCCATTGACTGATATTGTGTGAAATTTCTTCAATAAAATATTAATTAATTCTTGGGGTTTTCATTATTAGGCTTTCATAATTTGAGGCATCCACCATGGATCTGGATACCTGTTCTAATCCATAATAAAATGTTTTCATTTTTAGCCATGTGTCAATACTGTGATGTGGGAATTTTCATAGTAGTTCTTTGACTTTCTCCCAAGATTCTCATGCTAATTCACCATCAATTTAATCGAAATTATTGATGTCTCTTATAAGATTAGTTTTTCATGTGTGTGAAAATTATTTATCTAGAAACTTATTGGCTAGATAATCCCAAGTATTGATAGATCCTACAAATAGATTTTTCAACCAAAATGTGGCTTGATCACTTATAGAAAATTGGAGTACTCATAATTTGATTATTTCTGGTGAAAATTCATTATGTTTAAATGTTTTTCATACCTCAAAGAAATTTGACTAGTTCCCAAGCGAGTTTTCAATTTGTAATCCACTAAATTTTCCTATGTTTTGGATCATGTGAATTAAACTAAGATTAATTTCAAATGTATTCACCTGAATTAGAGGGTGAATGTTGATTAGAAAAACACCCTATATAGACAAAAATATATAATCCATGTTGGTATGTTCTAGAGGAACCATTTTCATTTCATTATATTATTGTGTAGGGGTTAATTGGGAATTTTATACATTGGGGGCAGTGGGATCACGTTGCTCTACCATAGTTAGGCGACGTCATGTGAGAAAGTAATTATCATTTTATAGATGAAATCGAGTAGTTCTTGTGAGTCCAGAATCCTATAAAATGTTATAGGGGTCTATCAAATTCACTAAAAGATTCACACAAAAGGTGTAGAGAACCAATATGTGAAAATAAATAAGAAAAATAAATTGGAAGAGAATTGAAATAAATCACTACTAAAAAAATTACTCTGAATGTCACTATGCCTCCCCAGCAATAATTCTAAAATCCCGATTGGCTGCCCGAGGGTGTCATTAATTTATTCATGTTTTGGTTTGAGTTTATAAATTTATAATTTTTTTGATTTAACATTAACTAAAAATGAATTGATAATATTAGTAAACACAATTTTGAACCCACAAAGAGGCTTTTGATGGTACTTGTGAGACTTCTGGGAAGGATTCTTGGGAGATGACAATTTACTATGATAAATGACCATGAGAGTTTTTACTATGATAAAAATATAATAAAATATAATTATGAAATAAGGATTATGAAACAAATTTAGGATATGTGTTCTTGAGGTATAACTAATTTATCCATAGATCCTCCCATCAGTGTTTTCCACAAAGTTGTTCTATGGTAATCAAACTCCTAAGATTTAATTCAGTTGTTTCTATCTATATCTATGAATATCACTCGATCCAATGACAAATATAAATATAGATGCATTTATTTCGTCTCTTAATGTGGAAGATAGATAATATCTAATGTTCATATCTCCATCATATATATTATATTGGGGTTTCCTCCTAATGCAATCCCTTGGTTCGACACATGAAAAAGTACTTGATTTAGAATTTATTTCTAATCTAATACCTAACCTGAATATACTTACAATGTTTAACTTAATACTTCATTAAAACTAAATTCCCACTACCCTTTAATCCTACCCCCTAAAGAATTATCCATGTATGATGGTGCCAATCCCATCAGACACAGGGAGAAAAGTTTGGAATAATACTTCATAATAAAAATAAATCTATATTTTAATCAATAGAAATTGGAGAACATACTTGAAAAAAGATGAATTAAATTGATGAAACAACTTATAGTTGAACACAATCCAAATATTAATTAGTGGAAAGCATGAAAAAAATCTTAATACCTCTGGT
Organism: Viscum album; assembly: GCA_963277665.1. Taxonomy (NCBI): domain Eukaryota; kingdom Viridiplantae; phylum Streptophyta; class Magnoliopsida; order Santalales; family Viscaceae; genus Viscum; species Viscum album. The sequence continues at coordinate 149,769 of CAUJRU010000689.1, read as the reverse complement.
AATTCCAGAAAAATCAAAACTAGATAAAAAAGTAGAGCCCCCTAAAAACATTAGCCAAGGAAAATATTTAAATAATCGATCCATTCACGACATGACTAAATATTTCATGTCGTGAATGATATTATAGTTCTTTGGTGATATCATTGTCACAAAATTTCATGTCATGAAAGGGATTTACAAAGTAAAAAAAATCAGTCTTCAAAAGACTAGATATTCTAAAATTCACCTCTAACTTTGATTGGTTGCCTTTGACCGAGATAATATGGTGTGAGGTTGTATTCTTGTTGAAAATATCATACCCTATTAATTAATGGATTAAAAGGTACATTAGTGGCTTTAATGGTCTGCTAATGGTTATGCCTCATAGATTCACATCACGAATCTATATTCATGGCATAAAATTCATATAATATATAACTTTAGCTCAAAATCCATCATAACATCCTAATTACCAATTTATACACAATAATGAAAAAAAACATAAAGGAGTAATTTGGTAAATTATAAACAAACCAATAAAATTAAGATTGAAAATTTATATACAATTTAGGCTTATTAAGAACATATATTTTAGCATGTTGTTGTGGAAATTCTAGGTTATCATCATAGAAGGTAACTACTATGAAAGTTAATTAAAAATATACCCAAAGTATATTATCACATAGATTTCACACATAATAATAATCATAATGTGATAAGTAATTAATTAATATTCAACATTATGAATAATTTAGTAATTAATTGTTTAAATAAAAGTTGGTTCTAGGTAATGAACTCCAACGAACTCCCACATTCACCAGAGTCAACTACTAACACTCAAATTTTTAGTCTCACATGTTAAACAATATTCTATTTTCTTATGGTTATAGATATTAAGCCCACCATGATACTTTTAGTTTTTCTATTTTTTTTGAAACATTGTCTCTTTGAGAGAATCCCGCAAGAGATAATATAAACGAGTATAACATTTTTTCTCTTTAATCCTTGACATCTTGGATAACACCATCATTAAAATTCTTCATAATATGACTGAACATTACTATTATGGAAAACTCCAAAATCTAGAATGAAACATCACTAGAATTTCTTCTTAAACTCCATAAAAAGTCACAATATACTCTAATTTATATATGGAAAAAATTGGTTTTAATATGATTTACAAATTCATATTACATTATATTTACTATAATACCATATCCAAATTATCTAAAGGATGCAATTTTTATATCCCTTTAAAACCAGTATTCCCATTTCTCCAATTATTGGGAACTGATTAAGTTCTATTTTCCAAATCACTTTCAGATAGTCCTAACTTCTACCCTTCCCAGTTCTCTTGGTTTCCTTTGATATTTTTATTCTATGATTTGTGTAAAAATATGATCAAAGTTATGTATATTTCATAGCATTTGAGATAGATTTTCAATGTACTCTTGGGAATATGTAATCTATATATTACAATAATACAATGTGATACTAGAAACATTTCAGGTATACTGTTTCTTCTTATATCTTTCAGTACCATGTTAACTATATATTATGAATTAGATTAAGAAACCACTTGGTATATACTTTTATATATTGTTCCCTATAACTAAGGTTGTTATTTAAGTCATATTTTAAAATTTATTTAGTATTATATAACCATAAGATTAATCACATGTTTTCTATATGTTATTAAACATTTCTATCTTGTAAAATTATAGCACTCCCACTAAAAAATTGTATCAACCTAGAAATAATTCATTTCAAATGAAAATATTATGATCATCATAAATGTTTAGACTGATAAATAGACTTGTGAAATTTTAATTCCATACTATATTTTTGTGATATCACCATCATTTTTTGTCACATCATATAAACATGTTCCATAAAGTGACCTCCAAGAGTGTTTCCCTTTACATATGAGCTTGATATAATGATCACATTAGCTATGACAAGTATAATCTAAAATGGATTTAAGTATGTTGAATTTTTATGACCATTCAATACTTATTGGTACCTTTCTTGTACGATCCATATATTGTTTTTATTAAATACCCACTAATGTATTTACATCAACCACCAACAAACAGAATTAATTTTGGTACAAGGAATCCATATTTGAATTCATAGTAATTTTTAAATCATATCATGCTATGCCTTACTTATCTCTGTAGGATTTATTATTTTTATTAAATAATTTATCACCCACCATGGTGAACAAAAATCCACCAATATGGTTTTCACCATATCACACAGTATGTGTCTTTGGAACAACATCTCTCACTAACACTTATGTATTTATAATGTTCTTAAGCCAACATGTGCATTTGGGTCCAAGATTAAATTGAAAACTTTCTTACTCCCACTATATCAAAATAAATATACTTCCCACATAGAAATATAGTTTTTATGATTAATTAATTTCTATCTATGGGATGTTAATATCTTTAATATAAGTACATTAACTAAGACACACCTTGTGTTTTGCATGATATACATTTTATGCATTCACTGGAAAAAAATAAATAGATTCTATCAAAACTACTAAGGTTGTTACATAATGGTATTACTTCACATAAAAACTTAAATTATATTCATTAGTCAATATATTTGGCATATGGTTAGTTGTTATGATTCTATTTAAAAAAATATCTTGAAATGAATCATGAAATACAATAATTCGTATATAAGATTCCTCATAATTTTTTAATTATATCTAAGATGTGAATAAGGATATGTAAGTTTAGGTAGAACCTAAATCTATATTTAATAATCAATGAATAGTTGGTTAAGATGTACTATAACAAACCGTCCCAGTGGACCCTTCATCCTTCACCAAGTATATTCATTACTACATTTATTATCCCTAAAATTTCTTAAATGAATATCATGGTTTGTATGAATTCATCGCTAGATTTACCTTGGAATAGTTCATTCCATACAATTGAACTAACTCCAGAAACATTTCCACATACATTTATTCCTAAAGGTTTCTTATTCTAAATCATAATCATTTAATATAATTTATATTTTTAGATCCAACATATTCTAAACATAATATTAGTTATATACATCACTAATTATACATTGACTAAGAATTATCTTTCCAGAATTCAATATGAGTCTTATAATTATATTCATCATTATTTCTAGTGATTGATATATATTATTCAAGCTTTATAGGAATATTAAGTGCAGTTTACCATAACAACATTTACATCAAAATAAATAACGTCTCATTAAGTTCTAATAGAACAATGAGATAAATGTTTGGTAACACTTAACACAAATTATAGATCGATTAGAATCAATATAATGGATACTTAAAAGTCATTTGTTTCTCAATAATTACAAATTAATCACCCTTTCTCAGACATTAGAGGAAAATACCATACTTATTTTAATATATATGTGTGCTTCTTATTGTAGTTTCCTTTCAAATTATCTCTCTATCTATATGGGAATCAAATAGCCATTTGTTTACCGCACCACCTCTAAATCTTGTGTATTATTGAAATATTTTGTAAATGAACCACATAATATTAAATGGTTCTTGGATTTTCAACCTTGTCTTTCATTTTTTTCTCTACAAGGGTTGTGGAGCTGAGTTTCCCATAACTCTTTTATACCTGGTGAAACTTTTTCAAAAGATTCATGAGCCATTCATTTGTACCATTCATATCATAATTGTAGATGAATAAGTCTAACCTAGAAGATAAGGATAATAGTTTGAGACTAATGGATAAATGATATCCACAAGGAATCCAAACATTTATAACTGATAAATGTATATCAGTAAGAAAAAGATCAATAGCTAAGTAAATTCTTCCAGTCTACACTAGTATAGTGTAGCAATAATCTCATTTATCTAAACCCTCTATTTTTCCTTCTCAAAGGATATGATAAGAGATATTATGGTATGGGAGTTCATGTCCTTGTGTTTCATTATTATTCCTATATACATTACTAATATTCTGATGAAAAGGAAAATTGAAGCATTCCCATGTACTTATTATAAGAATCATTCTTTCTTTTGATTGTTCGAGGAGATGGTTGAACAAGTGCGGGGAGTTCCATCACATAGTATAAATTTTATTATCATAGTTTAATGTTTAAAAAAACTGTACCACCCTTGGAAATATATGTTGGTGAGGAAATCGTTTCTGTAATGTAAGATCATAGTGTTACAATGATTTTTATTTCCAAACTCTACATTAATTAAATAAATATTTTAATATTTATCACAATTACCAAAATATTAGATCATAAATTTAATTTATTAATCTCCCACTATTTTATCAAAACTTGGTATCCCTCCCCATTGGATCTAGAATATCCCATAATTTGGATATTCTAATGGTAAGGATTCATATTTCCCATATCATAATCCAAGTAAGGATATAGTCAATCGATCAATGTTATTTAGTTAGTAGATCTTTTTCAATAGCATTAACTAACAACTCCATGGTCCATTGAGTGGACTCCTCAATCTTGAAATCTTGTCTTGGATTTCCTCTACCATGGCCTCTGAATTTACACTATGTCTAGTGGGGGATACTTCTCCTGATGTGAATTTGGTTAAGTCAACCCAAAAAACATTTCTATAACTCCCCATTAAATTTTAGTTCCCTAGTGAGAGATAGTGAAGACACTATGATCTATTTGTTCCATTATAAATTTTGGAATGGAAGCCTATACAGAATTAATATTTAAATTTCAGGTATTTTTATCTTTATATGTAAATAGATAATTTTATCTTATTAAATACTTGATATATGTTTTTCAAGATTATATTTTGTGTTATTTTAATGTATTGATTCATGCATTTAATTTATTAGTCTTTCCAATATTTTTAATGTTTGACTTGTTTAATGATTTATAGTAGTAAACAATGAATATTTTGAAAATGAACAAAAAGATGAAAATTTATGAAATAAAATAAACTTTACACCATGAGATTCACTCACAAAGCAACACTAGATTTTTGAGGATGTAGTGAAGCTAGAAAATTGGAGCAGGACAATTACGCATCATCTATTACATTTTCATGACGAGAGTTTTTTTGAGAGAATATTTTAGAAGAGTTACACTGAAATTATAAATTCCTTTTCATGGAATGAATATTAATAGATTACATGACATGTAATGTTTACACGTCATGATACCATCGAGATTCAGAAAAAAATGATACGAGGATGAGGATTTTGATGGGTTAACTTATAAAATGACCCCTTGGCTGCACAGAAAAAGGAAAACCACAACTAGAGGGCCTAGAGTTACACAGAAGGATAATTCACACACACATAGTGATGATTTAGTATAGATACCCTATCTTAACATAAATGGATATTACACCATTATAGATTAATATTTAGTAAATTACAATAATAAATGACTCAGGATAGTAATAGTTTAGTGTATTTGGAAACTTCGAAAAAAAATATTCTATCCTGGTGAAATATCTTCAATATCACCCATAAATATCTCCACATTTATTACTTATACCTAAAAATATTCTTAATAACATTGGTAAAAGAAACAAAATAAGAGGTGAGCTCATATGCAGAGTAAGGTTAAATAAAGGAAATGTGTAAGAATGACATGGACAAAGGGTATGGAACTTGAGAATAACATTTGAAGACAATACCCTTCATATTATATTTATTAATATATATTGGAAATTCAAAATACATGGATCATTTTAGAATTAAGTGAATAATTCATTAAAGCATAACATAGGAATAAAACATGGAATTTTGGCTGACACATAAGAATTTAATAATATTTCCAAAGTAGCTAAATAATTCTTCCAAGACCATCTTGGTAGTATGGGTTCACTCCCCAAAACATCTTGGTAGACATGGTTCACTCCCATGGCCAACTTAGTAGCATGAGTTCACTCCTCATACCATCATGGTAGTCATGGTTCTTTCCTATTAATATATTAGTAGTAACGGTTCATTCCCAAGAAAATCTTAGTCAATATCATGAGATATAAATCTTTACCCAATTAATTAGGGGGAGATATAGGTCTCAACCATCTCATAATTAAATCAATTATACATGTTCTACATGATCATAAATAATAATATCATAACCTATGAAATGAAATAGGTATAATAAACATGTAATCATATAATAACATGTGGAAAAAGATAGGTTTCATAATCATTTTCTCAGAAGCATAACCCATGAAAGAGAAATAGATTTCACACGAATATAAATTTCGAAAGAGAAATAGATTTCATAAACATATAACCTGTGAAAGAGAAATGGGTTTCATAAAGGCCATGATATTAATAATAACCCATTAATAGAAATAATATGAATGGAACCTTCAGATATTTTCCAAGAAGGTAAAGAGCAACATAAACCGATTTCATCTTAAATGGAAAATAATTTTGAAATATCTGTCATACATTTTATTTAGGAAAATATACTTTATGATTTGAAAAAATAATTTTAATACATATGACCATTTGAAAATAATTTTCTTATAAAATACCTTGAAAACTTATAAATAATAATTGAAATCATTTTGAAAACCTTTTTCCTTGAATGCTTATAAAATAAGATTCAAAACATTTTAAAAACCCTTTTCTTTGAAAACACTTTGAAAATAAATAAAGAATAATTGATGATGTTTTGAAAATAATTTATTTGAAAATACATTGAAAACATATAAATAATGATTTAAAACATATTGAAAACCATTTTTCTTTTAAACATATAAATTAAGCTTGAATTTTTTTTGAAAACCATTTCCCTTGAAAACTTATTAATGGAGAATGAAAATGTTTTTAAAACCATTTACCATGAAAATATATTTTAAAAAAATTCTTTTAAAAATTAACCTTTAAACATGAAAATAAATCTTCAAAAGATTTACATAAGATAAATTTGTACATGTCGTACAAGGTAAAAAGAACCTTTATTTGGCATGGTAAAAAGGTTAGAATAACGCCTAATTTAGATAGCGATAAGAAGATTCCTTTGAAATCATTATTAATAGGTAAAAAGGTAAAAACATTCTTTTATTTATCATAGGATATTAGTATAATATTCTTGGAAACCCTTTTTAGAAAACATGGTTTTAAAGAAACACAAATTTCTGATCGAAGAGATTGTAAAGTCAAGATTTATAAAAAAACTCTTTCTTAAAAATATTATGTACCAAAGAGTAGAAATATTAATATATCCTGAATAAATATATTATAGGTAAAATCATGAGTTTTCTTGAGATATGGATCATAATACTTCATCAAGGGAAGCATAAACGTAAACAATCCCAAAAAGCGATGAGATTATTTCGATAAACTCTTTTAACTTGGTAACATGGAACCATAATCCCTATGTAAGATAGTAAAATTACAAGAAGCTTAAAATATAATTAAAAGAATTATATTCATGTAATAACATGTAAAATGAGATCATATACACCTCTAAAAATAATTGACATGCATAACAAAACATGAGTCTCAAAGAAGGCCAATTGGGACAAAACTGTTTTACTGATTTGGAAACTTTTGAAACATAAATCCCATGAAATAAATATCACATAATAGATATGGTAATAACCATAAATTTAATTATAATATACATATAATAAAAAAATGTGAATTACATACTCCACATGAATGGAATGTGTGGTGAACATATCATATAATCTCATGGAAATAAAAAGTGAGATGAAATCCACTTACCTTGTGTCTTGACTCTGGTCATACTCATTCAAACCACTTGTATAATAAATATAAATTTATTATAAATATTTTAAATAATAATATTATAATATCTAATACCATATATGGTTTTATTATGACCTTATATTACCCACTTTTTAACAATCTTATGTTAAGGTTTCACTTCGGATAATATTCGCTCTGTTCTTCGCATGTGTCGTAATTTTTTATATCGTTGGTCCTTATTCATAAATCATGATTAAAAATGTAAAAAATGATTTAAATATAATATATATCAACTATAGTTTTATTATAATAATCTATATATTATAGAAGTACAAAATGTGATGCCTCATTCATGGAGACGGTAAGTCATACGTATGCATGACCATTGTTTTCGTTTTTATTATGGCATTAAAAGAAAGAAATAAAATGAAATATGTTTATATTTGTATATAATATCATTAAATTATAATTATAATTTTATATATATCATATAATTTCAATAAACCCATCCTTAATACATTCCATGTAGTGTGTGAATGAATCACATCGCTTTGAGGGCGCAGTTCCTCAAAAAAATTATCGTATTTACACCAAATGTAAAGTAAAAAATATATGTGTTGAAAAATTTATATATAATATTAAATAAATAATAAATATAATATATAATATTTATAAATATATATTCCATAATAATTTTCACCATGATAGGTGGTAAGTAAAATTGGACAATCATCGTTTTGTGAGGCAGATGTTTTTCGTACACATAAAATCTATGTTCGTTACCCATTAGACGGAGGTGTGTGTGAATGTAGGTAGAAACCTCAGAATAAAAAAATATTATTATATTTTTTATATTTTTTTTATAAAATTATTTAATAAATATACTGGAGGGTGTGGAGAAGGAAAATAAATGAAAGGATCTTGAGAGAAGGGGTTACCTTCTAATCAGGTAACTCTTTTTGGTTTGTGAAAAAAGGCTTACATAGAAGACTTTATTATAAAAGGTATGATTAAAAGGGGAATTTAGGGATGTTAGGAAGTGTATGGGGGAAGAAATGTTCCTAACATAATTGGTTTGAGAGGTGTGGAGAAGAGGGAGAGGTGGCGACCTTTTATAGGGATGAAGGAGTGACACTCTTGTAAATATTTGAAGAGAGAACCCCACCCATGTTTTTCATATTGAATGTGGATCCAATAATGATAAAAAGAATATAAAAGGTAGTAAAGGGTATAAATATGGCCATATATTTTATTTTTTACATGTTTATATGTCTTTTTGGGTCTTAACTGTAAGGTTTAGTACATAGTTAAGCATAATTTTACCTTAACTAAAGTGATTAATTTTAATTTATTTCACTAATAATTTCAATAAAAACTTTTTTTAAATTATTAGACATTATAAATTACTATTATTCAAAATATGGAATCCATTTTTCCAAATTCCAATCATATAAGTGGTATAAATTAATTTAAAATTAATCCAAAAGTCGGGTCGACAATGCGTGTTTTTAAAGTAAAAAAATTCAAATGTTTTCTATGTTTTTATAACAAATTTCATTGTGAAATTTCTTCAAATGAGATAAATTATATTAATTGATAAAATTATTATCTAATTAAACTTTAAAAAAATTTAAAATATAATTTAACCTAATAAATAAATTTTATTGAAAAGCAGTTTTGAATTAAAATCCAGTATTTTTAACTATTCATTAAAAAATTAAACCTTACAGAAAAATACCAATAAATTATCCTAACCTATTTTTTATGTTTAAATTACAAATATAATTTTTTTTCAATATATTAAATCTATAAAAGTTCCAAAAATTGGATTTCAAATGGGTTCTCCATTAAAAAGCATTAAAACTACCTTTATAAAAAATATAGGTTTTTATGCATAAAATTAGGTTTGTTTTTATTTTATGTATATCCAATATATTGGATTAATAAAAAATATATTTGATTGAAAATACAACATATATGTTATACTAATATCACTCACCAATTGTATTTAATTTAATTTATTAGGGTAAAACAACTTTGTGACCATAAAAATAATAATATTACCTTTTTTATTCAATCGGATTTCATATTTATTTATAATTAATTGGTAACCGATGAATTCATATTATACTATGTAAACCATATATTTTCATTAATTAGTTAATAATATTCATAACCTCTAATTTTACGTCTAGGTTATATCTTATTATATTAAATAATAACATTTTAGTAATATATTATTGTTTGGTAAAACTCGGTCATGCATTTTATACAATCCATATAGGAAATTCATTATTGTATGTAAAGAAAGATAACCATGGTGTTATGTGTAGGGAAAGCTAAAATTTATGTTGTGTTTAGTGCATGGTAAACTTGGTGTTGCATATAATGCAAGACAAGCATTGTGATTTAATATAAAATTAACTATTTTTAGTGTTATGTGAAATGAAAAATATCAAAAAGGTTAAATTAATTCAAAAATAATAATTCACAAAATCTTGGGGTGTTATATTCTAACCTATTTAAAATTAATTTCACCCTCAATAATATTCTCTTTTATCAAAGGATTATTACTTAAAATTTTCATTCATAGAAACCCACATCGTAAAAATTGATTCTAAAACATCCTTTAAATAGGGTAAAGTTGGGACCATAATGGTTACCCAAAGTAACATATAACTGGGTTTCCACCTATGAGAACATAGGTTGGGATAGAATATTGGACAAGGAGGAAATGTGTAAATATATATAGGGAGTGATTGAGGTCATCAATCACAAATAAGTGAATGAGAAGAGAAAATTTTAAGTCCGCAAAGTCATAAATAGGTGATGATTTAAAATGTTAGAGGTTAAAAAAATTAAGGTATTAAAGAAAAACATTTTACTTTGATCATTATCCTAACATTGAGTAATTATTTTATTGACCAAGAATATAAGGAAATATACATACTTTATATATTTCTATAAAAAAATAATTCCTTATTTGTGTTTTTTTTCTATTTCTAATTCATCTGTTACTTCATGAAATGGATGTACAAAAATTAACTTTGATTCCTGAAACACTAAAATAAAATTTTAGATGATATTAAGGCCCATAAAATAATGAGAAGTGTAACTGTTTATCTATATCTATTATTAGAAATAAACATGGTTAATACATTAATCTCTAAATGTAAAAATTAACACTACTATTTCGTCATAAATAATTATTCATAAAAAATAATTATAAATTGACCAAGACATCGTGTAGGCTATTTGTAGGCTTGAAACTCTTACCATCCTTTAGTCATGGGTTCAAGAACCTCAGCCTTTATAGACATCATTGGTTTTCAGCTAACATACATTATATCCTTTTCTAAAACCATAATAATATAATTTTGAGAAATAAATAAGATGGACATCCTTGAAATACGTTTAATCACTAAGTAGCCTTTTAACCAAGGTTTTCAATATAAACTTAGTTCATAAATACATCTTCTAAAGTTTAAATTAATCTTTTCATTAATGGTTAACCTTATAACCCTTCAAAAATATTAAAAACAAACATTAGAAAGATATTCATGAAATATTCTTAACATTGATCTCCCATATATCACAAAGAAACCCTTGGTTGTTACATTCCAAACATGTGAATACCCTCATGGAAAATTCTTGTAGAACCTATTAACAACCTAAATTACCATAAATAATTTTGGAAAACATGCATGCTTTATTATTCCATAGATTACTAGATATCTTCCATAAATAAAATAAGTTTTAAACTTAATCCTTGATATCGTAAAATAATTTTCAATAAGTCCTTAATTAGTTCCAAGGTAATAAGTACCATCTAATTTACTCACTCATATCCCATATATCTTTATCCAAACAACATTATCATAACATAAAAAACATATTAATAGTTATATTTCCCTTAATTGTGTGTTTTATATGGAAATCACCTTGCTGTAAGGTTACTTTTCTATTCCATCAAAACCATTCAATGTGTTATTCTAAATCCATAGTGAAAAAACATAAACTAAATAATCCTTATATATTTCACCTTTCATATAACATACTTATTGAATACAAAAACTGTTACGAACTGAATCTGGTTGCCAATAAAACCAGAACCAAACCCATCCCACAAAAGGCCCAAAGGGAATTACCTATCCCCATGGTCTGGCACAAGTTTTCAGGTATTATAGATTTTGGTTTGGTAACTATTTACCTGAGTATGGATACATAAAAAATAAAAAACAATCGATAAACCGAATTTGAAAATTCATGACAAACAAGCTTCAAAAAAATTTAGAACTGAATACATAGGTTTAAACATAGAAAAAGAGGTCCACAGACACATAAAAGTAGTAGAAAAACATCCCAAGGGACTCTTCATGACAAGGAGTCATCACCCACAAGCCGTCTCCACAACACTGCACCATGGATGGGAACTAACAACCCGAACCTCCATCACCCAAGGCCTTAACTTTACTTGTATCAAACATGATCAAGTATAATCAAAATCAATGGTTTTAAGTAGGGTGTGATCCTAAGCCTAATGGGATACCACCAAGAGATTCTATAGAGTAAACAATACAATATAAAAATCATACCATTTTTTGATAAACATGAAGTGGTTGAAATAATTTCTAAAGAACTAAACTTTTTAATGTAAGCAGTTTTCAAAGATAATTTTCCATGAATGACAACATTTAATTAAAATATGTAAGATAATGTATTTTCAAGAAAAAACCACCATATTCCAAAGAAAATTAAAAAAGATTCAGTGATAATTAATCTCAGGAACACCCCAAGGCACTAATTAGTCTCAGGACACATATACCACATACCATAGTTTAAAGTAAACATAGAAAAATCCATTCTCATGCACGATTCACTAGTAGGGATCACATAAATTACCTATTGTTCCACAATGATCATCAATTTGGTTTTTTAGTGTTGTCGTTATCAATTTTTCTCAGTGAAACAAGGATAAAATCGCTCCGGATCACTATCATACTAGTACATATCTTCCCTCCTAGATACCTGGGTTCCCCCTTTGTTATCAAACCACATTAACATGATAAAAAATTCTTTTCACAAAAAAATATATTTTATGGTCATAATCTACAAAAAACAGGATTTACACATTTTTTTCACCACTTACACCACTCAATAAAACCTTTAGAATTTCAATAAAATAACTTCATAAAATTTAACAATGTTTTGCACACAAAATACCTTAAAACCCCAATTTGAACACCATGTGCATACCCATATTTACCAAAAAGAATTTTCATCACCCAAAATATTTCTATAAACCAATTACATGAGTTATAAAACAACCCCAATTGGAATAATATAAAATAGACATGTAAAACACCAAATTTTAGACAAAATTGCTACCTAAAAATTATTTTCATAACAAACGTCACCAAAACCTGATTTCAAATAAAGGTTAATAAAGTATAAGTGTTTTAAAAATATAAATTAATAAAATTTAACTCATATAGTACTGATTACCCATGGAATCACCTACCACAAGTGTCAAAACACTTGAATATTTGTGCGAAAATTCAACCGCACCACCGCCGCACCACAAAGGACTTAGATCAAGCCAAAAACCATATGAATAGACCAATAAACAAAGGATAAAACCCTAGGATAGAATCCCTACTTTTTTTGCACTAGTAAATTCAATAATAAGGTAAGAAACCCTAAGAAAATATAAGAAACCCTAAGAAAATCGAATGAAGAAGGAAAGAGACACACTTACTTGAGGGATCTTGTATAAATTTCCCCAAATAAACTAGTATCTGAATTTACAAATAGAAAAAAAAATAAATGTGAGGATATAATAAGGCTGATAACTTCAAGTGAGAACTAAAATGGGGAAAAAGAGTAAAAATTGAAGGAGTTATGAAGGAAAAAATTTACCTCTTCAAATCTGGATGATTTGAGAAAGACTGAGAAATTCTGACAGAATTCACAATACATATGAGCTTCAAATAGGGGTACGATATAATGGGGGAGATACTGGGTTTAGTGGTATCATTTGAGACATAGAGTCAGTGAAAAATCATAAAAATTGAATAAGATATTTTTTGAGTCAATAAGGTTTTCCTTATGACTTTTCCATTCCTTCTTGTTTTGAAAATCACAAACACCTTCCTTTAAGAAAATCGCTTTTATAAGGAAAATTTCTTTTATAAGGAAAATATCTTTTGTAAGAAAAATTATCCTTATCATATTTTCATCCATATTTTTATTTAGTTTAAGATTCGGATTCATTTATATATTCGCAGAATTGTTTGAAACTTTGATATGAAGTATTCTGTTTTAGGATCTGAATTCTGGATAAAGAACTATAATAAAGTTTCACTCCGAAATCCAGAATGAAAATTGTGATAAAGTTTCATTCTGAACTCTGGATACGAACTCTGATTAAGTTCTACTCCAGATTCAGGATACGAATCCTTATGAAGTTCAACATTGAATTCTCATTACGAATTCTAATGACGAATTCTCATTACAAATTCTTAAGATGAAATCTCATTATAAATTCTGATTCCCATTACGAATTCTGATGTGGAATTCTCACTATGAATTCTGATGACGAATTCTCATTCCGAATTCATCTATTAAACAAAATCTGATCATCTTTGTTTTATACACTCAGAATTTATTTAGACTCTGAAAATTATTTTTTGTTAGACTCCGAACTTTCATTTTACTTACGCTTCTATAATTTTTCTACTCTTTGACTTTTTGTTTACACTCCGAAATTTCACTCCGATTTTTTTTGTTTTGTTAAGACTTCAAACGATGTCGTACATTCTGTTACACTTGTTTTTTTATAAAACAATGTCGTGTATTCTGTTATGAACTAACCGTTGGTTAAGATACACGTGTACAGGTCCCTCCGATTTTTAAGGAAAATATGACCGTTGGAAAAGAGGCCGACCTTACATATAAATAGGAGCTCATTTAAAAGAGCTCAGTGCTTCTGGTGAAATGCTGACTGATCTTCTAATCATGTGATTACACGCTTGAAGTGATTTTTAGAGAGAGAGGCTCTTATTAACTCTCAATGCTTTGTGCGACTCCGAATGCTGGTGATTACATTCGAGGACTTCCAGGGATAAGAAGATAGAGGCACCGACTACCATGAAGTTTGAGGTCTTCCTTACTGAGGAAGAAAGAGGTGACCAACTACCTTGAAGTTGAGGGCTTACGGGGATAGCAAGACAGAGACTCCGATCTTCGTATCGAGGGCTTACCCTGTTGTGTACTACTTGTTTATTTCTGCTGCATTTTGAATTATAAGGAACGTATAACTTTCTTATACTTCCTTACTTGTACTCTGTTTTATTTATATTCTATACGATTTAAGGTAGAATATTATATTGTAATCTTTTATTAAGTTTCAATTTCCAGAACCATACTTCCGGAACCTACTTTCGGAATCTCTTTCCAGGTTTTCATTTGGTATTAGAGGTGTTGTGAATTTTCTTAGTTTAAACCTTGTTAAACTTAACCCTTTCCTTTGCTTAAGGAAACCATAGTTATTCATAACCAACTTTAAAGGTTCTAAAGGAATTTTAAAATTTTAAAATTCACCCCCCCTCTGGAAAATTGAGCATCTACATCACTATTTTGATCCTACAATATTAAAAAAAATTTAAAAAATTCCGGAAATGGGCTTCCAGGCTGGCCCAATTCCTTAAATAAAAACCCAAATCCACCATTATTATGGATTTATAAAGGGTCCAAATTTATATTGTTGTGTTAATAGGTTAGTGTATTCCATGTTAGAAGTGGAATGGGTGAAAAATATTGAAAAATGAAATACTTATAAAAGAAATAAAATTGGTTTTTAAATCTGGAAATGGGCTCACGGTTTGGCCCAAATCATGAAAACTCACCCATTCCTCCAAAAATGCTTGGGAAACCCCAAAAAAGAAGCAATAAAGGAAATTAAATGAAATTTACCTTTAAAATAATCCATTTATGTGAAAATACATTTACTACTTCTTTCTTAATTCATTGACAAGGCTACCTCATCCTATTACACAATACCTCATTCCTTTCACATTTCATATATTGTCTCGTCATCATCTTAAATTTAACCATTACTCTCACCACCTTGATGTTTCAATTTAGGATATTTACCCTTCGGACATTGAGTTTCATTATTACCATTTAATCCCCACTTAAAACACTTAACCTTTTCTTATGACTTAGAGAGTCTAATGTTCCCATCCATTTTGTTAATCGAACTCTTTAATTTTACCTTCCATTCACTTTCTTTGTGTCCTTATTTTCCATAGTAAAAACAAATTATTTTTCATTTATGAAATTAAATTAGGTGATTGTTTCGACATTATTGACACAAAGAAAACTAAAACTTATTTCTTCCTTGGTTTCCATCACCCAAACTCTTAGTGAAATACATTTTTGTCTTTGTTGGTGAGTCTGAGAATTGGTTAAGGCACACATTATTAATATTGTTCCATTAAAACTGGTTTTTCATGATCACAAAATATACCACTCCAGTGATCATCCCACTTAATTTTTTTTAAGAAAATCATCCATCACATTTAATTTCAATGATGGTTCTTCTGGTTCCTTCCATTGACTAAAACCTGAAACATAGTGTGAGCATTACTTATCATAGTAGAAAACCACATAGTCATGAAAATAATTACTTATAGGATGTCTAAACAATGAAAACTTCCTTAATATATAACACTATATGTTTATCCTAGGTTCTTAATAGGAAACTTATATTTAAATCCTTCATGATGGTTCATGAAGAGTTTTTTAATTTCCAAAGAATATTCCCTAGGAGTGTCAACGAGGTGTGCAGTAAGGCATATTTTTGTGTACCAGAACACCCTGAGTTAGGCCCGAAACATATTGTTAGAGTTGTTACCCATATGTACATCTATTATAGAGCCACATAAACTTATAGTATCTAGATAGGTATGTATTTCTAGGAAACCACACACTCTATCCTTTACCAAAATTACTGGACATTTTCCTAAATATTAACTCATCCTTATACTTATCCATAGAGACATCCCAAAATATATCCTTAGAAATATACATACGGATATCACTAAATTTTTCTCATCCTAGTTTCAAAAGGTTGACTTTACCTATATTTTATACAAACTATAGAAACCCAAGCTTAACATACTTGGATATTACACCATTTTAGATGAATATTCAGTACATTATAATAATACATGTGTGAGGATGGTAATAATTTAGTGTCTTTGAAAACCTAGAAAAAAACATTTTATCCTTGTAAAATATATTCAATATCTCCCATAAAGATAACCACATTTAGTAATTATACCTAAAAACTTTCTTTATAACCTAGGTAAAGGAATCATAAGAAGGGGTGAGCTCAAATACTCAATAAGGGTAAATAAAGGAAATGTGTAAGAATGACATGGACAAAGGGTGTGGAACTTGAGCATAAAATTTGAATATCATGCCCTTTATATTAGAGATCATAATAAATATTATAAATTCATAATACATGGATCATAATAAAATTAAGATAATAATTCATTAAAGAACAACATAGTAAAAAACATGGAATTGTTGTAGACATGTAATAATATAATATAATTTTCATAGTATCCAAGGAATCACATACAAGACTATCTTGGTAGTAAGGGTTCACTCCCCATACTATATTGGTAGTCATGCTTCACTCCCACGACCATCTTAGTAGCATGATTTCACTTCTCATACCATCTTGGTAGTTATGGTTCACTCCCATGTCCATCTTAGTGGTCAAGGTTCATTCCCAATACCATATTAGTCTATCCCATGAGATATAAATCTTTATACAATTAATTGGAGTGAGATATAGGTCAGAACCTTCTCATAATGAAATCATTCATATATATTCCACAAGATCATAAATAATTATATCATAACCCATGAAATGAAATGGGTATCATAAATATATAATAATATCATAAAATGTGAAAAAATAAAACTTTCATAATCATTTCCTCAAAATCATAACCCGTGAAAGAGAAATAGATTTCATAAACATATAACACATTAAAGAGAAAAGTATTTCATAAACATATAACCCATGAATGAGAAATAGGTTTCATAAATACCATGATATTAATAATAACCCATTCATATAAATAATATGAATGGAACCTTTAAATCATTTCCTAGAAGGTCATGTGTAACATTAACAGATGTCATCTTAGATGGAAATTAATTTTAAAATAACTTTAGAAAATGTTTCCCGAGGAAAATATCCTTTCTTATTTGAAAAAGGATTTTTAATACATAAGACCATTTTAAAATATTTTTTTGGAATATACCTTGAAAACTTATAAATAAAACTTTAAATCATTTTGATAACCTTTTTCCTTGAAAACATATAAAATAAGCATCAAAAAATTTTAAAAAACATTTTCTTTCGAAAACACTTTTAAAACTTATAAATAATTCTTAAAAATATTTGGAAAAATATTTATTTGAAAATAATTTAAAAACATATAAATACTTCTTGAAAACATGTTGAAATCTATTTTCATTGAAAACATATAAAATAATATTGAAAACAATTGGAAAACCATTTTCCTCAAAAAATTATAAAATAATCTTGAACACATTTTTAGAATAATGTTCCATGAAATATTATAAAATAAGCTTGAAAACAATTTTGAAAACCATTTTCTATGAAAACATATAAAAGAATATTGATAAAATTTGAAAAACCATTTTCCTTGAAAATATATTTTAAAAATATTCTTTTAAAAATTAACCTTTAAACATGAAAAAAAATCTTCAAAGTATTGGTCATAGATAAATTCGTACATGTCGTATGATGTAACAAAGAACATTCCTTTTTCATGGTAAAAAGGCTTGAAAAATGACTTGTTTAGAATGAAATAAGAAGATTCCATTGAAAAATTGGTTAAAGTAAAAAAGGGAATAACTTTCTTTTAATGATCATAGGTGAGTATTAAAACATTCTTGTAAACCCTTTTTAGAAAACATAGTTTTAAAGGAACACAGATTTATGACTGATGAGAGGGTAATGTTATGCTTTCTTAAAAAACAATTTATTAACTATCTTATGAAACAAAGAGTATAAAAATTAATATATCTTGAATAAATAGAGTATAAGTAAACTCAATATTTTACTTGATATAAGGATCATAAGATTTCATCAAAGGAAGCATAAACATAAACAATCTCAAAAAAGCGATAAGTTTGTTTCAGTGAACTCTTACAACTTGGTAAATTTAAACCATAATTCCCATGTAAGAAATTAAAATTACATGCAGCTTAAAATATCTTGAAAATAATTGGATTCATTATATAACATGTAAAATGGAATTATATTCACCTCAAAAAATAATTTTGGTGCATAACAAAACAAGAGTCTCAAAGAAGGGAAATTGAGACAAAACTATTTTACCGATTTGGTAACTTTTGAAACTTAAACCACCATGAAATAAATATCATATAATTTATATGTGAATACCCATAAATTTAATTACAATTTACATATAATATATGTGAGGTTATGTATGGTTTCTCACTTTTTCCTTAAAATTGTTTTCATAATAATAAAAAATAATTTTCAGCACTTCGGATAATATTCGCTTCATTCTTCGTATGTGTCTTAATTTGTTATATCATCAGTCATTATAATTATATAATGATTACATAATTTAAACCAAGGTATAAATATAATGTATATATATTGTAATTTTATCATAATAATCTATATAATATAGAAGTAAAAAAATGGAATACACCGTTCACGGAGATGGTAAGCCATACGTACGCATGCCCATTGATTCAGGTTTTATTATCGCACTGAAAGAAAGAAATCAAAATAGATTATGTGTATATATGTAAATTTTTTAATTAAAGTATAATTATAATTTTTTATATATCATATAATTTCACTAAACCCATCCTTAATACCTTCCATGTAGTCTGTGAACGGATCACATCACTTTGAGGGGGCGGTAGTCCACACTTCCTCAAATAAATTTATCATATTTACACCAAATAAAAAGTAAACAGATATGTGATTTAAAAGGAATAAATAATATTAAATACATAATAAATATAATATATATTATTTATAAACATATTTTACATCATACTTTCCACCATGATATGCGGTAAGGAAAATTGAACAATCATCGTTTTGTGAGGCAGAAGATTGTCGTACACATAAACTGTATGTTCGATACCCATTAGATGGAGGTGTGTGTAAGTTTAGGTACAAAACTAAACATAAAAACATCCTAGTATATTGAGGATAATATTTTTATAAAATCTTTTAATAAATACAGTGGATGTGGTGGATAAGGAAAATAAAAGAATGGAGTTTGAGAGAAGGTGTTACCTATTTATCGGGTAACTTCTTTTGGTTTGTTCCCAAAGGCTTCCTCAGAAATAATTACAAAAGGGAAGCTTAAATGAGTAAGGTAGGTATTTTTGGAAGTTTATAGGTTATATATTGGCCTAACCTAAGTGGTTCGAGTTGTGTGAGGAAGAGGGATATGTGGTGTCCTTTTAGAGGGAATGAGGAGTGGCACTCTTTCAAATATTTGAAGAGACAATCCCACCCACGTTTTTCATGTTTCAAGTGGATCCAATAATGATAAAAAGTAGATAAAAGGGATTATATGGTCTAAATATGTCCATAAAATTTATTTTTGACAACTTTAGAGGTCATTTTGTCTCTTAAATTTAATGATTTGTCCACAGTTAAGTTTAATTTTACCTTAATCGATGTGATTAATTTTAATTACTTTCACCAATCATTTTGGTCAAAAACTAAGTTGAATTTATTAGAAAATAGAAATTATTATGATTCAAAATATTTAATCCATTTTTCTAAATTCCAATCATAAAGGTGGCATAAATTAATTTAAAATTAATCCCACAGTCAGGTCAACAATGTAGGTTTTTAAAGTAAAAACATTCAAAAGTTTGCTAAGTTTTTATGTCCAATTTCAAAGTGAAATTGATTAAAATGACGTAAATTGGATTAATTTATAAAAATATTATCTGATTAGTATTTAAAATAATTTAAAATTATAATTTAACCATATAAATAAATTATATGAAAAATTAGTTTTGAATTAAAATCCATTATTTTTAACTGTTCATTAATAAAGTGAAACCTTATAGAAAAATACCAAAAATTTATCCTAAGATAATTTTTATGTTTATATTAAAAATATATATTTTATGTTTAGATATTAAATTTATAAAATTCCCAAAAATTTTATTTAAAATGGATTCACCATTAAAAACTGTTAAAACTACCTTTATGAAAAAATATAGGTTTTCATGCATAAAATTAGGATTGTTATTATATTACTTCTACCTAATATATTGTATGAATAAAAAAATATTATATTGAATATATAACATATATATTACATTAATATCACTAAAAATTGTATTTAATTTAATTTATTAGGTTAAAACAACTTTGTGACCATAAAAATAATAATATTGCATTTTTTATTCAGTCGAATTTCAAATCCATTTATAATTTATTGGTAACTTATGAATTAATATTATATTTTGTAAACCATATAATTTCAGAAATTATTTACTAATATTAATAACTTATGATTTAAAGTCCATGACATATCTTGTTTAATTAAATAAAAACATTTTAATGATATATTATTGTTCGGTAAAAGTTGGTCTTGCGTGTGATGCAAACCATCGAGGAAATTCATTGTTGTGTGTAACACAAGCTAGCCTCAGTGTTCTGTGTGGAGAAAGATAAAATTTATGTTGTGTTTAGTGCATAATTAACATGTTTTTTATATAATTAAATCCAAACATAATGATTTAATATAAAATAAACTATTTTCAGTGTTACGTGAAATGAAAAATATCACAAAGGTTAAATTAATTCTAAATTAATTATTCAAAATATTATGGGTTTTTATATTTAGAGCCCTAATTTTCCACCATTCATTGCATCCATTCTTCCTTGGGTATCCATGCTACTCATTCTCATCATGCATAGCATGAGCGAGTAGTTTTCTTAATGTTGGGTGACGTGATTGTAGGGGGATGTGCTGTTAGAGATTGTTTCAATTTATTATTCATGTTTTAGATTGTTGCAACATAGTTTATCAATAAAAATTCATTTTCTTTTCATATTTCATGATCATTTCTTCATTATAAGGATTATCATTTTATTTCATCAATTAATTGACCTATTTTGTGTGTGAACATTATGAAATCTAGCTTAGTTATGTTTAAATAGGGTTTTGGGTTGCCTAGTTTTGTGACTCTATTTAGTAGATGACCATTCCAATGGTGAAATAATAGGATTAAGTGTAGGGTACCCAGAGCAAGGATCCCTACTGACTTGATTAGGACACCAAACCTAAATAAACTCATATCAGTTTAATCCCTAGAAAAGGAACCTGAAAATCACTAAACCTGGAGAGCCTGTAATCTTGAAATCAAACCCGATATTTACTACACTTTCTTTCTTTCTTTAAATAATCAAACAATTGAAATTTCAATTTCATTAATTAATTCAGAATATAAAAATATTCCCTATGGGCTTGACACTCAAATATTCCAAGTAATATATTTTTAGTCATTTTAATGAGTTTTATAAATTATTGAATTTGGGTAGCCCCGTAGGAAATTAAGTATTCCCTGTGGGCTATCAATCCATTTTAATATTAGGTATATTTTACATAAGCGAATTAGTATGTATTAAAAAAAATTCACATATAATGAATTTTTATTTTAATTCCATGTTTCATTATAGTTAACTCATTAATTTATGTGATTGAGATAGAGCATCCATATAAAAATTAACCTTGAAACTTTACAAAAATAATATAATAAAAGTTGTATGGTCATGAGATTTTCTATTGGTTAGTTCCTTTAGAGTATGATAAACTAACCCTTGAATAAGGGTTGAAACAACTTGAACTATAACATGGTTGTAACACCCCAACCCCAGTTACCCAGAGTCGGTGCATTATTACATAACATTGTCATGATCACAAAAGATCAAGTCTTGAAAGACCGATTTGTTTAGTAGTCCTGGAAACACTAGATACATTCATAAAGTTTACATTACTTCATAAAATGAAAAGTACATCAATATAGTCTTCATAGTCCACACTCTTGTCCCATCATACTATCCCTACAGGTCATTCATAATATACTTCTTCACATCCTGGGAAAAATAAAACATAGAAAGGGGTGAGCTCAAATGCCCAATAAGGACAACAATATAGCGGAAACATTCATAAATAAGCATAAAAATTTAAGGCAATGTATAACTAAAACAAAAGCCTTTTAAAACATGAACTTCAAAATAATATGGCAGAAATAAAATGAAATAATTCCATATACTTATTCACATGGATATTCTACTAGTCGAATAATCACATGCAATATCAATAACCACTTTAATAATGATGAAATGCATAATTCCAGACTATCAAAACCACATAGCCAAGGCCTCATGCTAAGACTACAAATAAGATTTTGTCAAGGCCTAGTTCCAAGACACTAGTTTGTCTCATGAGACCTACTGATGCATTGAGGAGCTATAGCAGGCTCCACCTGTCACTTATTAAGTCAAATGCGTTCCTCATATGAACAGGTTTCAACATAACATAAACATCCATATTAAAACTAGCATACAAAATGTCAATACTTTCACCATAAACCATGAATGGTATAAAAATAATACATCCACAGTCAAACATATCACAAAACCATCAATACAATATGGAAGTTTTGTATCATAATAAATCAACTTCAAATAAGCTTAAAATCCATCAAAGGATGTTGATATAGATTAAATCAAAACTATTTGAGAGAAATATAAATTTTTTGAAATAATTTAAAAGTCACATAATTATAAAATAAAACATTTACTTTGAAAATATCCTTATAAGCTTGTAAGGGAATCATCTAATATTTTATAATGGTGGAAAATAGCCGCACCCGCTGTATAAGTTAAAAAAACATTCTTACCTTAATTCTGTCAAAAAGGTTTAAAAGGACCATGTTTGGAAAACAACAGAAAGATTCCTTTATTAACCTCTTATAAAAAGTCAAAAAAGGGTATAAATGACTTTAACCCATATTCTGTAAAATAGAAAGAATGTTTTGAAATATATTTTTAAGAAACATGGATGTGGATGATAAAGAGGTCCCAGTAGATAATTACGTATAAACAACCTCGGATAATGAAGAGATTTTGAAATAACCCATACCTTGTACTTTCCCTTGGTTGAGGGTAGGTTAAACTCCTGTATAATGGTAAAATGATAGTTATTAAATTATACAATAATCATATACATTAATATGATATCATATATGATCTTTTAACATTGATTTGTTAATAATATCTTAATGTTATTGTTGTTTTGGGTGTTAACTTACTCGTTTTCTTGTATATGTTTTATTACGTAAGCCGTGTTTGTCATGGATAGGTTGTATCGTATTAATATCCAGAATTATATCAAGTCCTTAAACATTATTTTTAATCATTAAATGAGAATTAGTATTGAATTGATACAATTGGGAATGGATCTCATCGCGTTCGTGGAGACGGTAGTCCGTACGTACGCACGAGCGACAATATAATTTTTTGATATTAAAATAATATATAATTGGATGGTATATCATATATAAAGAATAATTATAATGTTATATTTGTTATTTACAGGAATTAAAAATCATTATTATACCCATCCAAATAATAATTTATTGAATAACAATAACACCACGACGTGGAGACGGTAAGCCGTACGTACGCACGTGTGGTGACATGTCATTCAAAGGATGGATAGAATACTGAATATGGTTGTAACATATTTATAATAACATCATAGTATATATAATATACTGGAGTTATTATTTTAGAATGGTAATAACAAATAAAGAAGATGTTGAAGAAGAAAGGAACTTGAAAAAGGGTGGTGAAAACATTACCTCTTCTTCGGGTTCTTCCTTTTGATTTGATCAAAAGAGATCCTTAGGTTGGCTTTCTAATCAAACTAAGGCCTAAAGGTTGAAGTGAGGGAAGTTTAGAGAGTATTTGGGTAGGTTTTGGCTGAGCCAAAAGGCTTTGAATATGTGAATTAGTGAGAAGGGGGAGTGCCCTTTTATAAGAGGGGTGAGGGGCACCTTTGGAAAAGCTAGAAGTATTATTTTATAATAAATTCATATTCGGTTTCTAATGGCTCAAAAGTGGATTATTTAAAGTTTAAGGTGGGGAGGGGTTGAAAATCACTCAAAAAATAGAATTTAGACAGGTTTGGGTCATTATATTAACCTTATCTTTTAGTTTTAACTCTTAGTTAATTAGTTTGACACTTACCATGTCACATTGTATTTTTATATTATATAGTTAATAAACATACTATATACCTCCAAGAAACCCCCAAGTGGTCCTTTAATGACACAAATATCATGATATAAGTCTCTTGGACGAACCTTAGATTTTTAGGAATAGAATATAAATTAATAATATAATATTTGTTTTAAAAAACTCTTTTATGTCAATTTTGACACTATTGGGTATTTTGTTTTTGATAATTTCATAACACCATTATTACTTCGAAAACAATTTATATAACCAATCCTAATATGACATATTAACATATAAAATTAGTGGAATTCATAAAAAGTCACAAATTACATTTATTTTGATATTTATAATATTAATTATTTTAATATTTCATTAATTAGGTAATTACTTCAGCACCATTGTGTCATAAATAAATTAAATTATTTAATGTATAAAAATTATAAATAAAATACCATTATGTATGAAATCTTTTTATCTTTTTAATTAATATTTAAAATATGTATAACCCTATATTAAATTTTTTTTAGTAAATAAACTTTGATTTTAACTCTTTTAACTCTTCTTTGAATTAAATAATAATAAATGTCCTAATCTAATCCAAGTGGACCTAAATGATAATATTTTATTCCTAAGGTTGTTTTTGGTCGAGATACATTTGTCCAATAGAATCAGGACATGTGTTAGGGTAATATTAATATCGTTTTTACCCTTAATTACCCTATTTACTTTTAACCGTGGTAAATAAAAGTAAAAAGTTACTATTCACCAAAAATTACTTTCATCTCATTGAACCTCATTTTACTCGATATTATACATTTCTATTGGAGTTTTGAAATTCCACCGACAGAAGCGGTAAAATTAAGTTTTATGTGAATTTCCAAATTCTCCTAGGAGGTGGGTAAAAGACTGTGAAAAGTTCAATAAAATTTTTATATATCTAAAATTATTCTAAACTAACTCCAATGAATTACATTGAACTTATATATTTATTATGTATCTATTTTGAACTTAAATTAAATTAAATAAAATAAATAATTATTTAAATAAAAATTTGGTTTTAAACTATAACTTAGTGTTTTTTCACTATTCATCAAATATTGAAAGTTTTCAGAAAAATACCAACATTTCACCCTAGGATAATTTTGATATTCCGAATCCAAAAATGAAGTCCATTTTGAATGATAAAATTTATAAGATTTCAAAAAGTGGGTATTACTATTCATAACGACTAGTTTGATTGGTTGTGGTGTGTGTGTTAGAACACGAAGTTGTGTACAACACACACTACTGTATTATTCAAAGGGAAGCGTACCGTGGAAGCTTGGGGTGTTACATTATCCCATAATTCAAATAATTTATTCCTAGAAACATCTAGAATACTACCGCATGAAATTACTTGGGTGGTTCTTCATCATAAGTTCCTCGGGTTCCCACATTACCTCTTCCATCTTATGGTTTCTCCACAAAACTTTTACCAGACGAGTCGTCCGGTTTCTTAGTACCTGTTCTCTCGTATTAAGAATCCTGATGGGATATTTGCAATAAGACAGATCGGGTTCCAGTTCTAATTCAACATAGGTGAGTACATGCGTTGGGTCTGGCACGTATTTCCTCAACAGTGATACGTGGAACACATCATGAACTTTGGAGAGACTTGGCGACATTGCCAAACGGTAAGCTAGCCCCAATTTGTTCTAGAATTTCGAAAGGTCCGATGTACCTAGGACTCAATTTACCCTTCTTACCAAAATTTTTAACTCCCTTCCATAAGGATACCTTCATGAAAACATGATCTCCTACCTGAAATTCCAAATCCTTCCTTCATTTATCGGTATAGATCTTTTGCCTACTTTGAGCTACTTTGATGTGGTTTTGGATTACCTTTAACTTTTCCATTGTTTCCTCCACCAGTTTTGGGCCTACAAGTTTCTTTCACCAACGTCATCCCAACAGGTTGGTGTGCGACCTCTCTTTCCATATAACTCTTCATATGGTGCCATCCGAATACTTGAATGGAAGCTATTATTATAGGAAATTATATCAGAGGTAAATATTGACCCCACATACCCTGAAAGTCAAGTGAGAAAGATCTCAACAATTCTTCTAAGGTTTTAATAGTCCGTTCTGATTGTCCATCTATTTGAGGGTGGTAGGCACTGCTCAAACTAAGTTCAGTATCCAGGGCTTTCTGAAGACTCTTCCAGAATCTTGATGTAAAATGGAGATCACAATCAGAAACAATCGATACGTGTACTCCATGAAGTCCCACCACTTCATTAATATATATCCTTGCTAGATGTTCAAGTGGTAAATCTTCCCTTATAGCAAGAAAATTTACTGACTTGGTAAGACGATCAACAATGACCCATATTGCGTTGTTCCTTCTAGGAGTCTTTGGTAGTCCCATGACAATGTCCATCGTAATATTGTCCCATTTCCACTCCGATATGGGAAGAGGTTGCATGACTCCTCCTGGTTGTTGCCTTCCAGCTTTCACTTGTTGACAAACCATACATCTTAACACAAAATCAGAAATATCCCTCTTCATGTTGTCCCACTAAAAATGTTCCTTCAAGTCTCTATACATTTTGGTGCTCCCAGGGTGTATAGAGAAATTGGAACTATAAGCATCGTCCAACAATTTTCTTTTTAGATCAGGTATATCGGGAACACAAAGTCTCTTCCCCAATTTCAAAATTCCATCTTCATACCCAAATTCATTTAATCTCCCATCATTCACATCTTTATTCTTCTTTGGAAACTCTTCATCACCAGTCTGATAACTCTTTATCCTTTCTAGTAAAGATGGTTTGGCAACCATTTGAAAAAGTGTTGAAGTTTAACCTTCTATGGTAATTCCCATATCCATCTTCACTAGATCCATTAAAATAGGATCCCTTTCAATTCTCATCATGTTCAAAACTCCATGATCTTTTCTGCTCAAAGCATCTTCCACCTTATTTTCCTTCCCTGGGTGGTAGTGTATCGTGCAATCATAGTCCTTGAGTATTTCAAGCCATCTCCTTTGCCTTATGTTGAGTTCTTTTGGTAAGAAAATATACTTCAAACTCTTGTGATTAGTATAAATCTCAAAGTTTTCACCATAGAGGTAGTGCCTCCATATCTTTAAAGAAGAGATCACAGCTGCTAACTCGAGATCATGAGTAGGATAATTTTTCTCATGAATTTTCAACTATCATGATACATAGGCAATAACCCTATCATTCTGCACAAGGACACAACCAAGTCCTTTCTTCGATGAATCACTATAAATAACGAACCCATCATTCCCTGATGGTAGAGTCAATATAGAAGAATTGACTAATATTCTCTTAGGTTCTTTGAAACATTCTTCACACTCTTTTGTCCAAACAAATTTGACCCCTTTACGTGTGAGCTTTGTTAATGGGTTAGCCAACTGGGCAAAATTCTGGACGAAACGTCGATAATAACCTACTAAACCAATAAAACTACGTACCTCAGTTATACTCGATGGTGCATTCCATTCTTGGATTTCCTTGGTCTTATAAGGATCAACAGAGATTCCATATTTAGAGACAATATGGACAAGAAAATAAATCTCCTGAATCCAGAATTCATGCTTACTAAACTTCCCATATAATTAATGTCTTCTCAGAGTCTTCAGGATAATGCGCAAGTGGTTTTCACGATCTTCGTAGATTTTGGATTATACCAAGATATCATCAATAAATACCACTACAAAATCATTGAGATATTCCTTGAAAAATCTATTCATTAAATCCATGAACACAGAGGGAGCATTAGTTAATACAAAAGGCATTACTGTAAACTCGTAATGCCCATACCTGGTTCAAAATGCTGTCTTCAGAATGTCATCCTTCTTTACACACAACTGATGATATCCAGATCGAAGGTCAATCTTTGAAAAATATTGAGCTCCATGAAGTTGGTCAAATAAATCATCAATGTGAGGTAGGGGATATTTGTTTTTTATTGTTATAGCATTGATCTCCATGTAGTCGATACATAACCTCATACATCCATCTTTCTTTTTAACAAAAAGAACAGGGGCTCCCCATGGAGAAACACTCAGGCAAATAAATCCCTTATTACTCAATTCCTCTAGTTGTTTCTTTAGTTCAACTAATTCCATAGTGAACATTCTATAAGGGGTCTTCGATATAGGCCTTTATCCAGGAATTAAATCAATGGAAAACTCAACTTCTCGTTCTGGAGGATGTCCAGGTAAATCTTCTGGAAACACATCTACATATTCTTTCACAATAGGTACATCCTCTATTTGAACATACCTTTCCTCACCCACTATCATTTCATTCTCTTCCTCCCCAATAATTGAATTTAGTTGAGCTACTGGGGGTGGATCTAAATAAGAATTAGGTGGTGACGATTCTTCTCTAAATATAAGGTGTTCCTTATAATCATCATCAAAAATCGTAACCTCATTCATCTTAAAATAAATTTTTTCATCATGGTCCGAAATCCAATCCATACCGAGGATTATATCAAACTCAATCATAGGTATGATGATGAGATCAGTTGATAAGGAACATTTATGTGCTCTAATGGGGACTGAATCACAAAACTTTGTTGCAATGATACTTCCCTTAGGAGTTTTAACTGACAACTCCCTTGTTAAATAAAATTGGAAATATCTAATTTTCTTAGAAAAATGGGAAGATATGAAACAACGTGATGATATAGAATCAAATAAGGCATTTTCTAAACTTGAGGAAACCATTAAATTACCTGTCACCACATCTTTCAGAGATTCTACCTCAGCAGTAGTGATAGCATAAGCATAGACTTGATCCCTTGGCCTTTTCTAAGGTAAGTTCCCCTGATGTTTAGGACATTCATTTGCATAATTTCCCATCTCCCTTTAGTTGTAGCATTGAACATCGGTATCTTCTTTCTTCCCCTTGCAATCACGAGCTTGGTGGCCTTTTTCACCAAACTTGTAACAGACTCCCATTCCTTTTAAGAAAGTACCTAGGTGTTTCTTCCCACATTTACTGCAGGATGGATATTCAACCTTTTCGTTCTTCCCCTTATTTCCATTCCCAGATTGATCAGCAGATCTCTTCTTCTCCTGCTTTTATTTAAAGTCATAAGACTTAGAGAATTACTTTTCTGTCTTGATAGAAAATGAGACAATGTCTTCGTACGACGGGAAGGATTGTGAGACTAATGCTCGACGGAGAAATGGTATAAACCCATCAAATAAATGATCAATCTTACTTCTTGGGTTATGTATATAATCTCCAGCATACCTTGCTACCCTTGTAAAGTTAGCCTCATACTTTGCGACATTCTCATCATCATTTTGTATCAGACTCAGAAATTGCCTTTCCATATCTGCTCGATTGTCACGAGGAAATTATTTTTCTAAAAAAAGATCTTCGAACTCCCTCCATTACATATTTTATACTTCATCATCTTCCTTCGTGTTTTGAATCAATGACCACCATTGATCAGCATCTCTAGTGAGGCGATAAACTACCCTGACAACCTTTTCCCTTTCACTACTCCACAAAGCCTAAAATATTTTCTCTAGGGAACTTGTCCATTGCTCAGCTACTAATGGATTTGTACTCCCATTGAATGTTGGTGGTTTCTGCCTCATGAAGTGATATAACATTGATCATCCACGCTGTGGATCAGGGTGCTCCATACGGGTAAGGTTATTATTCATAACCTGAGTGAGTTTTCCCAGTATGGTGATTAGTTGATCAGCACCAGTTGCATCTCCAGCTCCACTATAATTATCCTGAGCAGGAGGGAAATCCCTACATGGAGTGAGTGCATTGATACGGTTTCCATTTCTTCCACTAGACGCCATTTCTAAACAATGGCATAAACTAGATCAGTTTATGAATCAAAATACATAATTCCATACTTGTAAAACACTTAACATAAATTGAACTATTTATGGATATAATCCATAATCATAAAAATGTTCTCTTTGAGGAATTATAAACTCATAAACCCTTCATAATGATATTTAAATAAAATGGGAGTTATCCTAAGCATATCCCCTGGGAGTGCCGTAACCAAGAGTGCAACAAGGCTTGTTTTCATGCACCAGTTCCCGTTCGAGTCTAGCTCAAAGAGGTGTTTTCGGTTTTTACCCCAAGGTACATCTGTCCTAGAGCCGCCTCTACCTGCTCGTATCCAGATAGGGATGTATTTCTTGGAAAACTCACAAAATCTCTACAATACCAAAATTCTAAGAAGTTCTTTTATATTATTCCTCAAAGTCCATCTTAGATCTATGTGATATAATCAGAGTTTATCTAAATCTAACTTCCAAGGATTGTACTAAACTTCCTCTGATACCAACTGTAACAAGCCGACCCCAGTTACCCAGAGTCGGTTCAATATTACATAACATTGGCATGATCACAAAAGATCAAGTCTTGAAAGATCGATTGGTTTAGTAGTCTTGGAAGCACTAGATACATTAATAAAGTTTACATTTAATCATAAAATGAAAACATCAACAATATAGTCTCCATAGTCCACACTATTATCCCCTCATACTGTCCCTATAGGTCATTTATAAAATACATCTTCACATCCTGGAAAAAATAAAACATATAAAGGGGTGAGCTCAAATGCCCAGTAAGGATAACAATATAGCGGAAACATTCATAAATAAGCATAAACATTTAAGGTAATGTATAACTAAAACAAAATATTTTTAAAACTTGAACTTCAGCATAATATGGAAGAAATAAAATTAAATAATACCATATACTTATTCACATGGATATTCTACTAGTCTAATAATCACATGCAATATCAATAACCACTTTCATAATGATGGAATGCATAATGCCAGACTATCATAACCACATAGCCAAGGCCTCATACCAGGACTACAAATATGACTTTGTCAAGGCCTTGTTCCAAGACACTAGTTTGTCTCATGAGACCTACCAATGCATCGAATAGCTATAGCAGGCTCCACCCGTCACTTATTAAGTCCAATGCATTCCTTATATGAACAGGTTTCAACATAACATAAACATTCTTATTAAAACTAGCAGATGAAATGTCAATACTTTAACCATAAACCCTGAATGGTATAAAAATAACACATCTAAAGTCAAACATATCACAAAACCTTCAATAAAATATTGAATTTTTGTATCATAATAAATCAACTTCAAATAAGCTTAAAATCCCTCAAAGGATGTTGACATATATGAAATCAAAACTATTTGAGAGAAATATCTATTTTTTTTAAATCATTTAAAAGTCACATAATTATAAAATAAAACATTTACTTTTAAAATATCCTTACAATCTTGTAAGGGAAGCTTCTAATATTTTATAACGGTGGAAAATATGCGCACCCGCCGTATAACTTAAAAAAACATTCTTACCTTAATTCTGTCGAAAAGGTTAAAAAGGACCTTGTTTGGAAAATGACAGAAAGATTCCTTTCTAAACCTCTTATAAAAAGTCAAACAAGGGTATAATTGACATTAAACCATATTCTGTAAAATAGCAAGAACGTTTAAAAATATATTTTTAAGAAACATGGATGTGGATAATAAAGAGGTCCCAGTAGATAATTACGTATAAACAACCTCAGATAATTAAGAGATTGTGAAATAACCCTTACCCTGTACTTTTCCTTGGTTGAGGGTAGTTTAACCTCCTTTATAATGGCAAAATAATTGTTATTAAATTATAAAATAATCATATACATTAATATTTTATCATATATGATCTTTTAACATTGATTTGTTAATAATATCTTAGTATTATCATTGTTCCGGGTGTTAACTTACTCTTTTTATTTTATATGTTTTGTTACGTAAGCCATGTTTGTCATGGATAGGTTTTATATTATTAATATCCAGAATTATATCAAGTCCTTAAACATTATTTTTAATCATTAAATTAGAATTAGTCTTGAATGGATACGATGGGGAATGAATCTCATCGTGTTCGTGGTGACGGTAGTCCGTACGTACACACGAGCGACAATATCATTATTTTGATATTAAAATAATATATAATTGGATGGTATATCATATATACAGAATAATTATCATGTTATATTTATTATTTAAATGAATTACACATCATTATTATACCCATCCAAATAATAATTTATTGAATAACAATTATACCACGACGTGGAGACGGTAAGCCGTACGTATGCACGTATGGTGACATGTCATTCAAAGGATGGATAGAATACTGAATATGGTTGTACCATATTTATAATAACATAAAAATATATATAAGATACTGGAGTTATTATTTTATAATGGGAATAACAAATAAATAAGAAGTTGAAGAAGAAAGGAACTTGAAAGAGGGTGGTGGAAGCATTACCTCTTCTTCAGGTTCTTCCTTTTGATTTGATCAAAAGGGCTCCTTAGGTTGGCTTTCTGATCAAACTAAGGCCTAAATGATGAATTGATAGAAGTTGAGAGAGTATTTGGGAAGGGTTTTTCAGAGGAAAAAGGCTTTGAATGTGTGAATTAGTGAGAAGGGGGAGTTCCCTTTTATAAGAGGGGTGAGGGGCACCTTTGGAAAAGCTTGAAATATTATTTTATAATAAATTAATATTCGGTTTATAATGGCTCAAAAGTGGATTATTTAATTTTTGTGGTGTGTATGGGTCTAAAAACACTCAAACAATAGAATTTAGACATGTTTGGGTCATTATATTAACCTTATCTTTTAATTTTAACTCTTAGTTAATTAGTTTGACACTTACCATGTCACTTTGTAGTTTTATATTATATAGTTAATAAACATACTATATACCTCCAAAAGACACCCAGGTGGTCCATTATTGATACACCTATCATGATATAAGTCTCTTGCCCGAACCTTAGATTTTTATGAATATAAAATAAATTAATAATATAATATTTGTTTTAAAAAAACTCTTTTATGTCAATGTTGACACTATTGGGTATTTTGTTTTTGATAATTTCATAAAAGCATTATTACTTCAAAAATAATTTATATAACCAATCCTTATATGTCATATTAACCTATAAAATTAGTGTAATTCATAAAAAGTCTGAAATTACATTTATTTGGATATTTATAATATCAATTATTTTAATATTTCATTAATTAGGTAATTACTACATCACCATTGTGTCATAAATAAATTAAATTATTTAATGTCTCAAAATTATAAATAAAATACCATTATGTAAGAAATATTTTTATCTTTCTAATGAATATTTACAATCGAATTTATCTTATGTATAACCCTATTTTAAAAATATTTTAGTAAACAAACTTTGATTTTAACTCTTTTAACTCTTCTTTGAACTAAATAATAATAAATGTCCTAATCTAATCGAAGTGGACCTAAATGATAATTTTTTATTCATAAGGTTGTTTTTTGGTTGAGATAAACTTGTCCAATATAATTAGGATATGTTTTAGGGTAATATTAATTTCATTTTTAACCTTAATTACCCTATTTACTTTTAACCATGGTAAATAAAAGTAAAAAGTTATTATTCACCAAAAATTATTTTCATCTTGCTAAACCACATTTTACTCCTTGATGTTAACTGTTTCTCTCGGATTTTCAAAATTCCACCTACAGAAGTGGTAAAATTATTTTTTATTTAAATTTCCAAATTCTCCTAGGAGGTGGGTAAAAGACGGTGAAAGGTTCAATAAAATTATAATATATCTAAAATTATTCTAAACTAACTCAAATGAATTACATAGAACTTATATAGGTATTATGTATCTATTTTGACCTTAATTAAATTTAAATAAAATAAATAATTATTTAAATAAAAATTCGTTTTTAAATTATAACTCAGTGTTTTTTCACTATTCATCAAAAAATTGAAAGTTTTCATAAAAAGTCACAAATTTCACCCTAGGATAATTTCGATATTCCGAATCCAAAAATGGAATCCATTGTGAAAGATAAAATTTATAAAATTTTAAAAAGTGGGTATTACTATTCATAGCGGCTAGTTTGATTGGTTGTGGTGTGTGTGTTAGAACTCGACATTGCGTACAACACACGCTACTATATTATTCAAAGGTAAGCCTACCGTGGAAGCTTGGGGTGTTACAATGGTTCATGTTGTAGAATTCCACCTACCCTCCTATGTATCTCCTAGATTGGTTTCACCTTGGCTCCAAACATTAACTACTTCCACTCACTTGGGATCTCCATCCATTACCTAATATTTACTCACATGTAGGTAAGGGGTACTGAAGAATTGTTAAATGGGTTTATATAAAAGAAACCATAGACATGCAATAAATTACATAATTTGAGGGTGTTTAGAGAAAATAATTGATTTAATTTAATATATTATTATTACAATCATTTAATAATAATAAATTAAAATAAAAAAATCACACACATAAGTCTAGTATTAGCTCATGACCATCCACACATATGCAATTAATATCCATTTTCAATATAGCTAGAATTTACTTCAATTAATTCTCTTAATTAAGATAAATTTTCATATATTAATTCACATAATTATTCAATTAATCAATTAATTCAATTTATCTTAATTTCATCCAAACATTCTAAGAAATTTCCATCATCAATAATTTTAAATAAATTAAATAAATGGATTTTATTTAAAAATTAAAAATTACACATATGTACTTTTAAGCAGGGAAATTTACCCGTTATAACTACCCGACATGGTCTTTATATTGTGTATTCACATGGAATCCATCATACATAGAATGAAACATAATTACAAGGCATTTATTATCAATAAATGACACATGGGCATATGTAAATTGTGTGGAATGCAATTATATTAACACAAA
This sequence comes from Viscum album, assembly GCA_963277665.1. NCBI lineage: Eukaryota > Viridiplantae > Streptophyta > Magnoliopsida > Santalales > Viscaceae > Viscum > Viscum album. The sequence goes on along the minus strand of CAUJRU010000689.1, from coordinate 113,910 downwards.
TGGATAACACTTCAAGTTAATATCATACAAAATATAAAGTTCAAAATTTAACATAGTAAATAATTTAATATATAATTAATAATCTTATCACATGGAATGTATTTTCAATAAATGACACATAGACACATGTTTAGTAGGTTTAATTAAAAATTAATGTTTTCACCACATTAAATTAATCAAAAGACGTACAATAGGTTTCATGTCATGTATTTTGGATACAAATTGTGTAATATCTTATTCCTATGTCCACGAACATGCCTAGGGACTGGGTATGTTTTCCAGTTTTGGACATGTATGAGGTACATGGTGTGTTTGTTAGATACACACCATGTGACCTCAATGTTTCATGGTTTTTTAGTCCCCGTGTCATGTGATAAATGAATGACATGGCTTGGACCCAATGTTTTTCACTATGAAACTCAAATACTTAATAGTGTGTAAGTGATTTACATGACATGTAATCTTAAAAATCATGTTCCATCCATACCCAATCTATAGGTGGTGCACATTAAATTATTTCCATGTATAATTTAATATATGATTATCTTATAAAATTTGATTTGTCCTTGTGAATTTAACATGGGTACACAACATGCACCTTTGGGATACACATCATTCACTCTTGAGTTATCCGACTAGAACCCTTGGCTCCTCCTGAGGGTGTCTTCAAATATTTTTCATTTAAATTAAACCATTTATTAGTTATATGAGCATGAATAAAGTAAAATAAGGTAGTATTTTAACATTTGTATTTAAAGATTGATTAATACTAAAATGAAAATTAATAGAAACTTCAAATCATCAATCAATTATTAGAAAATAAATATTTTTTTATGTAACCTCTTTGATACCAATTGAAAGTTCTGGGTGCTGCGGAAGCACATATTGGGAAGTTGTCAAATCATCTTTTTTTTCATAATAAATGAATAATTCAAGATTTTCATGATGAATAGCATTAAAAAAACATAATTAAATAAAATATTAATTCACTATTACACCGAAACCAATATGGTTTAACCATCACATCAAATGTATTATTAATTTATATAAATAATTAATTACCTTACTTTGAAATTATTTCTTCATTGAATATTTGTTAGACCATTTCTTAAAATGTCATCATTGTGGGGATTTGATTCAATGGTAAAACACCTCTAGCGGTGATCCACACATGCTCTGTGAACCTTCAATTATCATCGTAATGTTTTTTGAGTGCTGAGAAGGATGGTCTAACACTTGCATTGGGTGCTATTGATCATAACAAAATGATTTGAGGTGAGAAGGATACACTATGGTTCTTTCTAGTCTTAATAGGGAGGTATATGTGGATCACTCTCTATTATTGAGTTCATTCTTTGGGAGGATATCTCTAGGTATTGAGAGGTTTATTTATAATTTGTTGTTCATATCGATTATAATGGCATAACTAAGGTTATATAATGACATAACTGAGTATTTATAGACCTAGGTATAAAAAATAAAAATTTCACAGGGGCCCTTATGATTTTATTAATCCCTGAAAATCCCCATTTGTATATAATAATAGTATTATTATTATTATTATTTATTGACATGTGATAAACTCATGAATAAATAAATATCATTTCCTTAAGTAAATAAATTAATATTTATTCAAATAATATTTAATACGTCATTTCTCACTAGACCTTTAAACTCAATCCAACATTCCTCTATAATTTTTACCAGACCTTGAGTAATGATTATATATTTAATAAATAATATCATTTCATTACTCTATAATAAATAAATAAATATTATATTCACTAAAATAGTGAATAAATTTTTATTAAATATTCACATAACCATATAAATAAATATTTTTTATCTTGCGAATGAACAGGAATATATAAATATTATATATTCACATAATTCATAATTACTTAGAGAATACATATTTAATTGATATTAAACTCACAAAATATTTTCTTGAATAACTAATGAACGAATATATGATATCATTTATAAATGAATAATTATTAAACTAATTATATGAATAATATTTATTCAACATGATAAATTTATATATAATTTAATTGAGGTTCTGAATAAACATTTTTTGTATCCCCTATGCCCATTTCTCAGTAACATTGTGCGGTGTCACCTAAAATACATGGTTATAATATAATAAAAAACCATGGATCTCATAGATAAAAAGGATAAATTATGTAATGATAATAACCACATGAAAACATATAATGTGAAATACAATCCTTATATCATGATATCTCTAATCAAATAGGTTGCATGATGGTGTCATAAATCTATATGTTACATGTCTATTTATTTGGATTTATTAAAATGAACATTCCAAATGAATTCCATGGAAGTTGACTTAACCAGGAAGTTATATTCCAATTAATGGGAGAAATATATTGTCTTAGATTAAAAAATAGAAAGAGCAAATCTTTTATCACATTATTCATTAATGCAATATCACTCATGATGCACCCAACATACCCTAATTCATGTAAAAATATATTTTCTTGAATTTTGTTTAAAAATAAATGTAAACAACTCATGATATTAATTATTAATAATATTAATTTCTATGAATCATTAAATATTTCTACAGATAAGAACATCTAATGATACATTTAAAATATGAATTTTCTACTAGCGGTTTATGTTCTCATAATATTATTATACAAATATTTTCAAGGGTATACACCATGAAAAAGTATCACAAAGTTCTATGAGTTTCCACCCCTGGTATCTTATATAATTTTCATCTAATCATCTGATATCATCCAGATATATAAATACATTTGTGAATATTTCCATGACACTTCTAGGTTCTTATCATACCAGGGAACTGTTATGACCTTTCTATGTAACAAGTATCCAAATAAGATTATCAAATATATTTCCCATAGAAGAAAAATAATAATGTGATATGTAATTAAAAAATATTTAACACTGTGACTATTTTGGTAATTATATGTTCAATGTCGTTTGTTTTAGGGAACAAAAACCAAATGATACCCACTAGGTCTTTTTTCCAATGTATTCCCTACCCAAAAGGTCATGAACTAAGTCACATAGTCACAACATAATCAATTTATTATTTACATAACATGAAAAGACTAATTAGGGGTCCCTGAAAATATTTTAGAAACAATTACCTTGGTTTCATCGGCATTAGGCATCACTCAAATATCAACCCATGCATGACACAATCAACCCATCATAAAAGGGATTAACCCCGGCCTGTCTCACATTCTAGGACTCACCCAGCCTCTTAAATGATTTTACAAATCCAAACTGAAGGCACACACATGAAATTCATAGGTATACACATTTATGGTTAAGTATTAAAGGCTCCACATCCTTATAAACTGGAGTAACCAACCAATCCATTCTTGTTCAACCTCGAACCAAGCCCACACTGAGCGCCAACACACTATTAAGCCCCTATCTCATACCCAATACATCAGAAATTAATTATTAACATTTATAATTAATTTAAAAATTTAATTAGATGTTTAATAATCACTAAAATATAACCAAGATGCTTCTCATGGATTAATACTCATGAAACAACACAACAACAACCCATGGAATTCTCTTGATGCTCCTACAAACAGAATCCTTATCATAAAAATTTCAATCAATTTCCAATTCAATTCAAATTTGGAAAAAACCATATGAAAAATACACTATTTCATGTAATTCTAATGAAAAATTCATAACCATGTGACATTATTCCTCTTTTAACATCCCAAATACACTACACCATAAAGAACCATCATATTTGGATGATTTTACCATGCTCATGTGGAGTTGTCATTAAATCCCTAAATGTAATCCCCTAAAATTAGAGGGGATACAATGAAGATGTGGTAAGAGTGGGGAGGGATTTTACCTAGCTCTAATTTGGATAAAAAATACCCATTCAACAAATTATTGAAGTGGGGTAAGGAATCCTTGTGGGGGGAGAAAGTGGAGAGGGCTTCCCAAATGTCCTCTCTCGAGTGGAACTCAGGTGGAAGAATGGGTGAGACCTTGAAATGACGGGACTTACCCTCCTTAAAAAACTAATGAATCCTACTTGGTACCCATTTTGGGGAAACCATCTACCCTTTGGACCTCATAGTTGAACCTGTCCTTTGGGTGTCTCACCAAGTACCTGATGCACCCCCATCGGGTGCCTGATGGTTGAGTTTGTCAAGGAAACATGTCCACCACCCATTAGACTGCCACCCAATCTCTGAAACTACTAATAGAGACCCCAACCATATGTAAAAACACCTCTATTGGTGTCCCAAACCTCAAATTTTTTATCCAAATCTTCATTCTAAAAACACACCCTTTTCTGGAGAACAAAATTCAAATTTCCCCTAAAACCAAATACTTATAAATTTGTTGGTCATTACACTATCATTCGTTACAAACACTCATCTTAGATTTCACACCAACTTCAATTCCACTATCCCAAGAATCAATAAAAATAACTATTCATCAAATCCAAACCTTAATAAAAAAATTACTCATATTGATATTAAATTCATTACGCTTTATCCCTGCAAACCAAGCAGTGGAAAAAGCCTCTTAAAACACATCAACATCATGATAAATACTCCAATTAGTCAAAGTTTCACCTGATTTTCACACAATATGATATTTAATTAATATATAATTAATTAATATGTTTTTTTTGTCTTTATAGGTTGAAATAATGTTTTTATAAATGATTACATCAATTATAACATTTAAATTGAAACAAAAAAGACACCATCCCACCTTTTTATTACATAACATTTCATTTCATTTTACAAATAAAGGATCTTTGAAGTCCAGTGTCTTAGAAAAAAGGTACATAATACATGTAAACATATAAAATTATTTCAATCATTTTGAAAGGATTATTAAAAAATTAATCCAATTTATAATTACTGCATCTCATATCCTGGGGACATCCATCAAAGGAAAGTTGAGCATAAGGCCCAGCAAGGGAAAACCGGGAAAACAATTTACATGTGAAATTGAGATAATATAATAAGAACATGAGGAAATATCATAAATTCATGATAATTAGGCATATAATAACAATAACAACTTTAATAATAACTTAAAAACATGGCTAAAACATTTGATTTAGACATCATATTCATATCACCAAGGTTCATCCCTAAGGTGTTATAAAAATTACCAAGATTATTCATTAAGGTATCATAAAACCTGTCATCTATAGAGATTGATTTATTAACCTAATGCATTGGAGTGATATTAGGGATAACCCTTAATGTATTTTTATTTTAATGTGAGCCACATATATCATTATAGAACATTTATTAAATAAACCAAATAGAATAAAATAAATAGGTTTCATATCAAAATCATGTTTTTTAAAAAGTGCTTAAAAACATCATCATTATGTCATTTATAACCCATGAAAATGGGGTGAGGGTTTTATGTTTTTCAATGATAGAGTAAAATAAATAATTTCTATTTCTTTATGAATACCCATAGAAATGAAATATCTTTGGGTATTAACCTAAAGAAAATTGAATAATTTCTTGAGAAAAAGATAGAGATTTTGAGACGGAAATTCTGCAACATAACGGGTATGAAACACGATTTTATAAAACATTAAAAAGAGAAGAAAAATGGTCAAAAATTAATAAAAGACTCATAATATAGTGTAGGACCATAATAAAATGAAAATAATAACGAATTATGGAAATTTAAAAGACATACCACAAAAAAAGAGAACTTCAAAGGAAAATGGAAGTTGAGAAATCCCTTACCTTGAAGAGTAACTTCTCAAAATCTAGGATCCGGACCTTGAGGGATTGAGGGAATTTTGGGAGGACTCATTGGGAAGTAAAAATATAATATCTTCCAGGGCAATAAATTTTGAAGGATATAAAATGAATTAATTTCTTGGTATTTATAGTAAAAGAGAGGGAGTTTTTCATTAATTTTCAAGGACACCTCATCGGTGGTATTTACAAAACCATGGGATTTACCATCGTATATGCTCACGGGTTTGACCTCTTGGGACACCTAATATAATATTTTAATCCAAATGAGTCGACCAAAATTTTAAATTATATATTATATCTTTCTGATATCATAAAACACACCAAAAACTCAAAAACTGTATTTTTATTATTCACTGAAAAAAAACATTTTATAAAAATCTAATAAATTAACCCTAAACTAATATCATTGTTATGAATTCAAAAATGAACTCCATTTTATTAAAATAATTTTCTAAATATGAGAAATTTATTTTTAATGTAAAATCACTATTTAATCAAGAAAAATACCAACACTTAGTTAATAATTTCTAAAATAGTTATTTACTTATACTATTATATCACATTACCATTCAAGATTCCTAAATTATATTCATACTTACTTAAGTGAGGTTACTATTCCATCGATAGTATTACTATTCATAAGGAAAATATTATTATTCATAAGTTACTATTCACCAAAAATTAAGTTGATCTTATCAGACTTTAAATTTAAAACTAATCAAAACCGTGTATATCCGTTTTTTTTTTGAAAATCATTTCATAGTATAAATTATTTAAAGTATAAAAATTATTTTAAAATACTCTTTTTTCAAAATTCAACAATAATATGAAACTTCTTAGGAAGATACTGAAAATTCAACCTAGATTAATTTTGACATTTGAATTTCAAAAATGATATTTATTTTACCATAATAATAATTTTATTTATACAAAGGGGTTATACAAAGTAACTAAGCCTTCAGTACATAACCCCTTATAACTCCCACATATGACCTAAGGGTAAGATGTGTAATGGTGATAGAATCTTGGGGTGACTTAGACAACATTGCTTGAGTTGTGATTTTTATCAACTTGAACTTCTCCCATAGGCGATTATGATGATGCTTAACATGTTGATTCCCAACTTGGGCTTGGTCAAGAGAAAATCCCAGTGATGCCACCTCCTTCCTAGGCTCTAACAGATGGGCTTCATACAGCCCAAGTCTACTGGATGAGGTAATCAACTTTTCTTTCTGCATTAATTATTCATTATCATTTATATTTTAAATAATAATTATAATGTTAAAAATTATTATTGTTTCCACGGTCATATTAACCAACGGTCAAATAACCGTCAAAACTTGATGGAAACATTTCATTTATACTTATATATTTTTATTGATTATGACATATTAAGACATACATTTTCAAGAAACAAAATATTATTCAAAATTTTGGTTCGTTACATTCTTCCCCCCTTAGGAATTTTTTTCCTCAAAATTTCAACTCATTCCCTTAGAAGAGAAAAGGTGTGGGTACTTCTGCCTTAAAGACTCCTCTGGTTCCCACACAGCTTGTTTATATTTTTGGTTCCTCCACAAAAAATTAACAAAGTGGGTATTACTGTTATATAGAACCTTGTCTCTATAATCCAAGATCTTCACCGACTACTCCTCATAAGAGAGTTTCTGTTCCAGTTGTACCACCTCTAGATTTAGTACATGTGACGGGTCAGGTATGTACTTCCTCAAGAGGGATATGTTGAAAACATCCTGAACTTGTGCTATATTTGGTGTAAGTTTAAGTTGATATGGAACTAATCCTATGAGATCAAGGATTTTATAGGGGCCAATGTACCTGGGGCTAAGCTTCCCTTTCATTCCAAAATGAATGACTCTATTCATTGGTAAATTTGAAGAGAAGATATTGTCTCTAACATCAAACTCCAAGTCCCTTCGATGTTTGTCAGCATAACACTTCTACTGACTTTGATCAGCCTTAATGTTTTTTTGGATGGAATAAACCTTTGTTGTCATATCTCATACAAGATCAAGCCCAAGAAGATTTCTTTCACCAGCTTCATCCCAACAAGTATGAGTTATACATTACTTACCATATAAATCTTCATAGGTTTCCATTTGATTACTCGAGTAGAATCTATTGTTGTAAGAGAACTCAACTAATGGGAGATGTTGATCCCATCAACCTTTAAATTTCATTCTGCATGTTCTCAGCATGACCTTGAGTATTTGAATAGTTCATTTAGATTGGCCATCAGTTTGGGGGTGATAATTCATACTAAAATTCAATTCGGTTTTCAATTCTTATTGAATACTTCTCCATAATTTTTATATGAACCTTGGATCACGATTAGATATGATAGATAGTGGAACTCCATGCAGCTTTACCACTTCCTTCACATAAATCCTCGCAAGTTAATCAAGAGATAAATCTTCCTGAATAGAGATAAAATGGGAAATCTTGGTGAGACAATACACTATAACCCATATCACATTATTTCCTTTGGAAGTTCTCAGGAGACCAGTGAGAAAGTCCATAGTGATATTGTCCCACTTCTACACTGGTATGGGTAGTGGTTATAATACCCTTTTAAGAGGTTTTTGCTCTTCCTTCACTTGCTAAAATACCAGGAACCTTGTAGTGTATCCAGAAATCTACCTTTTCATATCATCCCATAAATAGTGATCACAAAGGTCCATATACATTTTTCTACTTCCAAGATGTATAGAGAATGTAGATTTAGGAGATTCATCCATCTACTCTTTCTTTATTTCTATAATATATGGAACACATAGTCTTGTACAAAATTTCATTACAACTTCTTAATCAATATGGAACTTAGGAAACTTCACATATTTCATAGAGTCAAAGTACTTCTGTAATTAATGATCTTATTTTTGAGCTTTCTTGATCTTTTCTAGTAATGACAGTTGAGAAATCATTTGGGGTAGGGTTGATGGTGTCCCTTCCCTTACAATTCACATGTCCAGTGTTATTAGGTCTTTTGTCAAGGTATCTCCTTGAATAATCATCATTTCCATAACAACATGGTCTTTCCTACTTAATATATTAATGACCTTGTTTTCTCTACCAGGGTGATAATTAATTGAACAATCATAGTCTGTAAGAAGTTCCAACCATCTCTTCTATCTAATATTCTATTCATTTTTCATGAAAATATACTTCAAACATTGATGGTATGTGTATATATAACATTTTACCCCCTAAATATAGTGCCTCCATATCTTCAGAGAAAAAAAACCGTAGCCAGCTCAAGATCATGCGTATGATACTTATTCTCATGAGGCTTCAACTGTTGAGATTCATATGCAATGACTTGGTCATTTTTCATGAGGATGCACCCAAGCCCTTTCAGTGACGCATCACTAAATATAATGAATCCTTATTCGATTGAGGGTAGATTTAATATGAGTGCAGTAACCAATCTCTTCTTCAGCTATTAGAAACTTTCCTCACACTCCTTTGCCCATATTAACTTGACCCCTTTTAATGTTAACTTGGTTAATGGATTATAAAGTCATGAAAAGTTTTTAAAAACCACATGTAATATCTTGATAATCCAAGAAAACTACGAATATCAGTAACTGTTTTAGGATGAGGCCACTCCTCTATGAAATTTTTCTTTGTAGGGTCAACTGAGATTCCTTCATTGGTTATAATGTTCCCCAAGAAAGAAACTTTTTGAAACCAAAACTCACACTTTTTGAACCTTCCAAAAACCCTTTTGTTCTGTAGAGTTTGTAAAATAACCCTTAGATGATCATCATGCTCCTCAAGACTTTTATAATAGATCAGAATATTATCAATAAAAACTACCCCAAAATTATCAAGGTAGTACCTAAATACTCTATTCATAAAATCCATAAAAATAGCAGGTGCATTATTCAAGCCGAATGGAATAACAACAAACTCATAATGTAAATATCTTGATTATAAGGAAGTTTTTTAAATATATTCTTTCATCACCCTTAATTGATGATAACCAGATCGAAGATCAATCTTGGAGAAAAATTGAGACACTGGAAGTTGGTCAAATAATTCATCAATTCATGGAAGAGGGTATTTTTTCATCACTATGATCTCGTTATGTTATCTGTAATAAATGTATAGATTCATTGATCCATCCTTCTTCTTTACAAAGATAATAGGTGCTCTCCAAGGAGATACACTCGGTCGGATAAACCCCTTCTCCAAAAGATTTTTATGTTTTTTCTTTAACTACTCGAGCTCCACATTTTACATCCTATATGATGTCTTTGATATCAGAAGAGATCTAGGTATGAGTTCAATAGATAACACTACCTCTCATTCTGGGGGAGGTCTGGGTAACTCCTTAGGAAATACATCAATGTATTCATGGATAGTGGGGAAATTTTATATCCTTATACTCTCATTTCCTTATTCATCTTCACCGGTCAAATCTATAAAGAAGGATATAAGAGGTGCTTCTAGACAAAGATCGGGTAGAGAAATCTCTCCATGGAAGATAATTATAGGTTTCCCATTAAATTCTACTGAGAGTTCCTTGTTTCTTCATTTGATCTCATCATTATGCTTTGAGAACCTATCCATCCCCAATATAATGTAAAATTACAACATCATAATGACTGCTTTATTTGTGATAATATTGTTCTCACTAAAGTAAATACTAGATTTCTAAACACTAATAATTCCCGGATAATCCCACCAGGAGTCTTATCTGATATCTCTACTTTTATAAATTCAGGGGTGGATTCTAAATTATTTTCAAACTTGGAGGAAATAATAGAATTCATAGAACGAAAATCAAATAAATTACATGCTAGTTTTGAAAGAACACCAAGAGTACCTACCACCACATCATTTGTAGCTTCAACATCAGCTATCATCATAGAAAAAGCATGACCTTGAACCCTTTAGGTAGGGAATGTACCATATTCCCCTTGTAATTATTGTTGGGAAGTTGAGGCTTCACCTCACTACAAAAATTACACGCGATATGTCCATCTCTTTCACACTTTTATCACTTACCTCTCTTGAGCAGGCAGTTCCCCTAATGCTTCTTCGCACATTTATTACATGTAGTAATTTTCACTTGATTTTATTCTATTCCCTAATCAAAGATAATTCTCAATATTGGATCCATTAATCTCTTATTTTCATTGGTTTTTTTCAACCACTGCGTCTCACCAAACTCCAGTTCGACTTTCATAGCACTCCACAAGATCTCTTTATAGCTATTATAGTCTCTGTTGGCTAGATTATTTCACAGACGAGGTCTCATCCTACCAAAGAATCTATAAACCTTCCCATTAGGATCCATGACAAAGATAAAGGTGTAATTTGAAATCCTTGTTAAGTTCATCACATAGCCTCCCACAAATTCATTATCCTTCTATTTCAGCTTAAGAAATTCATTGTCCATTTTCATTCTCATCGAATAAGGGAATACTTATTGAATAATATCCCGCTAAAATATTTCCACTCCATAAATATAATCTACCTTCTTGGACACATGTTTTTAATCAATTCCCACCACTGGTCAACTTCCCCCTCTAAGTGTTAAATATCTAGGGTGACCTTCTCTTGTTCTGAATAGTGGAGTACAGAAAAGATCTTTTCAATAGAGACGATCCACTAAACATTGTTGGTCATTGATGGATAAAGGAATAAACACATTTTTTTTCTATTGTGGTGAAATCAGTTTCTTATCTTGATTCAAGTTATTTCCTATAACTTGAGTCAGTTGGTTCATCATTCTCAGGAAATTTTACATTCTCACTTTTATCAGAGGGTCATTAGTGCATGGTCTATTGTAGTCACCATTTGCATGGTTCCTCCTATTTCTATCCGTTTTGTAAAATAATAAAACATTAGTGACACGATAATTTAATTTATAAATATTTTATGTATAATGTATTTTAATGTCTTAAGTCTTTATGATTAAAAATATTATTCTTTAAAAATAATTACGGTTATATATAAATCATTCATAATGATTCAAAAAAGGATTATGATTAACCCAACATATCCCCCAGGAGTGTCAAAAAAGGAGTTCAGAAAGGCCCATTTTCATGCAATAGTTCCCATTCAAGTCTATATAAAAGTGATTTTTTAGGTTTTAACCCAAGATACATCTGTTCCAAATCTATACCCACTTGTTCATATCCAAGCAGGGATTTATTTTTTTGGAAAACACTTAATTAATATTTCAACAAAATACCATGAAGTTTTCCTATATTTAATATTTTTTATAGTATTATTCCTAATATTTTGATATCTTAATTTATATAAATAACTAAACTATATTCTGATACCAACGATAGTATCCTGCCTTTTTATTACGTAACTTTTCATTTTATTTTACAAATAGAGGATCTTTAAAGTCTAGTGTCTTGGAAAAAAGGTACATAATACATGAAAACTTATAAAATTATTTTAATACTCTTTAAATGATTATTTAAAAGTTCATCCTAAGTATAATTAATGTATCTCATAACTTGGGGACATACATCAAAGGAAAGGGTGAGCATATTTCCTAGTAAGGGAAAATATGGAAAATCATTTACATGAAAACTTGTGAGAATAAAATAATAACATGAGCAAATATCATAAAGGCATGAAGAAAAGAATATAATAACCCTAATAAATTGAATAATAACCTAAAAATGTGGTTACAACATTTAATTTATACATTCATAAGAATATCACCGAGGTCCATCCCCTAGGTGTCATATAAATTACCAAGGTTATTCACTAAGGTATCATAAAACTTGTCATCTATAAAGATTAATTTCTTTAAAAAATAAATTAGAGTGATATAAGGGAAACCCCTTAATGTGAATTTATGTTAATTTTATCCACATATATTATAATAAAAAATTTCATAAATAAGCCAAATTGAATAAAATTAATGGGTTTCATATAAAAAATCATGGCATTTCAAAAAGTGCTTAAAAACATGATCATTATGTCATTTATAACCCACAAAAAGGGAGTGAGAGTTTTATTTATGTCAATTAAAAATTAAAATAAATACTTTTTATGTATTTATGAATACCCATAGAAATTAAAGAGCTTTGGGTATTCACATAATTACAATAAAAGAATTTCTTGAGAAAAAAAGATGGATTTTGAGGCAAATATTCTACAACATAAGAGGTATGAAACATGGTTTTATAAAACATTAAAAAGAGAGGGGATAGGGGTAAACCATTTATAAAATACTCATAATACATTATAGGGACATAATAAAATATAAATAACAACATAATATGGACATTTAAAATACATACCACATAAAAGAGAACTGGAAATGAAAAGAGAAGTTGAGAATTCCCTTACCTTAAAATGTAACTTCTAAAACACTAGAATCAAGACCTTGAGGGATTGAGAAAAATTTTGAAGGACTCGTTGGGAGGTAAAACTATCATATATTATAGGGTAATGAATTTGGAATGAAATAAAATAAATGAATGGCTACATATTTATAGTAAAAGAGAGGGATGTCTTTATTAATTTTCAAGGACACCTCATTGGTGGTATTTGCATAAGCATGGGATTTCCCATGGTGTTTTCCCATGGTATTGGACACATGGGACACCTCATATAATATTTTAATCCACACGAGTGAACATTAATTTTAAATTACATATTACATTATTACGATGTCCTAAAACACACCAAAAACTCAAAAACTGTATTTTTACTATTCACCTAAAAACAAAACATTTTATAAAAATTTCATAAATTCACCCTAACCTAAAATACATGTTATAAATAAAAAATTAACTCCATTTTATGAAAATAATTTTCTAAATGTGATAAATTTAATTTTTATGTAAAATCATTATTTACTCAAAAAAATTATATTTAAATAATAATTTCTAAAGTTATTTACTTATACTATTATATCTCATTACCATTCAAGATGCCTAAATTTTTATACTTACATAAGTGAGGTTCCTATTCCATTGGTCATATTACTATTCATAATGGTAATATTACTATTCCTAAATTACTATTCACCTAAAATTATGTTTATCTTATCAGACTCTAAATTTCATACTGATCACACTTGTGTATGTCCATTTTTTCTAAAATCATTTCACATTATCAATTATTTAAAGTATAAATATTATTTTCAAACACTTTTTTTTCAATAATCATCAAAAATATGAAACTTCATAAAACATATTAAAATTAATAATAGATTAATTTTGACATTTGAAATTCAAAAATGTTGTTTATTTTACCATAATAAAAAATTTATTTATATAAAGGGATTAAAAAAGTAACTAAGGCCTCGTTACATAACCCCTGGTAATAACTTCATATGACCTTTGGGAAAGGTGTGTAAGGGTGATAGAATCTTGAGCCAGCTCATAAAACATTTCTTGAGTGGTGATTTCTATCAACTTGAACTTCTCCTATAGGTGATTACGTTCAAGATTAAATTGTTGAAGCTTGGACGGGCTTGGTCCAGAGCAAAGACCAGTGATGCTACCACCTTCCCAAGATCTGACAAATGAGCTTAGTATTGCCTGAGTCTAATGGATGAGGCCATCAACTCTTCCTTCTACATTAATTATCGATTATCATTCCTATTTTAAATAATTATTATAATGTTAAAAATTATTATTGTTTCAATAGTCATATTAACCTACGGTCATATAAAAGTCAAAACCCGATAGTCACATTTCAATTATACTTATATATTTTTATTGATTATTACATAGTGAGACATACATTTTCAGGAAACAAAATTTTATTCAAAATTTCAGGTGGTTAAGTAAAAAGATTTTATATTTTAATCAATGTTTTATTTTTTGTGAATGATAGGATTGGAATTTGGAAGAGTTTTAGATGTTATACCATAATAAACAGTATAATAAATTATGAATACATCATATTATCAATTGTGAACAAGAAATATAATTTGATAAATAGGTTGGTTGTTTATTAAAGTATTAATAATTGCATGATGAAGTGATCACACATGATAATGAAACATGATCTCACTATGAATCCAAACATATTCTTGGGTACTCTTTTGATGAATCTCCCAGTGATGAGGTAGTTCTTTAAATGGAATCCAATGATGCTCAATGTGAAGAAATATTGGTAGATCTTTCCCCTAAGGTTTACTGGTGCTCAAAGAATGGAGAATAAAAAAGAGGAGTATATCAATGGCCTCATTATAGAATGATCTATTACTTTTACTACTTCTAGAAATGGAGAACAATGACCTCATTTATGAGCTCTCAATCTGAATTCCATCCTAGTGATGGATGTTTTTCATACCTCTAGTGATGATATCCCAGCCTACCGAAATTCTTTCGAGTCATTTTCTAAAGCAGGCTGCAGGGGATAAGAAATAGTAATATGTGAGGGTACGATATCTAAGGGAGTAGTTTCCACTGGGATCTCTTCTCATCCATCTACCAGATGAAACAAGAAGAATAAACTTTAGTTTTTTCATGATAATGGAATCATGAAGGAACTATAGTATTTGGATCACTTTGGAGGTGATGATCATGAAATTTGTAGTTTTTTAAGTGATTCTTTGAGGACCGTTGAGGTGCTTTTGGCAGTATGGGTTTTGACTTGTAGGTGGCTTGTTTTCCTCATGTGGTGCTTTTTGGGGATGATTTTCCCCTTGGTCTTCTTCTTTTTGTGGTGGTAATTATTATTTGGTGAATCTGTAGTTGCGATATTATGGCGGTTTGGTGATTTTGCCTTGGGTTTGTGAGGGTTCCCATTAAACCCTATGGATCATATTTATTCAAAAATAAATTTATTTAGAGAGATAGTATCCATCCCTAATGATCATCATGAAAAGTTATTGGCTAAAATGATTTGTAAAAAATAACATGATTATAAACCTGTATGGAGATAAATTTTTCATGAGTATAAGTTGGAAATTTTTTTTATTGACTAACTCACTGTGACAGCATCACATGGAAATCCATTTATATGTTTTATTGGTGTTATTTAAGGTTTATAATGTTTATATCTTAGATCTAATGAAAATTTCTGGGTTTGTGTAACGACCTGAATCCAGAGCCCCTCCACTGGTGCCCCGTACCCGGTTCACCACATGACCTTACGCGCGTTTCCCTGAATGCCAGAGGCTACCGACTAGCAGCGAGGGCCTTGGTGGGTCGGTGGGGAAACTATTCCCTCATTTGGTAAGGTATATAGCCGAAAAACAACAATCAACAATGGAAGTAGTAACAACATGCATAACAACAAAAACCAAACAGCGGAAGTAATGAATATATATTACATTGATGACAATGATGAAGCAGGTACAAGTATCAATGGAAATCACCAAACACAACAACGTTCTAGAATACAACTGAAAACAAGTTCAAAGGAAAAATAAAATAAACTCCTCAGCATCGCGAGCCCCGGCTTGGTCCCATGCTCACCAGCTCCAGCACAATCAATATCCTGAAGTAGAAGGGTGATTGCCCTTATCTATACCTGCAGCAAAATAGTCTGCTTGGGCCCAAAAGCATGGCTGAAACAGGGTGTGAGATACAATCCCAGTAGGAAATAACCCAAATATTTGTGCCTAACAGTCAATGAACACAAGGAAATTAATAAAAAAAGAAGCAGTAAATCGGAATGTACAAGCAGATAAAATCCATAGTTCTAACAAATAAAGTACACAAGTAAATAGCCAGCAACAAGAAGGAAACAGGTAACCCTCTGGGTAGCTCTCTCAGCCTAACCCCTATTGGTCAACCTATAAGTAATAACAACCCTCTAAGAAGCACACACAGTCTCACCCCTCTGGTTTAGCTATGAAATTAATAGACTCAATGGGGAATCACTCACCGTCAATTCCCCCTATATTCCCGTATCATGCTAAAGGCTCTCTGGGGAAGCACTCAACGTCTATTCCCCCTGTGGCCCACGTCGAGGAACTACAGACTCTCTGAGGAAGCACTCAACGTCAATTCCCCCTGTGGTCTCATATCATAATTAAAATACACTCTGGAGAAGCCCTTCCCTCAATTCTCCCTTTGGTCTACTACTCTAGGTTCTCACAGTCCTGAGTGAAACTAAACATGCTCATCATGCTTGCATCATCCATGTAACCCTATAGAACTACTTGGCTATCAACTAAGGCTCAGTAGCAATACAAGGCAACAGTCCACAATCCTACAACTAGGCATGGAAACTGGAAAAACGCCAAACAGGCAGAACAGGCATAACAAACATCCAAGGTACAGTAAAGCTACCATAATCACAGGCAAAACATCTACTCTAGCAATCAATCAAGGAAGACAATAAAACAAGGGAAAAACAGGAACACCCAATACCCCGTTCAAGGATATTTGTGGAATTTGCACAAAATATTCATCAACTTTCTACATAAAGGCACAAAACACCTACCTCAATCCTAGGAGATTGATATAAGTGAACCACGACGACAGATTCCCCTTGGAAAAACGTATATCTACGAAAACACACAAAATGCTCAACCTACGATAACATGGAAACCATGAGGAATCAAGAAACAAGACTCAAGAAGAAGGGAGAGCTCACTACTATGATTCCAACACAATCGGCTGCACTTGAATCGGAGAACGGATGAAGTGGCGAAAGCTCGTCGAAGGTCCGGCCGTACGGTCGCTCTCAGGTGGACGAAATCTGGAGAAGAAGATGAAAATATGGGTTAGGAACGACCCCAGTTCGTTTAGTAAAAAAAGTACATGGCGTGTACTAGGTCCTTTCCGTACTCCACCAAAATCAGCCTCCATGTCACCCCTACACACTGTGTGTGTGGCCCGGGCAATTCGAACACATGGCTTCGATCCAGATCAGTGTACACGGCGTGTACTTCAAAAATTTACAGAAAGTTTAATTTTCATAAAAACTGCAGAAAAAGGAAAAACATACCTGAACGAAGATCCGGGTTCTTACAAACTTCCCCCCTTAAAGAAATCCGTCCTTGAATTTCCCTAACAAGATAGAGAAGAAGAAACCCCGAATAGCTCAGGCCATTGCGATCGTACATCGGCCTCTCTATCCCAAGTCTTGTCTTGTACTCGCATGTGCTGCCATAGCACTCGTACCAGAGGAACAGACCACTCGCGGAGAACCTTCGTACTGCGATCGACAATCCGGATAGGATTCTCCTCGAATGACGCATCCGCTTCAAGTTCAACCTCCTCAGGTTGAAAGAAATGAGATGGGTCTGAAAAGTAGCGTCGGAGCTGACAGACCTGGAAGACATCGTGCATGGCCAGATACCTCTGAGGTAGCTACAACCGATATGCGACCGACCCCACTCTCTCCATGACCTCAAACAGCCCAACGTACTGCGGTGAAAGCTTACCCTATCTCCGAATCCTCTTGTGTCCCAACCTCGGTGCGACGCACACGAAAACCTGATCTCTGATCTCAAACTCCAGAGGTCGTCTCTGCTGATCAGCATAAGACTTCTGTCGAGACTGTGCTGTAGCCATCCACTTCTGAATCAGCTCTATCTTCTCTGAGGTCTCCTGAACGAGACAAGGTCCCAGCAAAGCTGCCTCTCCTGCCTCCAACCAGCATAAGGGTGATCGGCATGACCTACCGTACAAGGCCTCGTATGGCGCCAACTGAATGGTTTCCTGGAAACTATTGTTGTAGGCGTACTCCACCAGAGGGATATGCTTCTCTTAAGAACCGCCAAAGTCAAGAATGCAAGCTCGGAGCATATCCTTAAGCACCTGGATCGTGTGCTCAGATTGGCCATCAGTCTAGGGATGTTATGCTGTACTCAAAAGTACCTTTGTACCCAAGGCCTTCTGAATTCCCTGCCAGAACCGAGAGGTAAATGCACATCCCTGTCTGAAAAAATGTAGTGTGTAACTCCATGTAGACGAACGATATCTTGGATGTAAAGTCATCCCATATCATCAACATTGAAGGTCTCCTTAATCGTAAAGAAGTGCGTAACCTTCGTAAGCCTATCGACGACAACCCAAACAACATCGTTCACTCGAGGTGACCTCAGCAACCTAGTCATGAAGTCCATCGCGACACCATTCCACTTCCACTCCAGAATGGGTAGCTATTGTAAAAGGCCTGCTGGTCACTGATTCTTTGCTTTCACCTGCTGACAAGTAGAACACCTCATGACAAAACCAGCAACATCCTTCTTCATACCTAGCCACCAGTACTGGCGATGATGATCCCGATACATCTTGGTGATGCCAAGGTGAACTTCCCAAAATGAGGAATGAAAATCCTACATTAGATCCTCACCTATGTCTTCGGGCACCCATACGCGTCCCTGGAAACGCAATATCTCACCCTCACCCACTGTCCATCCGGGAAGAGGGTCCTCCCCTGACACACTCTCCCACAGGACTAAGCCTTCAGAGTCTGATAGCTGCCTCATCCGTACCCGATCAAGAAGTATAGAGGTAATAGCTACAGAAGATAGGAAGTTTTGTCCCTGTCTATCATGCACCTCTAGATGCATCTCAGAGAC
This sequence comes from Viscum album, assembly GCA_963277665.1. Classification (NCBI taxonomy): domain Eukaryota; kingdom Viridiplantae; phylum Streptophyta; class Magnoliopsida; order Santalales; family Viscaceae; genus Viscum; species Viscum album. The sequence goes on along the minus strand of CAUJRU010000689.1, from coordinate 94,629 downwards.
CAGAGACAGCAGCTGTCATTCACTGATGGCCTCCTGAACTGCCTGAATCTCAGTTCTCTTGCTCAACGCATCAGCCACTGCGTTGTCCTTACCCGGCGTATAGGCGAGCTTGAAGTCAAAAGACTGTAGATACTCAACCCACATGTGATGCCTCAGATTTAGATCATGCTGAGTGAAGATATACTTGAGACTCTTGTGGTATGTGAAGACCACAAAGTGCTCCCCCAGCAGATAGTTTCTCCAACATCATTAGGCATGAACAGTAGCTGCCAACTCCAGATCATGCGTCAGGTAGTTCCTCTCATGTGGCCTCAACTGCTGAGACCCGTACGCAACGAATCCATCCTCCTACATAAGCACAGCTCCCTGCCCGATACTATAAGCATCACAGTAAATAGTGTAGTTCTTGCATGGCTCTGGCAAGACTAGTATCGGTGCTGACGTCAACCTCCCTTTCAACTCCTGAAAGGCTGAATCACAAGAATCTGACCATAAGAACTTCACCCCCTTCTTGGTAAGACCTGTCAAAGGTGATTCTAGATGAGAAAAGTCCTGAATAAAGAGTCTGAAGTATCTAGCCAGCCCTAGGAAACTCTGTACCTCAAAGACATTCTTCGGATGCTCCCAAGAATCTACAACTCTCACATTATTTGGGTCCACTGATACTCCTGCCTATGAGATGACGTGACCCAAGATGTTAATCTGATCCATCCAAAAGTGGCACTTCGAAAGTTTAGCATAAAGTTGATGCTCTCTCAGTTTACTCATAACAATATCAAGATGTGTGGCATGGTCGTGTCGAGTGTGAGAGTACACCAAGATATCATCCATGAAGACCACAAAAAAGGAGTCCAAGTAAGGATTGAACACTCGGTTCATCAGTTCCATGAAAATTTCAGGCGCGTTCGTGAGACCGAACGACATGACTGTATACTCATATAGACCATACCTGCTCCTGAAGGCGGTCAGAGGGATATCTGATGGTCTAACGCACAACTGATGATAACTAAACCTCAAATAGATCTTTGAGAACACTCGGGCTCCTCGAAGCTGATCAAAGAGGTCATCAATCCTCGGCAAGGGATATCAGTTCTTGACCATAAACTAGATTAGCTTCCGATAATCCACGCAAAGTCGAAGGGTACCATCTGCCTTCATCACAAACAGGACAGGCGAACCCCAAGGAGAAGTATAGGGTCAGATGAAACCCTTAGCATGTAGCTCCTCCAACTACTTCTTGAGCTCCTACAGCTTAGGTGTATCTGTCTTATAGGGAGGAATGGACACTGGTGCTTCTCTTGGAACGAGCTCAATAGAGAAGTCTACCTCACGCTCTGGAGGAAAACCTGAAAAGTCCTCTGGAAAGATGTCCATGAAGCGATCCACTACTAGAGGAAAGTCCAACTGTGGAGTCCCCTGATCATCTAGATAAAGACTATAAATATGGGTCGTCACCCCTCCTGGCCCAAGATGCTTGAGTCCCGCCTGACTCGCCCAAACGTCCCATTCGCCTCTATGTAGAAACGATTCACCCTCCGGTGAGACGAAACTCACTCTGTGGCGATAGAAGTCGACGAATTCCTGGAAGGGAATCAACCAGTCCATGCTAAGGATTACATCATAGCCTGTCATCTCTAGGACATAGAGATCCCATAAGAAGTGATACCCTACATCCTCGATAGGGCACTCTATACACAGGCGTACACTAGATTTCGTTGTCCCGAAAGGTGTGTCTAGTCTCAATGACTCGGTAGAAGAAAATATGTAGAGTCCAAGGCTCTCCACAAAAGCAACATAGATAAAGATATGTGTAGCAATAGTATCGAAAAGGGCTGAAGATAAAACTGAGGCAACTAAAATCATACCTCGAACAGTAGAAGGGCCAGGATCCTGCTCTTGATAAGTCTGCTCCAGGGCAAAGGATTGTCCTGCACTGCGGCCCTGTGCCCTTGGATGACCACTCTAATCTGGACCTCTATGCTGGTGCTGAGGAACTGGTAGCTGACTGCCACGACCTCAACCACCACCTCGGCCCGAATGGCCGGAAGAACTCCAGTTCCCTGATTGGTGAGAGTCTGGTGGGGCTAATCCTGAACGAGGAGTCATGGAAGAACCCCAGTCACCAGCTGCTGGTGAGAAAACCTGACAGAAACTCTGAAGGTGACCCATCTTCCCGCACGATCAGCACTCCACGGGGTCCCTCTGGCACTGCGGCCTCGTGTGCCCTGGCAGGCCACACTAGTAGAATATCACATGGCTGTCTGACGATGCATCCTGCTTCCTTGGATCACCGTGTGTAGGCTCTCTACGGCGCACATTGCTGTCATCTGGAGGCAAACTAGCTCTGGAAGCAGAACCGCCCTGGCTTGCAGCTCCAGAGTCTCTCAGATTGCGCTCCGCAATCAGTGCCTAGTTGACAATGGAAGTGATGGAAATCAGCTGGATGATGTTCACCTGTGAGCGGATCTCCCGCCTGAGACCATCCTCAAATTTACTTTCTAAGAACACCACACTTCTATCCCGGAGGGTTGTGAAATGTTGTAGCTCGATGAAGCGAGAGGAATACTCCATGACAGAAAGAGTACCATGCTCTAAGCTCATGAACTCCCAGGCTCAGTTGGCCCTCAGGGTCTCCGGGTAGAAGTAGTCATAGAACACGCGCTGGAACTCCTCCCAAACCATAGCCTGCTACTGACCAGCCTATGAGATCACGTCCCACCACCTCTTAGTGGAGTCTCGAAGCATGTAGGTGGAGAGCTTGAACCGCCTCTCTGGAGGTGTCTCCAGATGCTCGAAGATGTTCAGCATGGCTTCAATCCATGACTCTGCAACCTGAGGTCCTCATTCCCGAGAGAATGTGGGAGGATGATGCTGTTGAAAAACCCGCGGCATGTCTTCCATAGACGTGGAAGGAGGCGGCACTCCCTGGAAGGCCTGCACCATCCTCCTGAAACCTTCCCTGAACTGCGCATTCGTGCCTGCAAATGGTATAACAGCCGGTGCCATGGCTGGCCCGACTAGAGGATCGACAGGAAGTCCCTGATCAGCCCTATCTGGCATCTGATCACTGCCTGACGATAGACGTATGACCAGAGGATGTCACGAAGGCATAGCTATGAAAGATTAAAAGCACACCTTAGATCATAAAAACAAGGACAGAGAACACAAGATCACAAAATGGAAACAGGAGAAGAAAAACACACATGTTTTACAAAACTTGACTACACGACGTGTATAAAAACTACACGGCGTGTCTCCTTATACCACTGACATGGGCGTGTACTCCTGCCCTACAAGTCGTGTACACTTCAAACTACACGGCGTGTTGCACCCACACACGGCATGTACTTGAAAACTATTGCCCTGCTCGAGTCTCCTTACACGGTTAACCCACACGGTCCGACTTAACCTGAGACTACACGGCGCGTTCTTAACGCACACAGCGTGTACTATACAAGGCTTCAACGGCCCCTTGTGTGTGAAACACACGGCCGTCTACACGGCTGAACCTTACATGGTGTGCTCCGAACAAACACGGCGTGCATAGGCAAGGTGACCCTATCCTGTGTTGTTCATGAAACGGCTGGGTACCTGGACAAGACTACATGGTGTGTTCTGAATAAACACGGCATATGCAAAAGAAGGTAACGTCGGCCCGTGTTGTTCGTGACACGGCCGGGTACCTGGGCAGGACTACACGGCGTGTTCCCTAAGGACAGGGCATGTTGAAAAGAAGGTAACGTCGGCCCGTGTTGTTCGTGACACGGCCAGGTACCTAGATAGGACTACACAGCGTGTTCCCTAAGGACACAACGTGTTCCCTAAGGACACAGCGTGTTCTACCCGATCTTCCCTAGCCCCTGTTGTTAGTGACATGGCCGGGTACACATCTCCAAACTTACACGGCGTGTACCAATTGTACACGACGTATTCCCGAAGTTACTGTCATGACACTGTGTTCTTCTCACAGAGTCAGTGACACGACCTGAAAACTACACTGCGTGTATCCAAAAAGTACACGCCGTGTATTCAGGGTTTTTCTTGGCAGTAGCTCAGAAACTTCTCAGACTCCCAAAAACACTAAAAACAAGGGAAATAGGTGCCAAATTTCGATTTGTGAGGGCCCATACTCCCCATGAATCAAAGATCGGCATCTCCTGTAGTCACATAAAAGGTAAAACAACAGCTCTCTAACATAACAGCAGGGATTCTATCAATAATTTATCACAACAGTATGCATAATCCACAAAAAGCCTATCACAACAGCATACAATCGCTAATGCACCCTAGATGGCATGACAAGAATGCATGGAATGTGATTTCTAGAAGTTCCTATATGATGCATGAGAAGACATACCCTCATCTCATCAGGTTTCGATAGAAATAGAATCGAAATATCAAAACAATGACCTCACAAGTCATGTGAATCACTCTAGGTGGAAACATATCAACCATAAAAACTCAAAACCAGAAAACTGCAATTAACGAGGTAGTATGGCCTTTCCCTATGCATGGATTAGCTACTCCTGAGAATAGCTTAATACCAAGTACCAAATCCTTCCTATCCCTGGCTAAAGTCTCCAAATAGTAAATCAAGAGAAAAGAACTCCTCTGATACCACTTTGTAACGACCTGAATCTGGAGCCCCTCCACTGGTGCCATTTACCCGGTTCGCCGCATGACCTCAAGCGCATTTTACCGAACGCCAGAGGCTTCCGACTAGCAGCGAGGGACTTGGTGGGTTGGTGGGGAAACTATTCCCTCATTTGGTAAGGTATACAACGGAAAAACAACAGTCAACAGCGGAAGCAGCACAAACATGCATAACAACAGAAACCAAACAGCGGAAGCAATGAATATATATAGTAATGATGACAATGATGCAGCAGGTACAAGTGTCTATGGAGAGCAGCAAACACAAAAACATGGTGGAATACAACTAAAAAAAAGTGAAAAGGAAAAACAAAATAAACTCCTCAGCATCGCGAGCCTCGACTCGGTCCCATGCTCACCAGCTCCAGCGCAATCAAGATCCTAAAGTAGAAGGGCGCTTTCCCTTATCTATACCTGCGGAAAAATAGTCATCTTGGGCCCAAAAGTGTGTCCAAAACAGGGTGTGAGATACGATCCCAGTAGGCAGTCACCCAAAGATTTGTGCCTAACAGTCAATGAATACAAGGCAAGTAATAAAACTAGAAGCAGTAAATAGGAAAGTACAAGCAGCTACAATCCATAGTCTTAACAAATAAAGTACACAAGTAAACAACCAACAACAAGAAAGAAATAGGTAACCCTCTGGGTAGCTCTCTCAGCCTAACCCCTATGGTTCAACCTATAAGTACTAGCAACCCTCTAGGAGGCACACACAGTCTCACCCCTTTGGTTCAGCTATGAAATTAATAGACTCTCTGGGGAAGCACTCACCGTCAATTCCCCATATAGTCTCGTGTCGTGCTAATGGATCTCTGGGGAAGCACTCAACATCTATTCCCCATGTGGCCCGTGTCGAGGAACTACAGACTCTCTAAGGAATCACTCAAATTCAACTCCCCCTGTGGTCTCGTATCGTAATTAAAAGACACCCTGGAGAAGCCCTTCCGTCAATTATCCCTTTGGTATAATACTCTAGGTTCTCACAGTCCTAAGTTAAACTAAACATGCTCAGTGCATGTGCATCGTCCAAGTAACCCTCTAGAACTACTTGGCTATCAAATAAGGCTTAGCAGCAATACAATGCAACAATCCACAATCCTACAACTAGGCATGTCAACTGGAAAAACGCCAAACAGGCAGAACAAGCATAACAAACATCAAGGTACAGTAAAGATACCATAATCATAGGAAAAACATCTACTCTAGCAATCAACCAAAGCAGGCAATACAACAAGGGAAAAACAGTAACACTCAATACCCCATTCAAGGATATTGGTGGAATTTGCACAAAATATTCATCAAATTTCTACAAAAAGGCACAAACCACCTACCTCGATCCTAGGAGATCGATATAAGTGAACCACGACGATAGATTCCCCTTGGAATGACGTAGATCTGAAAAAATGCACAAAACACTCAACCTACAATAACATGGAAACCAGGAGGAATCAAGAAACAAGACTCAAGCATAAGGGAGAGCTCACCACTGCGATTCTAACGCAATCGTCCACGCTCGAATCGGAAAAAGGACGAAGAGTCGGAAGCTCGTTGAATGTCCGACCGTACGGTCGCTCCAAGGCAGACGAAATCTGGAGAAGAAGATGAAAACGAGGGTTAGGCGCGACCCCATTCCGTTTATTAAAAAAACTAAAGTACATGGCGTGTACTTTTAGAGTACACGGCATGTACTGGGTCCTTTCTGTACTCTGCCAAAATCGGCCTCCACGTCACCCCTACACACCGTGTGTGTGGCCTGGGCACGACCAACAAACAGCTTCGAGCCGGATCAGATTACACAGCGTGTACTTCAAAAATTTATAGAAAGTTTAATTTTCAAAAAAACTCAAGAAAAAGGAAAAACAAACCTGAATGAAGATCCGAGTTCTTACAGTTTGGTAGCTGTCTAATAACACTTATTAAAGGTTGGAAAAGTGATTTAGAAACTCAAACCAAGATTTCCATGAAAGATTACAGAAACAATGGAAATATAGAAATAAATAAACATTAAGGTGGTTTAAATTACGCTAAAGATCCACTGTAATATCTTCAGGAATCATGAAATGAGTTTGATGAAGACTAGATAATGACAATCAAAATACATCGCACCTTTAGGGGTATTCACAGGCTACATCTAAATTATATGTCATACGAATGAGATTCATCCTCCTCCATGGTGTACTATCAATTATTGTTACTAAGTAGAATTATAGGTATTCATGTATCAGGGAGTCTTGTCTAATCATAATGACGAAACACACACCACTACCATCACATGACAATGGGATTTATACAACCTTGAATATTATGATAAGTGATACATTCATTAACTTGTGTGTTATAACACATGGGTTAATGCATCATCTAACGCTTGCATCATATGCATGAATTTATATATCCCCCAAGTGTTACATTATTTGTGACACTCCTCGAAATGATATTGTACATAGAATATTCATTCAAACGTTAACATATTAATATTCAATTTCCAATGATCATAGATGATATCATCATCTGTTGCGTGCTACAAGACCACTACATGATGACCCAATGCATTATCAATATATGAATATAATGCATATCAGAACACGTTGGTGAAAATTTACACCTAATAATTTTCTTAATAATACATTGGGAACAATGTATTGTCATGTTTTTGAGAATATAATAACTTATAAAACCATACCTAGAAATTCTTTTGGATATCTTCCAAAACGTTTTTGGGAAGATATTTTCAAAATCATATCATAGCACATTATATGTAATACCTTGTGAGTACCCATCCAAAACCTTTTTGTATTAACTCTAAAACACTTTTAGAGTTTCTATATGAGTCAAAAAAATCCACATTCAGTCATCCACAAAGTGTTACCCCACATACTTTTATAGCATTAAAAAAAATAAGAATATCCCGATCCATGTTTGTAAGAATATTGTGGCCTATTATAAAGCATCAAAACTGTCCATGCTACAAAGAGATCTGGTGTGATCTTCTTCAAATACATGTATGTCTATACTTGTGTCCAAAATTCACATCGCATACAAGCATGCATTCTCATATGTTCCTTTTGTCTAAGACATTAAGTGATCATGAGATACATAGTATGTTATCCTCATATATCCGACTCATATATTATCGATTCTTAGAACATTGATTTGTCTGGTCGATGAATAAATCAAATTTCACTCATCTTTATAGATATGCACATCACATACCCCTCATCTAAGTAGATAAGAACTTAAAATTTACTATCTAGGTTCAACCACACACTCCTCAGTCTATATCAATTAAGGGATAAAATGTCATACTTTTTTGTAGAAGAGGATAAATCTCATCTTGGTTGAGCTCCTACTGATGAGATGATTAAAAACATACCCAACCACACCCTGATTAGCAATGATACAACGACTTGGGTAAGAAATGTATCAATGTATGAAGGTTCTAATTATTAGTATCTCATTAACTTTAGGTAATGATGTTACCTATATAATTCATGATCCCATAGTATACCAAAGGCGTAGTGTATGAAAATCCATGTGGAATACATAGTGGGTCATACAGCACATAGAAAGAATCTTTTTTTGTACATTATGAGAATATTATGTATCTCGATACAAGAATATTACTCACACTAACCTTTAAATTTATTTATAACCTATACTACATGATGGATATCATGTTGGAGTTGGTGTTTTAGAACCAATTGTTTTTAAAATATATTACATGTATAGTCAAATATTTTAATATTAATAAAACATCTTATTACATATTATTTGTTGTTCTTTATAACTTTAATGTAATAATGTACTGGTGTATCTATCACATTGATAAGTTCATAGTAGTCCCTTGATATGATGGGAATCTTGAAATTCCATGATTATATTCTGAAATATAGTTCTAAAGTTAAATAAAATTATATAATGAGACATATAGAATATAGACTGTTAGGTACAAGTACTTGTAAATGGATGAGACTTCATTTCTTGAAGTTCACACTTAGTAATCTCCTTGATGGGAGATTATGAGAATATACTCATAGAATAAATTCTACATGTTTTGGTTTCAAGAGATATTTCTATTTGTGATCATGTGTAATGGACCTTATACTTTAAGATTATCATTAATGCATATCATGACTTGTATACTTAGATGTATTGTTATAAACCATGGAGACAACAGTTCGTGGAAAATTTGGGTATGTTGGGTGTGTTACCAGTGATGTTTCATTAATGGATAAGTTGAGGAATTATGTTTCCTATCAATATTTATGGAAATTTATATCTTGTCCCTTTGATTGAAATAGAATCATCGCATTAAATTACATGGTCATGGTGTAATGATGAGTTTATTTTAGATCTTCAAAGAAAGACACATCAAACACATAGATTGATGAAATGTGTGTGCAACCTGATGGATGAGATATTGTGAAAAAGATATTATATTACACAATAAGGGTTAGTATGTGGTTTTTGACATTACAAAATTAAGTTCTTTTCCTTGGGTGTCTTTACCCATTGCAAGACAGTAATCTTGGACATTAGGCAAGACTACCTAATGTAAATGAGAAAACAAATCCTAGAGGGTCACACATTAAGTGTTTCCATTAATCTAGATTAAATTATATTTTAATTTAATCAATGAAATAATTTTTATTCTCAATACTGGGCAATAATTTTATTCAAATTTTATTTATCGCATAAATATTTAAATATTTATTCACTAGATTATGAATAGAATATTTATATTAGTTAATAAATATATTTAATAAATATTTATTTGTTGGAATATGAATCAAAATATTTATTTATGAATGAAATATTTAATTAAATATTTATTTAGGTATTCAATAAATTTTTAGAAAAATGAACACACCAAGATCAAGTCTGATGGTAAATATTAATTATCAAGACAGTGGAGTAATATTCGTCGTTACACCAGCTAGCACATTCCATAAAATTATAATAATATTTTATTATATGAAATTGTGTTTGATAAAGTTTATCATATTATTTAAGGGCCATTGTGAAGTTAAATAATATTTTAACATAAATTTTACCTCTATAAATTGATGGTTATATCTATTGTGTACGGTAAATTGAGAATTTAGAATCATTGTGCGATACCGATTTTTCTATCATTTCTTTTTTCATGACCTCACCAACCAGGGCCCTTCTGGCTGGAAATAAGTGGAGTGTGACTTCCCCAAAATCACCTCCAATATGTCAGGGGATGGAGTCCAACACTAAGTAGAATATACCTAACATGGTAATTCTTAGCCTAAGTACGTGTTCACACACACATCTCGAAACTCATTCAAGGAGGAGAAAAATAAAAAAAAAATACCATAAATGCATGCCCAATATCTATCCCACATCATATTAAATAAAATTACTAAAAATGATAAAGGTTCCAAATACAAACTCAATAAAAACTACAAAGATTTGAACCTTCTCAGAACATGTAGACTGTTGTCAAATGAAACACCTGGAAAACCCTTACTATATTTTTCTCAATTTATGATCTAGTAGCTTAAGGTCCTCCTAGGGCATCGACCAATGGTTTGTCATCTACATAAGACATGACATGTGCAGGTATAGCCCATGCAGGGGTGAGTATAAAAATAACTAATAGAAAAACCCAAAATAACCAAACATAAAACATTAAGAGTTTTCATATAATAACAATGGTACGATAAAAAATTAGATATACTCAGAACAAAATTTATGTCTAAAGAAGGTCTCTGCCATTTCCAACCATTAAATTCTACTCGAGGCTTCAAGGTAATGCTGATTCAGTAGAATCCAGTCCATGGGTTATGTTGTATCTAATGACACATGTCCAAGTGGTTATGACCATCTAGACTTTCCAAAAAGTACTCACTAGATCTATGAAGATCTTGTCATCTAGGTAAGGGATCATACTTAGGGACATTAGGGGACACCAAAAACCCTACTAGAATGACCTACTATATAGTGGAATGACACCCTATTCATGGTGATCATCCTGATACCATGAACCCCACCAAGGAATGATAAAGGAGCCTACCCTAGACCCTCAAGGGGATATGGAAAACTCTATCTGATATTGAACCCATAGAGGGGATCATAATCCTATATCAAGGATGTAATTCCACATTATACCATCACGGTAATGGACCAAGGAACTGCACTCAAATATAACTGAAATATGCGAAGGATATGAAGGGCTCCAACCCATCTCTAAGGTAGTACACGACACGTAATTAGGGTACATTGTTTGTACCACTAATCCTAGACGATCCCATATTAGTGATTGTGTTCATATGTCCATGTCTGTGTATGCTTGGTCATTCTTGAGTATAGGTGGTCATGGAAATGTACCCAACCAATGCCCGCGTGCCTGGATGTGTCTCTACCCATGTTCTCCCAAAGTACATGGCGTACTGCCAGTCACTAGTCAAACAGTGTGTGATCCTTAACTTTTCCATGGAAACCCTAGTGCCATAGACAAGGGGTCCCATGTCTTGTATAACTTTATATAATACATCATGTAATGAGAGATTTGTAGAAACCCATGGTTCCTTCAAGTGTATGCCTATGCCGTAATCACTTCCAGATCTACTATCAAACTCACTCAGGTATTGAAGATCTTGTATAACTGAGCCTTTTTTTCACCATATATTTGATTTTTTCTGTCAATATCTCTCGGAGATTCACCACTAATACCTCACTCTGTCACCATGAGTCAAACTAGAATGAATGGGATTCATCGGTCCAATCCAATTCAAAACCGATCTTCCTCTATATTTTTCACAATTTGACATCATATTCCATCATAAGACATCCCATGGTATTGATCTGTTGCAATAAATAATGGTTTTTCAATTAATGAATACCATGTATTCGCCGAACCATAGTCCAAAGGAAATTTCCTGCAATGAATGTGCGAAGAAATGAGGGATAAATTCATAAAAACTGAAAGAGGAAAGAACCACCTCTATGTTTTCATTTGAATCATTTATTTTCCATTAGAAAAAATAATTAATTAACCAAAAAACAATCACATAAAATAAACTCCACAAATCCCAAGAAGAATCACCCCGAACCTACCAGAATGATTGACTCACTTATCACCCTGTTAGTGGAGTTGATTTACATTTTTCATGGGATAATAAATAGGGAAATAAAACCATAGAAAATAATTCCCTACCTCAAGTTGGATTGATCAATGATGAATAATGGTCGCATGTTGACATCATTGGTGAGATGTACAATACTCATTGGAAAAACTATCCTTGATCACGATCTCGACACGTTGTTGCTCACTAATTTCACCTCCAACGAATCCTCTCTGTAACACCCTGATATATTATGAGATAGATTCTTTTAATTTCTTTTACGTATTGTGTTCTATGATACACAAATATTAGCTTTCACTATATGAAACACCATATTAGCTAGTAGTATACGCAAAAATATTCTTGGCTTGTGTTGCACACAATTTCATGTTCTTTTGATAGAATTAATTTCACGCAACACTGAGTACAGATTTTGTTTAATATACAAATCAAATAAGTTTGGATTATGTTATACAGATTACCAAAGGAATATTGAACTACAAGAAACACTATGTTGTCTTACGTTACACGCAAGAGCGACCTTCCTCGATAGCTTGTGTCGTATGTGATACCGAGTTTCACTAAACACCGATATATTATTAAAATATTATTATTTAATGGGATATAAACTAGAAATTATGAATAGTATTAACCACATTTTGAATTTTATATAAAAATATCCTTCATCTTAAAATTTTCTAGAACATTATATGAGAAAAAAATCAATTTTTATGGAAAAAAGAAATATTTTTCAAAAAATGAAGTTTTACCGCATTTTGATGATGCACCCAAATTAAATCTAGTTTTTGATGCATTTATAAGTTAAATTTGAAAAGTTAAACTTATTATTTGGAATATGGACAAAAAGGTTACTTTTTTTTTGTTTTTGGTATTAATCTGATTAAATTCAAATTTAAATGAATAGTGAAAAATACTGCATTTTAATTGAAAACTTCTTTTTCATCTAATTTATTTATATAGTTAAATTATATTTTTAATTGGTTTTAAAGTTTAACTAGATTATATTTTTATCATTTAATCCAATTTTGGTCATTTTAAGTAATTTAACTTTTAAATTGCACATAAACACAAGTCAATCTTTTGATAGCTATTACTTCTTAAAAACCATCTTTTGGGTTTTGACAACAAGAATTGATTTTAAATTAATTACTATAAATTCTATGTTTTTAATTTAGAAAAATGGGTTAAATATTTGGAATAATATGGTTAAAATTGTGTAAATATGTAATTTTTATTTTTCCACATTATGAATTGTAACTTCAGTAATTATTTTATTTACCTTAGTTAAAGGCTAAATCTGGTAAATAAGGGTAAAAATAATAATATTATAATAATATTAAACTACACTAACACATGTCCTAATCAAATTGGATGATATATTTCCAACCATTGGAATCCTTGGGTATATTTTGGGGCCCCAAGGATTCACTTGGATGTGAAAATGACATTTTATAATAATTAATTTAAAGAAATGATAATTATTACCTAAACATATATCTTTTATTGAATCGATTCTAATATAGTGTTATATAATTTATATATATGTCTATATATATTCATTGTAAATATAAAAATATTTCGTACATCATTGTATTTTATTTATACTTTTTAGACAACAAATAAATAAATTTATTTATGACACAATGATGATGTAGTGATTACCTTGTTAATGAATGATTTAAATAAATGAGATTATAAATATTAAAATAAATTAAATTTGAACATTTTTATGCTATAAATAAATTTTATTGATTATTATGACTTTTTTTCTTTTAATTAATTACGTTTTTTTTAAGAATCAAGTTATTATGGATTTTTAAAAAGTCATGATATGAATAGTAAAAAATTGACATAAATGGGTTTTTAAATCAAATACTATTTTATTAAATAATATTATAGTCCTAAAAATATAATATTCTTCCTAATGACTTATATAATGTTTAAAATTTAATTAATGAACCACTTTAGGTTCTATTGGAATTTTATAGTAACTATACTAACTATATAATAAAAATATACAAGAAGACATGGTAAGAGTTAAACTAGTTAACTAAGGGTAAAAGCTAAAAGATAAGGTTAAATTTGACACATAAATTTGTCTAAAATATATTGGTTGAGAGTATTTATAAAAATAATCATCTTATATTAGAATTAAATTAGTTTTTACCCTTTTGAAACCGAAAATCATTTTACAATAAAATTAATATTTTGAGAGTTTCCAAAAGTTCCCCTCTCCTCTCTTATAAAAGGGCACCTACTCCCTATCCTCTTAGCTCTATTTTGAGACATAAAGATTTAAAAACCCTGAAAATTTATATTATAAACTTCAATATTTACACTCTATAGTTTATGGTCTTCTCAAAAGACTAACTCTAGTGCCCTAAGATGAAATTTAAAGGAGCCACATCGAGGAAGTGGTAATATCTTCTACCGATTCTTTCAAATTTATTTCTTATTCTACTTCACCATATTTAATTGTTTCATTATAAGGTAATACCATCAGTATAACTAATATAATTATATTTTATTATAAATATTAAACAAACCTATTTGACCTTCTATCCATCCTATGAAAAATTAAATCATCACACATGCGTACGTACGGCTTACTGTCTCCACACCGTTGTGTAATCTGTTTTTCACCACCACCTTACTTGGATGGGTATAATGTTTGAAATAATAAATATAAATTATTATTATAACATAATTATAATTATTATATATTATAAACCATCCACTTAAATACTATTCATCAATTATAAGAACGATATCATCGCTCATGCATACGTACGACTTACCATCTCCACGACACAATGCGATTTGTTCTCCACATTAACCATTCAAGAATGATTATAAAGTATATATAATAAATAATCATGAAATATATGACATAATAATACTATATGATTAATGTATATATATGTGTGTGTGTTTTTCATTTACTTACTTCCATTCAATTCAATAAGAAACGAAAAAAGAGTTTATGTGTACGTACGACCTACCGTCTCCATGAACGGTGTATTCCATTTCATTTATCTATATATTGTATATATATTTATATACTAAATATATATGATATATAAATAATTTTTTATATTATGGATGTAATTAAATCATGTTATAAATAATAATATCATGACTAAGAAGTCCAAACATGTACGATAAATAAAACGATTATTACCCAAAACGTTGCATTAACATGGAATTAATAAATAAATGGGTAATATAATGTCATAAGTAAATCATATATGATATCCTAAATATTATTATGATTATGTCACAAGTTAATAAAATGTTTAAACCCACTATACATGAGTTTTGGACACATAAATAAGAAATCATACCTAACGTAAGGGGTAACTTTGCAAATCTCGTTTTTATCCAAGATTGTTTATATGTAAGTATTTACTAGGTGTATAATTACTATCCATTTACAAGTTTTATAAGAATATTCTCATAAAATTTTTACTACTATTATTATTTTTTAAAATTAATTTTTACCCATTTTTTACTTTTTTTACATGGTTTGGAATGAATATTTCTTACGTTTACCATATGAGGTACTTTTGACTTTTTTGGAAAAAGTAAGAAAATAATTTTTTTTACTTATACGACATGAATGTATTTTTACAGTTTCATGACACTTTATTTAAATAAATCTTCCAATAAACTATATCATTTTCGTTTTCAACTGAATTATTTTCTTTTAAATTTTAACGGTTTTTCAAAAAACAAAACATTTTGAAAAAGAAATGAAATTTTCCTCAAGAACAGAGTTCAAGTGGTTTATCAAAATTATTTTCCATATAATATGATTCCATTTAAATAAGGTTATTTTTATATACCTAATATTACTACTATGATTTTATTGTTTTAATTATGGAATGGTATTTTATATGGATTATGTTATTATGGAATGATGTTTAAGGAAATCGATTTTATTTCTTGGGTTATGCTATGATTAATGATTTATGTTTTTGTGGATCATGTAAGAATGATTTCTTTATGGGATGGGTGGGACCTATATCTCCCTCAAATTAATTGGGTAATTATTTATGTCACGTGAGATAGACATGACTGGAATGACAAGTAAATATGGTTCAGTAATACAAGGCTGGAATGACAAGTAAACATGGTTTAGTAATGTACATTGTCCATTATGATGGTCTTGGCATCAATGACTTAGCTACTATGGAAATAATATTATGTTCTTATTAGATTTAAAAAATTACATGTTTTATTCCAATTTTATTATATCATGTTTAATGTTCCTTTATTATTCTTTCCTTATGTACTTTCAAGATTTATTTCATGAATCAATATTTTGATGTTTACAATTTATGTTCATGTTTTTATTATAATGTTTCGGGTTTGTTTTATGTTCTCAATGTTTACCCTTACTAAAAGTTTGATCTCACCCTTTTTATTTTTTCTTTTCCCCATTATATAAATAAAGTTTTTAGGTAGGAAAAAAAAAGTGGAAGATCATTATGGTAGATTTTGAAGATCTTTCACCATGTTAGAAGATTATGTTCCGAGTTTCCAAAGACACTAAACTAATACAATCATTGGGCATATATTTCTGTAATGTATTATGTATTATTCAAAAGAAATGTAATGTGCATGTACATGTACATCAAGATTGTGTTTCACTATTCGGTATCAAAATGAAGGTTTTGTTAACCTTTAGAAACTAGGATATGAAAACTTCTATGATATCCCTAGATATATTTCTAAGATATGTCTAGGGATGTACCAAAGGTTAAGTATAAATATTGGCTAGAGTCCTAGAATTATGGTAACAATCATGAATAACCAAGTATTAAACCTAAGATGTTAGAGAGTTAAATTACTCACCCTTGATTATGTTGTTTTCCTAGTATTATTTTTGCCTCTCATAATATTATTTTTGGGTTTTAGAAAATGGTCGGAAACAGGAATATTTATACCAATGGAGAATATGATGGACAATGGGATGATATTATTCATGAGAAACCAAATTAAGTGGGAGTTTTAAGGTGAAACATTATTATTATTATGAATCATAAATCTCATAATATGATAAATAATCTAAAATTTGGTGATTTTCCTAAAGCAGCTAATAAGAGAAATATGGAGTTTCATGGTGATCATAGGATAAATAAAGTTCAATTTTCCTCTTGTAAATCATGTGTGATGAGGCATCAAGGAGAATGTTTCAAAGGAACTAGAATATGCTTTGGGTGTGAAAATAAGGACAAAAATCCAGTAATTTCAAAGGAAAAGGTTCTGTTAACACAATGGACAAGAATAATGGTATTGTTAAGACATCAATAATGGTTAAATGTTTTAAATGTTGAATGTTCGGGCATTATGAAAATTAATACCCTAAGGTTAAATCTCATGAATATAATCATCATGGTCATATGGGTAGTATTTATGTTGATGATGATGAATATATTATAAATGATGTAAGATATGAAAGAAGTGTTGAGGAATAAAATGATGAAGCTCAGTCAATGGTTTAAGAAGATAGAGGAATTATTGCATGTTTTTCAAGAATAATGTATAGTACTATGGAATAAATAAATATCTAAGTATTGTTAAACTATTAGTTTTACTTAATTATTTCAAAGTATACATTGAAGGGTTCCAGTAACCATGAAAATTTATTCATATATTTTTGGAAAACACATGATATGTGAATAATGATGGGATAAAGAGATAAAGATATGCTTGATAGTATTAATTATCTCATGGATGATATATGTAAATAGTGATATCGTTGTATGAATATATAAAATTATTGGTATTTTTGGAGTGTGGAAGGATTTAATTTTGATAGAATGCATGTTGCCACTATGGTTATATGGTAATTCATGTTATTATCACGTTTAAATAGAATAAATTAATAAGGTATTCACATGTTTGGAATGTGACAACCAAGAACTTCCAAACGAGATATGAGAGACAAATTTTAAGTATATTTACATCACCTCTTTTTTAATGTTTTAAATTTTTTGTTTTTAGAAGGATTTTAATGTTATCTGTTTATGGAGAGTATAGGTTATATTCTGATTTAAGTTTGTTAGATTTACTATAGGTGGATTTATGCCTATTTTATAACTTGTTCTAACCTTTTTTTTGAGATATATGGAATGAACTATCATTTTATCACATGATCTGCTAACACTTCAAGAATGAAAAATTCAACTTCATTTCATTAAATAAGATATGAAGTGAAAATTTTTCAGGGAACAACCAATAGTGAGATTGTACTAAAATCATGTAAGTATTTCTCTTTATGTAAAAATTCATTAACTTTAAGAAAAAGATATTGAAACCAAAATGTTATCCTATTAACTTCTTATCTGATGAATCATATAGTCCCTTAAATCATCACAAATTTATGGCTTTCTTGAAGTTAACTTTCTCCAATCCTTATTCATTATCACTATCCATCAGAACATGATGGTAATATTTCTCTTCCTTGTCCATGTTTTTACTTCCCACCTATATTCTTTTTTCTGAAAACCCAGTTATGAGTTACTTTGGGTAATCATTATGTATCTAAATTTCCATTTTTAAAATGAAGTTTTATTATTCCTTTTAACAATGTGGTTTTCCATGAAATAAACTTTCAAGTAGTTAACCATTTATAACCCCGATGAATTTTGAGGGAGAAATTAATTTTAAGGGGGGTAGAATGTAACACCCTTAGATTTTATTAGATAGATTATTTTAATTAATTTCATGTATTGTACTGTATGCTACACCAATATTATCTTACTCTATACACAACACCATATTAGCTTGATGTATACACAACAATATTTTTGGCTTGTGTCGCACAAAATTTCATATTCTTTTGATAGAATTAATTTCACGCAACACTGAGTATAGATTTTGTTCAATGTATAAATTAACTATTATTGGATTATTTTATACCCAACACCAAAGGAAGCTTCCACTACACGAAACACTTACTTGTCTTACGTTACATGCAAGAGCAACCTTCCTCGATAGCTTGTGTTGTACGCGATATCGAGTTTCAGTAAACAATGATATATTTTTAAAATATAATTATTTAACGGGATATAAACTTACTGTTATGAATATTATTAACCACATTTTCAATTTTATATAACATTATCATTCATTTTAAACAATTTATAGAACACGATATGAGAAAAAAATCAAATTTTTTTTATAAAAGAATAATTTTCAAAAAATGCAGTTTTACCGCCTTTTGACGGCGCACCAATTTTAAATCATGTTTTGACACTTTTTTAAGTTAAATATGAAACAAATAAACTTATTATTTTTAATTGGGACATAACAATTTACTTTTGTTGAATTTTTGGTATTAATCTGATAAAATTCAAATTTTAATGAATAGTGAAAAATACTGAATTTTAATTCGAAACAACATTTTTATCTAATTTATTTATATAGTTAGATTATAATTTTAATTGTTTTTAACGTTTTATTGGATTATATTTTTATCATTTAATACAATTTTGGTAATTGGAATTAATTTCACTTTTAAATTGGACATAAACACGTGTCAATTTTTTGATAGTTATTACTTCTTAAAAAGCCACTTTTTTGGTTTTGACAATGAGAATTAATTTTAAATAAATTACTGAAACATCTGTGTTTGGGATTTGAAAAAATGGATTCCATATTTGGAATCATAGGGTTCAATTTTTTTAAATAGGTACATATTCGTTTTTGACTTTATGAATAATAACTCCAGTAATTATTTTATTTACCATGGTTAAAAAGTAAATTTGGTAAAAAAGGGTAAACAACTAATAATATTATAATAATATTAAACTACCATAACACATTTCCTAATCCTATTTTATGAGATATTTACAACCATGTGAATCTTTGGGAATATTTTGGGACCCCATGGATTCACTTGGATGTGAAAATGACATTTTATAAGAATTAATTTAAAGTAAAGATAATTATAACCTAAACATTTATCTTTTACTAAATAGAATTTAATATAGGGTAATAAAATTGATATATATATTTATATATAATCATTAGAAATATAAAAATATTTCCAACATCAGGGTATTTTATTTATAGTTTTTTGACACCAAATAAATAAATTTATTTATGATAGAATGATGATGTAGTGATTACCATATTAATGAATGATTTAAATAAATGAGATTAGAAATATTAAAATAAATTTACTTTTAACCTTTTTTCCCATCCAATAATTTTATTAAAAATTATGTCTTATTATATTTTATATAATGAAGTTTTTTGAAAATAATCATGTTGTTATGTATTTTTAAAAAGTAGTGATATGAATAGTATACAAATTTACATAAATGGGGTTTTAAAACAAATATTATTTTTATTAAATGATATAATAGTCCTAAAAATATAATATTCAGCCAAATGACTTAGATAATGTTTAAAATTTCATTATGGAACCAGTTTAGGTTCTATTGAAAATTTATAATATCTATATTAACCATATAGTTTGAATATAAAAGAAGACACGGTAAGAGTTAAATTAGTTAAATAAGGGTTAAAGCTAAAAGATAAGGTTATGTTTGAGACCTAAAAATGTCTAAAACCTATTGGTTGAGAGTATTTAGAATAATAATCATTGTATATTTAAATTAAATGAGTTTTGGACCTTCTCAAACTAAAAATCGTTTTATAATAAATTAATATTTTGAGAGTTTCCTAAAGTTCCCCACTCCTCTATTATAAAAGGGAACCTCCTCCATATCCTATTCACTCAATTTTGAGCCTTTATTCTTGGAAAAACCCTGAATGGTTTTCTTCTAAACTTCCCTAGTTACATTTTATATGTTCTCGTTATCACAATATACCAACTCTAGTGCCCTAAGAAGAAATTTAAAGGAGGCACTTCGAGGAGGAGGTAATCTCTTCTACCGAGTCTTTCAAATTTATTTCTTCTTATAATTCACCTTATTTAGTTGTTTAATTATAAATTAATAACATAAGTATCAATAATATACTTATATAATATTATAAATATACAACAATCATATTTCACCTTCTATCCATCCTATGAAAAACGAAATCACAGTGGGTACGTATGTACGACTTACCATATCCATGTCGTGGTGTAATATATTTTTCACCACCACCTTACTTTGATGAGTATAATAGAGAAAATAATAACTATATATTATTATTATAACATGATAATAATTCTGAGATATTATACACCATCCAATTCAATAAAATTCAAAAATTATGGGAACGATATCATCGCTCCTGCGTATGTATGGCTTACCGTCTCCACGACACGATGAGATTCATTCTACATGTTAACCATTAAATAATTATTATAAATTATATATATAATAAATAATCCTGATGTATATAAAATAATAATTCTACTTTATTTATGTATATATATATATATATATATGTCAATTACTTACTTCCATTCAATTCAATAAGAAACGAAAACAGCGTTCATGCGTACATACGACCTACCGTCTCCATAAACGGTGTATTCCATTTAATTTATCTATCTATTATATATATATTTACATACTGAATATATATGATATATAAATCATGTTTTAAATTTTTGAAGTAATTAAATCAAGATCTAATTTATAATATCAAGAGCAATAATTCCAAACATGTACGATAAATAAAATGATTATTACCCAAAACGTTGATTTAACATTGAATTGACAAATGAACGGGTAATACAAAGTAATAAGTAAATCATATATGATATCATTAATATTATTATTGTTCTGTGACAAGTTAATAATATGTTTAACCCACTATATAGGAGTTTCAGACACATATAGAAGAAATCTTAATTTATGTAAGGGATAACTTTTCAAATATCATTTTCATCCGAGATTGTTTATACGTAAGTATTTATCGGGGGTATATTTATCATCCATTTACATGTTTTATAATAATATTCTAATAAATTTTTTACTATTATTATATATATGTTTAAATTTATTTTTACCCATTTCTAATTTTACTACATGGTTTGGAGGGAATATTTCTTATGTTTACCATACAAGGTACCTTTTGACTTTTCTTGCGAAAGTAACAAAATAATTTTTTTTAACTTATAAAACATGAATGGATTTTTACTGTTTCATGATTCTTTATTTCCATGAAAATTCATTTATACTATCTCAATTATATTTTCAACTAAATTCTTTTCTTTTAAATTTGTGCAGAATTTTTAGAAAAGAAAACAATTTTGAAAAAGAAAGGATATTTTCCTCAAGAACTGAGTTCAAGTGGTTTATCAAAATTATTTTCCATATAAGATGATTCCCTTTAAATATAGTTATGTTTCTATACTTGATATTTTTTCTATGATTTGATTTTGTTAATGATGGAATGGTATTTTATATGGATTATTTTATTATGGAATGATTTTCAAGAAACCCCATTTTATTTCTTGGGTTATGCTATGATGAATGATTTATGTTTTTGTAGAACATGTAAGAATAATTTCATTATGAGATTTGTGGGACCTATATCTCCCTCAAATTCATTGGGTAAAGATTTATATCTTATGAGATAGAAATTACTGGAATGGAAAGTAAATCTAGTTTAGTAATACATGGATAGAACGGTAAGTAAACCTATTTTAGTAACGTACTTTGTCCACTATGATGGTCTTGGTAGCAATGTCTTGGGTACTATGGGAATCATATTATGTACTTATTAGATTTCCACAATTATACATTTTATTCCAATGCTATTATATCATGGTTAATGTTCCTTTATGATTCTTTCCTTACGTACTTCCAAAATTTATTTCACGAATCAATATTTTGATGTTTAAACTTTATGTTCATGTTTTTACATTCAAATGTTTATGGTTTGTTTTATGTTCACCATGTTTACTCTTAATGAGCATTTGAGCTCACCCTTTTTATGTTTTCTTTTCCCTAGGATATAAGGAATGGTTTTAGGTAGGAAAACAAAAAGGGGAAGATCTTTATGGGATATGCTAAAGATATTTCACTAAGTTATAATATTATGTTCCGAGTTTCCATAGAAACCAAACTAATACTGTCTTTCGGTATATATTTTCATAATGTATTAAGTATTCTGCAAAAGAAATTTAATGCCCGTGTACATCATGCTTGGGTCTATACACTCTCAAAATCTCATGGTTATGCAGCTAACCATGTGACTGTGTTATAAACGTATATTTATAGGTGTTTCCATGTCTTTGAATCAACCATTAAAATAAATAAATTAATTTTAATTAATTTATTTTGTTAATGGGATAGCGAAACAAATTTCACAAACGCATGAAACCGAGAAATACTATGTCACACCTAGGGTAAAAGAAACATTCCAAACTAAATAGTGGTCTCAGATTTATGAGTTTGGACTCTATTTGATAGTTATTCCACTTTTTTAGGAAAAATGTGTGCACATGATATTAATAGATTTAATATTTTTAAAATATTAATTTTGGGTTCACCAGGCCTCAAACTCTCACACCGTCTCAACACCTATATTCAAAAATATAACTAGATATATTTGAAAACATTACATGAAAAAAAAAAATAAGTTACATATTCCTCTTCTAGTATTATCATGAATGAAAATAACTCCTTCAATCCTAAAATAACTGGAAGTGATCAAGACGAACAACACAATACAATAGATCCTCCATGCTAGCACTCGATGTTCGGTCAATGTTTCTCGTAGATCAAAGGAGATTGTGTGGATCACAACCAGAGGTATTCTACACTTATATATTCCCTACTACATTAAGGTAATATAAAAATGGTTTTAAACAATAAAAAATATAAAAGAAGAAAGTTCCTGAGACATGGTAACCTTTGTTCAGATTTAGATTAAATTAATGATAAATTTAAATTACAAATACCATCTTTGAGTTCTGGGTTTGTGTATGTCTATCTGATTAGAAAATTTTATTTGTTCATGGTGGTCATGTCAGGAACAATATGTGAATGATCCATCATATTGATAAGTACCTTTTATGGTTTTTTATGCCCACTGGCCACTTTCGCTGTGTCTGAAACCATCAAGTGGTATCATAGGGGTCACATTTTAAATTTATAATTAGTTATTTTATTATTTATTTATATGCACAATAGTGGTTAGATATTTCATTTATATATTATTTTTTCTTTAATACAATTTTAATTAACATGCTTTCTATATTTTAATTACTTCATTCTATTTTTATATTTTATTAAAAGGCTAATAACAGATGAAGACTGAACAAAGATGTAATTAGAACATGCCAATAATTCTGGCTAATGAGATTAGGTTACATGATATATAACTAAGTACACACTATGTACCCAATGGAATTGCACCGGGACATGGCACGGGATACACGAAACATCAAGAAGTTATTACACATTGTGTATTTATTTCACACCATATGTAGACTAGGATAACCTAACACACGGCTTGTCAGATTGAACGATGTGCAACTAGATTACACGTTGTGTTGTCTACACGATTTAGTGGTGAAATTCATGTTATCTATGGTCAAATACACTTTAAAAACCTCATGATACTGATGTCGTGGAACATTAATAGAGTACACAAGTGTAACCAATGTACACGACATGTAACTCATTATTTCTCATGTCTCAAATACATGATGAGTTCTTTGGTAGGTTTCACTAACACATAAAAAGCATGATACACAACATGTAGCATGTTAGGACATATTGTGTATTCCAACCGAGATACATGCTGAAGCCCCAGACATTTATCCTGGGTACATGAAAAACAAGGTACACAATGTGTAGCTTGATAGTACATACATTGTAGTCTCCCAATAAGATATAGAATTAAATTACATTAAATAATTAATTGTAGTATTAAAAACTTATTAAACTAATTGACACCAAATATTTTTGACAATGCAACAAATGTTTTAAATAATCCAACATTCTCAATGTATTTATTGTAATTATTTATAATTATTGTTAATGTTATTAATTTTCCATGAATTTTTTGATGATGGGTATCTCCAAAATAATTTAGATGGTCATTAAGATAAAAGATAATTATTTAATTATTTAATTAATTAATTAAAGCACATTTATCTTAATAATAAATTTAAAATAGAAATGAATGTTAGCAAATATAATTCTTTATATTTTTTTCATGTGTATGACTGTTCATCAGATTACCCAAGACCTGTGTTTTCATTAGTTTTATTTAACTAATTTTATTTCATGGTTTTTCAATTATTAATTATTAAATATGATGTATTATGAGTCATCCCTATCTCCTTTATTATGTAGGACCTAGTTTTCCAAAGTCGATTATGTAATTTCTATTAATCAATCCTTTGTTTCCCCTTATATACATGTGATTTATAAATACATGTAATAAAAGAAGTATCCCAAGGTGCTTAGAGATGGTTCAACAAGGAACTGAGACGTTTCCAACCTAGTTGATACATAGGTATACATGTGGAATGTTGTAATTCATGCCATGACTGACATAATGAGTTTCCCCCTAGATCATAGGTTGATTTATTGTCCACTCAATAAATCAATCATTAGATAAGATCATTATCATGTCATTTATTTATTTATTTATTTGTGTCTTATGCATTTTTTATTTTATAGGTACAATATCACAATAAAATAGATAAAAAACTAATATGCAATGATAGAATTTATATTAATGGATTACGAATACATGTTTTATCAAAACATGGTTAATATTAAAATCCACTCAATGTTAATAAGATATGTAATGGATAAAAAAGGAAATATTTATTAATAATAAAACTAAATCCCTCAAGGTAATATCAATTCAACAAGTCTTCAAACATCTGAATTAAGATGAACTCATAGTTAAAGTGTTGGTTTGGCCAACATCGGGGGAAATTTTAATTATCAAGAAGTATTAACTAACATAGTGGGTTAAAATAAAAAAATATGTATGGGTTTCAACAACCAAAGTCTATCCAATAAAAATGTGGAGTCATGTTTTGAGAAAATCCAAGTTATGATTTCTGCATTGGGGAGTCCACTCAATAGACCAAGGAACTACAAGCACGTAGTTAGAAAGACCTCATATATAAATAATTTATTTTAATTTTCATGGCCAAATCCAAGATTATAAAAAATGGGATATGGATCCTTTCCACTAGAATGAATTGATTGATGGATCATTTCATGTTGAATGGTGACACCTATTGAGACTTGATGAAATAGGAGGAGACTTAATAAAATAAAATTCATTATGTCTCATAAAAATTATAATCAAGGGAAGTACTAATATGATCTTTTATAATTATATAATAATGGAAAGTTTGTCATCCACATTATATCTATAATCAATATTGTATAAAGATCATCTATTTTCTAATAGTAAATTCCAGAAATTGTTCAGAATCCTACAGGTTTTTTTGCACTGTGAATGGAAATCTTATGTGCTTGAATCATCACTACCTGATTCATCTACAAAGGTGGTGAACGATGAAGAGATCACTGTATATAATAAAAACATGAGATATGTGGTCGATGTTCGATGTTTAATGATTTTATTTATTTCTAGTGAACTCATTAAATCTCAGGAAGACAAGGACTCTTATAGCAAACTTGAACACTTTTGTGGTCTATATAAGGAGAGATATAGACAAGAATGATTTGAGATATCCAAGGCACTCTTTTAAATTAATCTTGGAGAAGGTGTGATAGGTAGGCCTGATGTAGTAAAACTCATTGGCTACATTGAGCACCTGTAGGTTACAAGGTTAAAATTTCTTGAATAGCTATACACCAATCTCATTCTTACATCACTCCCTCAAAGATACTCCAAATGTTTTGTTAATTTTAATATAGAAAAAATAGAGAAGTCTCTTCTAGGTCTTCTCATGATTCGTTGAAAAATTGATAGGTATATGAAGTGATAAAATCCTTCTATCGTTCTGGTGGACAGAATGAGAGTCCAGGAAAAGTGTTTTAAGAAAAAAGATTATTTGTAATGCCCTTCCCAAAAGTGAAATATCAAGGTACAAGAAAAGGAAAACGATGGTGTTTGTTTCTCATGTGGAATGAAGGGTCACTGGATGAAAAACTACACCAAGGAAATGAATCATGGGAAAGCTTCAGGTTAATTTTCTATCAATTTCAATTTATTTGTTTCTACAAATTGGGTATTAGATACATCATATGAATCTCACATATGTATTCAAATACATGCACCAAGAAGATTCTGGAAGATTGATAGAGGGGAGGTAGATCTAAGATCATCCAAAAGAGCCAGACTTACTATTGTGGGTATTAGGGACTACCACATCATGTTGTAGATGCGAATGATGTTGGCTTTAAACGGTTGTTATTATGTGAAATATATTACTAAAAACATTATTTATGCATCATGACTTGATTAAGATGGATTTATATTCAAGTTCAGGTATAAATGTTTCTTCTTTAATAATGATAGCATTTTTTATGGTAAAGCACATTTAAATAATGGTGTTTGTGTGTTGTATTACACAAAAAAAATAATGGTAATCAATTACTAAACATGTTCACATGACTCATACCACACCCAAATATGGAATCACTAGATAGGTTCATGTAAATGAAAAGAATTGGAATAAATTACACCATGATAGATAATTATATTTTTTAAAAAATAAAACCATGTGGTGTATGCCATGCATGTTTATATGAAAAAATGTCCAAATAACCATTTAGATAATGGTGAAAGGGGCATGTAGCTTCTTTAATTAGTTCATACCAATGTGTGTCGATCATTTATATTTGAATAAAGTAGTGGGTACTCATACTTCATAACTTTTACTGATTATTTATGTAGATATGGATATGTATACTTAATGGGGTATAAGTCGGATTTTATTGATATGCAAGAATTTAGTTGATAACCATATTGGTGATAAGATTAAGAAATTCCACTCATAATATAGTGGAGACTATCTTAATAAAGACTTCATTGATTATTTATGTTATTTTTAGATTTTATCCCAAATTAATCCTCCCTACATAGCACATTGGAATGATTTTTTATGACAAAACATCGATCACCTAATGGTTGATTGGAGGGGTTGAGTTTTTTATAATCATTCAAATCATTTCCACTATTTTTGAATGGTTTCCAATGGGTTTATTCATGGATCCAAAAACACCCAATGGTTCTATATCCATGAGGTACCTGCTTATAAACTAAGGAATTCATTAGGAAGTTTGGCCCATTATACTTAAGAACTCACATTTTTTGAGAGGATGAGAGGTCGTGCTCATTACACCCTTTTGGGGGGAATTGTTTCCCACTTCGGGCCTCTCTTACATATTTAAGATATGTTAGGGAATCCTTAATTAAATACCTTGTATGATGTGGGTCACCCTTGAACTAATAATCAATTATTAGAAATTATATAATCTATAGTCAACTGTTTTATATGTTGTTTTTCATCAATGAAGACATCTGTATGTATATGAGATTCTCCATAAATGATATCCTATTATGTATGGATTATAGATTATTTGAATATTATTATGATAATGATGGTTATAAGTAACAAATTGGGGCTCTTTGAAGTGTATCATCATCCTGGGAGATAAGAGTTATTTCAATGTTAGGATCAGACCCACAGATAGGCTTCATAGATATCATTGTGAAAGGAATCATAACACACATAGTTTGGCACCAATTAACATGACACATAATACCTTTTAATTCCAAATGATAAGACAAAATCATGTAGTTTAACATTATGTGGTGAGGATTTCAAGGAGGTATGTTCCTATTTAAAGTCTGGTGTGAGATTTATGTTGAAGCATCTCAGGGAACATGAAATGGATTTTTATTCCTAGGTTAAATAGGACTCTACTAGGAATGTGTCCTAGAGAGAATATGTTTTATTTGGGGTGTTGGGTTTAAACCTTAGGGAGGCTTCCTACGTAACCCATTTGGATGGTAAACAAATCCCACGTAGTTTGGTAGTGAGAACCCATGCCTATGGAGGCCCAATAAATGTTTGTTTCTCATGGTAGTATGGTGATTTGAGAGGATTAAATTTTGGATTACTCCTAAAGAGGATTCCCTGGTGAATGAGTATGGTGAAATTTTTGTGAATTATACCAAATCATAGGCTCATAGGTACAATTGGGGATTACACATGGAATTATTTCCAAAGGTTTAGGATCTTGCAGATGTTATGATCACGACAAACCTATAATCCCACATGATTCATGCTCAGTGTGAGAAACCAGAGGGACTGGTAGATCTGAGAAACCAAAAAAATCTTTTTTCCCTTAAGGTTGGATACATGGCCTTAAGGATCGATGCCTATGAAGGCCCTCCTAAGGAAGACAAGAATAAGATTCAGAGAAATATTCCCTTCCAAAGCATGGATCATACTATGGGGACGTCATGATCATGTCTAGAATTTAACCCCACATGATTCATGATGATACATTATTGAATGTGGGAAAAAATATGAAGCATAATATATATAAAACCACATGATCCCTTTTACAATAGTGTAAGAGGCCGGGGATACGGGAGAAGAAGAGAGGTCCTTGATGCACTCATTTCCTGTCTCATATCATATCTATGATAATAACATCAGACTTCCCATCTGGGTACAACTTAGAAGGTGAAGAGGAGAAAGAGATCAACCTCCTGGAAGAATGGTTAGAGGCTTATTCAAGGAGGTATTCCCTAAAATTGGTTTTGACATTAGGATATCATTTAATGTTGAAGGGAAAGGAAATCTTGATCATCACCTTCTCCACCAAGAACTAAAGGCCCCTGGTCTCAGAGATGATGATGGAAGGGAATGTACCAGGTCATTGTGTCTAAAACCGAGAGGTCCTTGACACTGCCCTCAATGATGGGGTCTACATGACTGAGTGAATGCATAGGCAGATGAACCCTGAGGACCCTAACTGTTAGGTAGGAAAAGTGTGGGACACCTCTAACCAAAGGAATCCATTCAAAAAAATGGGATACATGATGGTGTGCCACTTACCATAGTTTTCCAAGTCCAGAGGCTTTGGTGGAGGTTCCAATTTGTTCCCCCTTAGACAAGGGATCCAAAGGAGGAGGGGCCCTACCATTGGTGGCTTGGAAAAGAGCTCAATGGGGGGCCCACACAGGTCATGTCTTAGAGATAAAAGGTTCTTCATGCATGTATTTGGAGAAACTGGTGGTGCGTCATGCAGGGGGGTAGGCATGAGTGAGATGAATATGCCTTTGGAATTTTATCACTAGGAAAACAACACTTGGGTGAGAATTTAGACTAAGAACTATGGATCTCCACATATTTCCATGGGTGAGTCTCACGTAGGTCCTTGTTTAGGGAAGGGGCCTCACGTAGGTGGTTTTCCACTTGGAGAAATATGATCCTCACATGAGTGTCTTGTATTTCAGACCCTCGAGGGACTTTGATCCCAATATCCCCCTTAATTATCTCTTTTATTGGGTTTTATAGGAATACCTGATGGATTCTGGATGAAATGGATGAAGGGGTTTCTTGACTAGAGATTTAAGGTTTCTTATGATATTTTATTTGTGAAAATGAGGAGCCCTAAAGCCCTATTTATAGAAAAATATGGGAACCTGGTTGAAGGATTTTATCAATGCAGGTACCCCGTATAGGTGTCTAGAGCAGGCACCCCATGTAGGGGTGGGTTATAATTATGTGACACATGATTGGTGTGTATAGGTGGTGTGTGTAGTTGCCTCATGTTTGGTTGTTTGCGCCTTCTGGGCTGCATTAGTAGGTCTTATGCTAGCCTCTTGGCACAGAGAGGTGGTGCACGCGGGTCCACATAGGCGAACCAGTTGCTCTATACCCAGGGGTTGTTCCCCTACACCCCTTCTCGGGATTTATTTAAGTCTATCATCCCTTAAATTTGGTCCAGTCCATTCTCTAGCATCATTTCCCCCCATGAAAAATGAAGGGTCGCACCACAAACCTTTTGGGCCTAGTAGAGGATTTTTTGGTTCGTGACACATACAACCCTACCTTTCATTCTAAAACCATTACCTACTATCATATGGAGGTTCCGGTACTTCTTCGATTACAAAGATATATTTCTACTCAAACCTAACATTTTTTTCTAGGTGATGATCACATCATGAATTCCATGGCAAAGGTCATGGAACACATTTCGTGATGTCAACAAAAGTGTAATAGAAGGGAGGGACCGCACCTTGTTAGACATGGTGAAATTAATGACGAGTCATTTGAATCTTCTATTATCCCTTTGGGTATACATGTCATAAACAAAAACATATATACTAAACTGAGTTCCAACCAAAGAGACAAATGATATTCCATACCAATTGTGGAGTGGAAAGTGAAAAGGCATAGCCAGGATCAATGTATCATTAAGAGGGGGATGAGATGAATCAGTGATAGAGTTTTCTTTTATGTTTTCATTATTTTGAAAATACCTTAATCTCCTATTAAAGATTAATCTCTATTCTAAAATCAAAAAAATAACACATCCATAAGAACACAAGTATTTATGAGTTTCACTACTAAATAAGAGTAGCTAGTCATTGGCATGGTTTGGAAATAATCTAATACCAAAAAATCCATAAGAAAACAATTATTTTGTGTGGATACAACAAGTAGGTTATACCCTTAAACTTGTGTATCACTATAATCAATACAAAAGTGCATGTTCTTATTATATCACTAATTTTTAAAAAAAAGTTTGTTTTACAAGCTTAGAATATTTCACTAGTTGGTTCCAACCATTTTATTGTGTTTCCTTATCAACTTACACTTATGTAAAACTTAAAAACACAATTCCTCACTTTCCTACCAAGTAAAAGGTAATAAATTCACTCTTAGACTTAGTAAAAAAACATATTATAATGGCCCAGTCTGATTATTCATTTTAGAAAATAGATAAGAAAAGAATAATCTAAAAAAAATTCTGAACCACTCAATATTTCCAAAAAATATCAGTCTGGTGGATCAGTCTGATCTAGTAGCCTCTTCCTTCTTCTTATTCTTCTAACTGAAAAATTTCCTTAGGAAATCTCTATTTGGAAAATTCTTCTCTCTACACAATCCTTCAACACTTTCTATCTGCCACATGTGAATATTACTCTTTCACAATTATAAAGTAAAATATATATCCTTCTATTTATCAGTATACCAAAAGAGGAGTGGGTGGGAAACCACTTTCAATTTCCCACTCAACCAAATTTATAGAATCTTGAATTTGATATATATTTTGACTTCATATTTAACTCTTTCAATTCTAATAATCTCTTATTGATTCTTCTCATACCTTCTAGAATCTTCTCATAACTTTCTCTAGCTTCATACTTCATAAAAATTATTCAGTCTATCACCAATTATCATTCTGATCTTCTTCATTGTGATGAAAATATATGTAGAACTGAAAACTCCTCATACCAATGATCTGTACCATTTTAAATATGAATGACTTCTCGCACTAACTGAATATTTGAAACAAATATTCCAAACACATTTTTTCAACATTTATATACTTCAATAACTATTCATAAACATCATTAAAACTTATAAAGATTTCAAAACCCATTGAAAAAACTTTTTAAGATTCAAATAAAATCTTATTTTCTTCTACTATTCAACTATTCCCTAGACTAATGATTCTATGTTCAATGAATTATAGTGTTTGATGACTTATCAGTGACAGAATGTGTCAGATAGATTGGTCTTTGCTTCACTTTGGGGGATTGGGGTCACTCCTTTTCTAGATATTATTGAACCACTTGATGAACAGATTAGAAATTATTTTGATCTTGACCCTATTGAAAAAACCCAGTATTTATTTTTCCATTGAACCACTAAACAAAAACACAACCCAAGTTCTCATATTGATGAAAATGGTTGAATAAATTTTTGAACATCATCCAGTTGATCAGATCAAATAACACTATCTTCCTTAACCATTCTACCTATAATATAACTTTTCATCCATTGCAATAGTGGCGTACTACATTTGATGGATTTGTGTTGATGGAAAACAATTTCCCAATAACTATTGATTTATTATTTGAATAGGTTCATTCATTGGATCAAACAGTGTGATGAATCATCTCATATGATAGATCAGTCAATCTGTGCTTCAAAAAAATATCTAACATTAGAAACATCAAATTTCCCATCTTTTAGACAATTTATACATCTGAAGATTTGAATATTGTGGATTATTGGTCTAACTGAAAACTATAATCTCTTATTCTCATATTTCATCACTCTAATCCACTCATAACCCTTATACCAAAAACTCCTACTTATATCAAGACTTTTTCATGGTTTTGATAATTTTTGAGATCAATATAGCATCATCTGACTTTCTATCGAGATATCCAGAATCTAATACAACTTCTCATACAAATTGAAACATTCATTATAGACCTAATATGAGTATGATGCATAACTTCTTCCATAAAACATTTACCCAACAAAAACCTTCAATAGTTGGACTTTATAAAGAAATATGGATCTGATCACACACAATTACAAATTAAAGTGATTTCATTTCTTGAAAAAAAAAAAGATAAAACTATTTCAAAAAACATCTCTTCCATCATCTAAAAACCTTCCCATACAACTTGATCCCAAAAATATCTACCTTTGGGTTTTGTTATCAACTAATCTTTATAAATCACTAAAACTTTTTAATCTTAATCTATAGATCACTTATCAAAAATTTTATGCATGCATGAGTGAACTCAATGCAAGAAACATGAATTGTTGACATCAAAACCATATTTTCCAAACTAAGTGACTTACAAAACTCCTTCAACTTTCAAAATTTCTACCTCTTCAAAACTTCATCGACTTTTACCTTTTTCAAAACATTTTTCAATTTCTAATAAATAAAAATTTTCATAAAAACTTCAACAAAATATTATAATAGTTCACATACTTAGATGATTAGTTCACAACTTACCCACATCTCCCCCTAAAAACATTATTCCTTAAAAGGTTTAGAACATTCAATGAATATATTTATGAAACATTATTTTCTCGCCCTTGATAACACTATCCAAAGACTAGATGAGAGTGTGGAAAGAAACACATACATCAATTTTGGAGAGAAAGAGATTGGATTCCCATGTTCAACCTTAGATTTAAAAATTATTCATTTGGTAATGGTTTTGTGAAAATGTATACAACTTTTTCCAATGTAGGAATATACTCTAGTTTGAGTTTATTATTCTCCACATGCTCTTTGATGATGTGAGATTTTCTATCAATATTTTTTGAATTATAATTTTTTACTAGATTTATTTTAAGGTTTATGAAACTCTGATTATCACAAACAAAGATAAGAGGTTACTTCACTTTAATAAGTATATATTACTATAGGGTCTTCATCCAAATAAATTGTTTGGAAGCTTGCATGGTGGAAACACACTTAGATTCAGGTGTGCTAAGATTCATTGAAATTTTTTTCTTAGTATTCCAAATTACAAAACATTCCACTAGAAATAAAACTACACCAAATATGGATCTACTATCATTAATATTTTATACCTAATCAATATATTTATAGAAAAACAAATAAATTATTTATTATCTATCATACAAGATTCCAAAATCTATCATGCCTTTGATATACCTAATAATTATTTTTCCATCCAATAGACTTTATTATTTTGGAGCACTTTGGAATATTGTACATAAGGTAACAACATAAAAAATGTATTTTCTTGAGGTAAAAATATACAAAAAACTTATAATCAGCTTCCAAAACTCTTTTGAGTCAACTTCATTACCTTTTCCATCTATAGTCAACTTGGATCCCACTAAAATTAGTTTGGAAATATGTTTCTAATTTTCTATTCCAAACATATTAAAAGGTTCATTAGAATAATTTTCTTACGAAATTAATATGTGTTTCTTATTTTGTGATATTTGTAACCTAAGATAGAATTTCACTTCACCAAGCATGGAAATTTTAAATGGATTATTATTTTCTTTAGAAAACTTTTCACAAGTTCTTTCATCATTCCCATCAAAGATAATATCATAAAATATATGATAATAATGAGGTAAATATCTTGAATTTCCTTGATGTAAAAATTTCTATAAATCCTTCATTTATTAAATTTTAACTTCCTTAAGTAGGTAAAAAATTTGGAGTACCACTATATTGAAGCTATTTTTTGCCTATATGAGGATTTCTTTAACTTACACACATAACTTTAATTATTTACAATAAAAACCCACATGGTTGTTTAACATAATCTTTTCCATCATGTTTTCCATTCAGAAAGGTTGACTTAACATCCATCCGAACAATTTTATAATTTCATTTTGAAGAAATTTCAAGAAATATTCTAATTGTTTCGAACCTATAAACCTGAGAAAAAGTCACATCAAAAGAAATTCCTTCCATTTTTGAGTAACCTTTTCATGCCATTATTACTTTGTTTATTATTACCTCACCATCTTCATTCTACTTGATCTGGAACACGCACTTTATACACATAAATGTTTTTTAATTTTGTTTAGATAAAAGTTACCAAGTATCACTGTTCTCAATATGATACAACTCTTTATTAATAGCCTGAATCAATTTTGGATTTTCAAAATATTTATTCACATCTTTCAATTTTACTATTGAATACAAATAAGTATGTGTACTAAATTTTGAGGTTATTATTTTTGGAACCTTTTATTTTTTGTAACCAATTATGTTTTGAGCTTCCACTTACTTCCTCAGCCTAGGATGAGAAGTTTGAAAATTTTTACACATCACGAGAAATAGCTGAGTTTGATTATTATATTTGTGTTTCATCACAATTATTTGAAACATTCTCACTTTACATAAAAAAAATCTTTTAGCTTCCCCTTCTTACTCATATGTATGTGATTGTAAAATATATTCCTCATCTTTCTCAATAATTTTTACATAAACTTTATCAACTAATCTTCCTATTTCTTTCTTAAAACATCTATATCCTCTACCTTCTAGAGAATATCTATGAAATTTTCAATATTCACCTCTCGGATCTAACTTTCCAAGGTTTCCACCTTTGTTCTTTATGATGTAGAGACTCCCATAAAATCTTAAGTGTTTCAAACATGTATTTTTATAATAAACCATTACATAAGTATTCATATCAAAACTTTTCCAATAGAAACATCACTTCAAAATATAAACAGTTGTGCTCATAGATTTCCATAAAAAGTAATACAAGAGGCCATGTTCAAGTAACATAATAATCCCCATTTCAGTAAATATTATATTCTTCGTTTTAGAAACACTATTTTGTTTCGGTTTGTATGGTGTACTAAACACATGATCAATTCCATGTTTTTTAAGAAAAATTTTGAACTCTTAATTCTTATATTCACCACTATTTTCATTTCTCAACTTCTTCAAAGAATACCCACATTCCTTATCATCTCTTCTTCTGAAACTTCTAATCATATCTGGAGTATTTGAATTATGTTTCAAATACATAACACAATTAATGTGAGTAAAATAATCAATGAAAGAAATGAATTACTTATATCCGAATAATGATTTATTTCTCATTATCCCAAGAATATCATAATGAATAAGTTCTAGGGATTGATTTGAACAAATATCAAATTTCTTATGTACAATCTATTTAGTCCTCCCATTATGAAAAATTGTGCAATACCAATATATTTTTCTTAACATATCAGGAATACCATAGACATGATCTATCTTTGATAACATTGTAATGTTTCTATGAAACATATGTCCCAAAATTTTATTCAATAAATTATTTTCTTTCATCGTGCTTAGGTTACATGAATTCCAAGCTTCACCAAGCTAAAAAAATTCCCTTGTATGCTGGCCTCCAGAAACAACTTTTCCTTCTTCCTCTCTTTCCACAAAAAACTATTATTTCTAAAAAAAATATTTCCCCTATCACCAAGATTTTAAGCACTCAAAAATTTGTGTTTAAACCTATAAACAAACAAATCTTTCATGGATTTAAGTATTTCTTCCTCAATAATAGTAGATCTAACACCTTTTATTTTGAGAGATTCATCATTCCCAAATTTTACCATTCCACCTTCAAAGTCCTTCACATTCTTCAAAAACATAAAATATATTATCGTATGGGAATAAAACCCACATTACAAGATTTAGGGTTATTATAAATTTGTTGATTTAAGAGTGGTTTCTATAATAAAATATTTATATTTTACATTATATTTATACACATTCAATTTTTTTGAATTGTTAAAAGAATATTGTTGTGCTGGTAAAAAATACATCCTTTTGCAAGATTTTCAAGTTGTTCACATTTTTATCAAATAGTTTGCAATGGTTAGAACCTATTTTCAAATTTTAAAACATCTTTATTAGATTTATTCCTCTGTGTGGATTGACTCCCCCTTGATATTTTCCTTTCATAACTCTTTGAATAGTTGTAAAACTATTTTTCTAACCAATACATATTTTCTTTATGCCCAAATCCACCACAGTACTAGTAATACTTATAAAAATAATACTTACCTATGTAACTCACACACTGTGATAAGAATATGATTCTTAGAAACCTTATTATCATTCACATAACAACTTTGTTGGCCCATAAAAATTATTTTATCACCCGAAATCTTTTTCTTTAGATCATATTTCCTCCCAACTTCATCAGAACCAGAAGTAGTAAAAACATTTGTTTCAGACATAGAATTTTTAGAAAATTATGAATTTCCAATTTTGTTGGTTTTGACCACATAAACAACTTTCTTAGCTTTATTCTCAACCTTTGAAGGTAAATTTTCTGGATCCATCGTAGGTTCAACCTTTCAAGAACTTTCACCTACTTTAGAGATGAAATTATTGAAACTTTTAACTCCTTTCTCATCTTTAAAAAGTTTTTATTAAACAAGTTACACATCATCCTCCTTTTTATTCAACATTACTTCAAGATGTTCATTTCAATTCTTATAATTCATAAGATACTTCTTCAGACAATCAACCTCTTATAGAAAATTATATTTTTCTTCAAGAAGACATTCTTGATTGTTTTTTGTAGGAATTTTATTCTTCAAATTCTTGATTTATTTTTCATGTCTTACAATATTCCTCATATATTATTTTAACTATATTTTTATATGAAATTATAATTCAATATATTTTTCTTCAAAACTATTTATTCCAAACGCTTCATTATCAACTATTTCAATAAACATATTTTCTTAATAAATTTTATAATACATGTCAATTTAAAAATCATGGTGTTATTATTCATCATATTTAGACAAAAAATTCTCATTTTGGATTTTGTGAACCTTTTAAATTTTCCCTTGGAATAAGATTTTAACTTATTTCTATTTTTCTTCCAATATATTCTTGATCTTCTATCTTATTCATCACTATTATTTTCAATCTTTCTTTAGGGTAAATTCATAGAAAAGATACCAATAAATCCACATTAAAAAAATTAGGGGTAGTTTCCACTTGCACTTTCCTATAACTCTCTTCACATTTTTAGAAAACAAGGATAAGAATTCATCTAGATTTCCATATACCAAATTTTAGAATTCAAAGTCAACAAATTATTCTTCTTATTCAATAATCATATTAGACTTTACTTTCTTGATATATTTGAAGAAAATTTCTCAATGAACTTTTGTTTTTCCTTTCATAACTTTATCCCTTGTTTTTTAAGAAGTATTGAGAGTACTATGAAAATCATCTAGAGATAGAGTTTCATGATCTCTATCATCCAAAGATGAAACTTTTGGAATCAAATTTATCAGGAATAATTATCACGATCTTTTAAAAAATAATTTATTCTTCTAACTTTTCACCAAGACATATTATGGTTATAGAAATATCATTCACCTTTGTAAGGAAGTCACCAATAGATTCATACCCTCCCATTTTGAGATCTTCATACTTTAGCCACTAGATTTATAACTTGGATTTTCTTTACCTTTGTATTGACTTCATAACAGTTTTTCAACTTTTTACAGATACCTTTGATAATAGAAACTCTTTTCACTCTTTGATACTCACTTTTCGAAAGTGATGAGAGTAATTCATTCTTAGATCTTCCATAATTCTCTATAATCTTCTTATCAAAATATTTCATAGGATAATTTTCAACATGAGGATGAAATCCATCTATATCATCTTCCAAAACATCACACCCAAGAGACCTAAAATATGAAAACATTTTATCTTTCTGGGTATAATACTTATTTCCACCGAATATTGGAATCCCATTAATATTCACACAATTACGATTCTCCATAACAACTTATCTTCAAAAGAAATTCTGAAAAGAGTACATTAAGGAAACCTTCCATTTAATATCACTTGAAAATTCTCATCGAAGAGCAGTGTATCACTAAGAGGGGAAGGGGTGAATCAGTGATTTTGTTTTATATTTCCTTTATTTTGAAATAACACTCATCTCCTATAAAGTATTAATCAATTTTCTGAAATCCAAACATTCACACATCCATAGGAAAATATGTATTTACAAGTTTCGATGTACAATATGAGTAGATAATCCTTGGAATGGTTTTGAAATAATCCAATAACACACAATCCATTAGAAAACAATATTTTTATGTGGATAAAACATGTAGGACATACCCTTACACTTGTGAAGCACTATGATTAATACAATAGTGCATTTTCTTTTTCTACAAGTAGTGATGTAAATAATGTTTTTGTAATGAGTTTATAAATATTAAAAAGTTTGTTCCAAACATGTTATTTTATTTCCTTATCAACTTACACTTATGAAAAACTTCAAAACATGATTCTTCACATTCCTACTCAGCATCAGGTAATAACTTCACATTCATAAATTGTACAAAAATTAGTTTGATGTCTTGGTCTAATTCCTCTATCTGATTCTTCAGTCTAGAAAATAGATAAGAAAATAATTCTCTAGAAAAAATTCTAAACCACATCATAATTTTCCCATAAATATCAGTCTGATGTCTTGGTCTATTCTAGTAGCCTCTTACTTCTTCTTCATATGTTTAGAAAAATTCCTCATGAAAAGTCTATATGGAAACTTATTCTCTCTACAAAAACATTCAATAGTTTCTATCTACCACATAGGAATAGTAATCCATCGTATTCCGAAATACTATGTACATACACTAATTTATAGGTGTGACTAGAGAGGAATAGGTGGGAAATCACTTTCACTAACCCACCCAACCAAATTTCTATAAAATTGAATTTGACATTAATTTTTTCCTCATATTTGAATCGTTTAGTACTTTTAAACTATTATTAATTATTCTCAACTCTTATTTAATTTTATAAAAACTTTAGTCAGATTCATAATTCTTAAAAATTATTCATTCGAATACCAATTGTAATTATAATATTCTCAATTACTATTAAAACATATATAGAACTGAAAACTCCTCATATCAATGATTTGTACCATTTTAAAGATGAATTAATTCTCATACCAGTTGAAACATTGAAACAATTATATGAAAAAAATTGATTAATCTTTGTTAGACTTCAATAAATTTTCATAAACATCATTGAAACTTTTGAAGATTTTAAACCCATTGAAAACACTTTGATAGCTCTATTTAATAGTTCTTTAGATCGATGATTCTTCATCTAATGAAGCAAACCAATGATTAATTATCAATATTAGACCATGTCAGATGGATCGATCTCTACTTCACTCTTGTGGATCGGTGTCACTCCTTGTCCAGTGATTCTTGACCCACTTGAAGAACGAATCATGACTTCTTTTTATCTTGACCCTATTGAATACAAACACCATTTCTTTTTCTCTTAACCCTTTGAAAAACAACAAAACATGAATTCTAAAACTGATCAAAATGGTATTATACATTTTTGAACATAATATGGTTGATCGGTCCTAATAACTCTGACTTCCTTAACCATTCTGCCTCTGATAGAACTTTTCATATGTTGGAATAGTGGCATACTGCATTTGATAGACCAGTGTCATAAAAAAATACTTTTTCTACAACTGATGATTGATCCTTTTAATAGTTTCATTCATTTTATTATATAGTCTAATGTATTAGATCGTCTGATAGATTAGTTGATCAGTTCTTTAGAAAAACTTTTGAATTCAGCAACTTCAAATTTCCTAGAATTTAGACAATTTATGCATCTGAATATTTTTATGTTGTGGCTTATTAGTCTTACTGAAAACCATTTTCATCATCTACACATGTTTCATCAATCCAATGAACTCAAAAACCATTCACCAAAAAATACTACTTTTATCATGAATTCCTCATGACATTTAGAACTTTTGATATTATAATAGCATCATCTGACTTTGTATTAAGATATCCCGACTCTAATACAACTTTTCATAAAAATTGAAATTTTCATTCCAGACCTAAGATGAAACCAATACATAACTTCTTTTAGAAAACATTTACTAACTAGAAACCTTCAATAGTTGTAATTTCTAAATAAATCTACAACTGATCACCAAAACTCAAAAAGTGATGTCATTTAATTTCATGAAAACAAAATACAAATCTCTTTCAATAAAATTGTCTTCCATCATCCTAAATCATTATTATCCAACTTGGTACTAAAATAAAACATTTTTTGATATTTTATTTACATTTTCTGGGATGTGGAACAATATTTAAGGCCTCTTCAGGTAAAAAATGTTCACCATGAGGTGCAAATTATATCTTTATAGGATATCTTAAGGAAACAAAGTGATATTACCTATACAACTCTTTAGATAGAACGGTTTTGGTTGGAAAACGTCCCACATTCCATGAGAAGTATCATATCTTTAATAATGTTAATGGGATCAATATAGACTTTAAAATGAAGTCTAATATAAAGATACATAAGAGTTTGAAGAAGAATAGATTCCTTGAAGCACCATGGAGGAAGAAGTTCTAGAGAGATAAGTACTTTGTAGGAGTAGAAGAGTGGTTAGAGAACCAGAACTATATTTTTTTCTAATCATTGAGTATGGTGACTCATTATTAGTTGATAATAATGATCCATTAACTAATAAGGTAGTATCAAGTGGTGAAGAAGTTTCCAAGTGATAAGAATCTATAATTTTGGAAATGGATTCCATGTACCAAAACCAAGTATGGATTTCGATAGCTCCTCTAGTGAATCTAAAACCATTAGTTTTAAATTTGTATTCAAGAAGAAACTAGACATGGATATAAAATTCAATACCTATAAGGATTGAATGGTTTCAAAAGGGTTCAAATATAATCATGGCATTGACCACGATATAAATTTTTTACTTGATTCTATGCTGAAATATGTTAGAAATCTACTTTCCATTATGGATTTTCATGGATATGAGAGTTGTAAAATGGATTTGAAAATAACCTTATTTAATGGTAACCTTCAATAATATATCTATTTGAGACAACCCAAAGGGTTTTTGACCCCAATGGATGCTAACAAGGTTTAAAAATTGAAATGATCCATTTATGGATTAAAGAAAGAATATGGGTCATTGAACATTCACTTTGATAAATCCATAAAATAATTCTGTTTTATAAATAATGAATGTGAGGATTATGGATATAAATAGTTTAGTGGGTTTTTACTCATTTTACTAATAGTTTATTCGATGACATACTACTCATTGGAAACAAGTTACCAGTATTACAGTATAATAAAACATGGTCGAATAAATGCTTCTCTATGAAGGTCTTAGGAAAAGAATAATATATTCTTGGGATCATGATCTATCATGATAGATCCAAGAGGATTATTGGACTAATTTTGAGTATATATATTGATAAGTTACTAAAGTGATTCAGTATGGAACCATTTAGTAGGGGATTATTTCCAGTGTCACGTGACATTCTTATTACCGGGAAAATGTGTCCTTAGACACATGAGGAGAGAAAAAGGATGATAAGGATTCCATACACATTGGTGACTGGGTCATTCATGTATTCCACGCTATGTACTAGGCTTGATGTCACCTATACATTAAGTGTGGTAGGATGATATCAAGATGACACATGTGACTGCTATAGGATCTCAATCAAGACTATCCTTAAGTATCTAATACATTTTAGATATATATTAAAAATATATGGAGGATATTAGGAACTAGTCATTAGGGGACATGTATATGCTAGTTTCTAAAATTATTAAGATGATCTGAAATCATAGATAGGATTATTCTTCACTCTGAGTGGATATATAGTAAACTGGAAGAGTTCAAAGCTAGTTGTGATTTCATATTATAAAAATATCGTCTTAGTATATTTTGGCTTTTGAGGTGGCTAAAGAAGCAGTTTGGATATACAACTTCATCTAAGATCTTGATGTTTTACCTAATAGTAATGATCCTATTACACTCTATTGTGATAATACTTTTATAGTGGCTCATGCAAAGGATCCATGTTCACATTAGTAGATGAAGCACATACTCTAGAAGAAACTTCTATTAAGGGATTTTTATAAATGAGGTGAAGTCACAGTGAGAATAATATCAACATAAGACAACATGGAAGACCCTTTAAATAAAGTATTATCTTAGCAGAAACATGATCATCATGTAAATTCTAACAGACTGAAAGTCACAGGAAGTTAGTTCTACTCCATGTGGGAGTATGTTGGAGTTGGTGTTCTAGAAAAAAATGTTTGTAGATTATATTACATGTATATTAAAATATTAAAATATTAATAAAATGTATTATGAAATATATTTTTTTTATTCACAAATTTAATGTAGTAATGTCCTATGGTATTTGTTGAATTGATAAGGTCATAGGTTTTACTAGGTATGAAGAGAACATTGATATTACAAGATGATATTGTTTAATATAGTTCTAAATTTGGATAATATTCTATGATGATGCACATAAAATATATATTTTTAGGAGAAAGTTTTCATAAGTAGATGAGACTTCATCTCATGAAGTTCGCACTTGGTAATCTCTAAGATTTGAGATTATGAGAACAGACCCACAGTAAGAATTAAAAATGATGCATCATCATCATATATTCCTATCTATGAGTGAGTGTAATGGTCCTTAGATTTTAATATTATCGTTAATCCAGGTCATGACCCAACACTTAGATGTATTTTCATAAACCATGCCCACAATAGTTCATGGAGAATTTTGTAAGTAGGGTGTGTCACTAGTGATGTTTCATTAACAGATAAGCTGATGAAGGATTTATCCATTCCATATTTATAGAAATGGATATCCCATTCCTTTGATTGAAATGAATCCCTCACATTAAATTCCAAGGTAATGGTGTAACAATGAGTTTATTTCAGATAGTCAAAGAATAGCATATCAAACATATAGGTTGATGATATGTGTGTGTAACATGATTAATGAAATATTGTGAAAAAAGATATTATATTACACACTAAGTATTTGTATGTGGTTTTCAACATTGTGATGTTAATTTATTTATCTTGGGAACTTTGATCTGTTTCTAGTCTGTAATATTGAAATTTAGGTAAGCCTTCTTAATGACAACATGAAAGAATCCTAGAGGGTGACACACTAACTATTTCCATTTATCTTGATTAAAATCCATTTGAATTTAATTAATTGAATAAATATTATTCTCAATACATAGAAATAATTTTAATCATGTTTAATTGATTCCATAAATATTTAAAAATTTATTCATATGATTTTGTATATAATATTTATATTCTTTAATGAATATATTTTATAAATATTTATTTTCTAGAATGTGAATAAAATATTTATTTATGAATACAATATTTAATTAAATATTTATTCAAGTATTCAATAAATGTTGAGGAAGAGAAGTATCTCAAGATCATTTCCGTTGATAAATATTAATTTGAATGTTGGTGAAATAGTAGTTATCATTGCGCAAGCTAGTATAGACCATAAAGTAATAATAATATTTTTATTAATATATTACATGAGGTTTGATAAAGGTTATTGTATTATTTAAGGAATATTTAGTAATTAAAAAATATTTTAACCAATACCCTAGATCAATAAATATATGGTTATATCTATTGTGTCTGGTTAATTGATAATTGAGAATAGTTACACACTATAGATTTCTCTCTTGTTTATTACTCCTCTCATATTATTAGGAAAAATAAATACTTCTTCAAGATTAAAGGAACTGGAAGAAATCAAGAAGAAAAATACAAGATGGTAGATCTACCACGCTAGGACCCGACGTTCCATTGGTG
Organism: Viscum album; assembly: GCA_963277665.1. Taxonomy (NCBI): domain Eukaryota; kingdom Viridiplantae; phylum Streptophyta; class Magnoliopsida; order Santalales; family Viscaceae; genus Viscum; species Viscum album. The sequence goes on along the minus strand of CAUJRU010000689.1, from coordinate 49,708 downwards.
TTTCTCAGATATCAAAGGATAACATATGAATCAGTGCTAGAGGGATTATATAACTATATCCCCCCTTTTAAATGAAGGTAATCTAAAAAGGGTTTCAGAAGATCAATAATGAAAATGAAAAAAGTTAATAAGATGAGGTAACCTTCCCTTAGATTTAAGTTAAATTAATTATAAAATTAACATGTAAAGATCCTCTTTGGGTTTTGGGATTTCCCATCTCAATATCTGATTTGGAAAAAAATTGTTGGTCATGGAATTCGTGTCATGCAAAATATGTGAATGATCAATTGGATTGAAAATAACCATTTATGGTTTTTATGCCCACCAGGTGTTTCCACTACATCTGAAACCTTCACATCAATACAAATATTTACTGATTATACTTTTAGAGGTCAATTATCATTAAACTTCATGATATGTATATATATATATATCTCTTTGTATATATTAAACCAATGTGAAAGAATCAAAAAACCAAGTTTTTATATTATATGATAAATTTTTATATTCTTAAACTCTTTCAAGAATACATAATAAAACCCTACATAAGAACATATCTACCATATCTTATATGATAAACTGCTAGATCAATATTATATTTGTTTCACTTTTAGGATTTTGTTAATTCATTAGACCCCTATATTATTTTTTATATCTTTATGTGACAAAATTATAAAACCCTTCCACTAAACTCTTTAGTGAATAACATAATTAAAAAAAATTGAACAATTATGAAATTTAGGAATCATATTCCTAATGTTAAACTCTTTAAACATATTCAAACATCTTATCTTTACAACATCTAATGTTATGATGTTAAATTATGATGTCTACTTTGAAATATTTCTATGTTAAAAATTTCCATCCTTAAAACCCTTTCTATTAAACTTTTACCTAGAAATTTTAATCCAATTAATGTAACTATTAAATCTATTTCTAACCAACACATCCTAAACACCTTTAATATAAAGTGACATTCACATTATTATGGTATCTAAATGTAACTATTTACATTTTTCTTTATTAACTTATTGTAAACTATTTTTATGATATTAAGTTAATTTCACATTTTATTTTCACTAGAATGATATTTTATTTGTTAACTTTGAACTTATATAAGTTCAGACATACCACCATGAGACTCTTAGACATTATATTCTCTCTAGAATATTTTTGTAATAAACACAAATTCCTCCATGTTAGTAAATAATACTCACTTACTTTTAATAGGAATATTAAACAAATAAAATCTCATTTTAATATCATATATAATATTCTATTCTTTTGATGAAATTTTACCCTGAAATGAATAATTCCTTAAAATATGAATCGATGTGTGTGGGAAACATATTTCGTCATACTTTAAAAAACATCTGGATAAACACTATTTCCAAGATATGTTTTTCAAAATATGTTATAGAATTCGATGAAGCACAAAAAAAGTGTTTAGATTTTATCATTTTATCCCATTCATAAAAACTATTTGTTAATAAAAACTTCTATTATCATATAAAGATGATGATATGAAGATATATATGTTTTCTGTAGATTCATATAAAATTGATAAACTCCATTACAATAAAAATTTTGATGTAATAACTCTTTGGTTCATCATTGGAATGAAAACAAAAAGCTCTATTATTTCTTTCCCTGGTTTTCCACATCTTTATACTAATATTACTTGTATATTTTACATTTCGTTTCATATACCATTCAAGATCAAAGAATGAATTTCAATAAAACCGATACCCACCATAGACATTCCATAGAGTTTTATAAACTCTTCAGATTTCATGAGTAATTCCATTATATAGAATCATTATTCCTTCATGATATTACACATAGATTTCAATTACCATAAATGGATACTCAAATAAACATCATTGGACTCCCCAAATAACTTTTCATCCTTTGGTTTGAACATTTACCCACTTGTATCATCAAAATAATACCAAAACATAGACATCATATGCTCATTTCACTTATTATTAACACTTTAAAAATAATATGGTAAACATTTCTTGAACCCATTAATTTGTCTAAACATTTCCATCATTTAAAATTGGCTGAATTCTGTAACTAAAACTAGCCTTATAAGAAATCTCCAGTCTCTCTAAGTCATTATTATACTCAATCATATTAAGCAACTTTTCACATACCCAATCACATTAAGTATATGATACTAGAATTCATTTGGTCATTTTGCATCCAGTGCCTCTAAAACCTCAATTTAATCATTCTATAATTTATGATTATATAGATACACTTGTTAAATAACAAAAAAAATGGTTACTTAGTAAAGTGTTTCTCTAACACAAATTGTTTTTCATTTACCTAAAAACTTTTCTTAATTTATTATTAATATGTGTTTACTTCATAAAATACTCCTTAAGAGGAATAATTTCAAGGTAAAGTTTGATAATTATGATTCTATTACATATAGAAAAACATTTTATCAAATTAGCATCACATTTTATAACTATTTCATAAGGAATTTTTTCAAATTGGCTAAAAGTAAAATGAAGACCCATTTTAAATTCATCATTCCCATTAGGGTGTATTTCACTAAGAAATGTGTCTTCTTTAGCATTCCTATCTCTACATAGTTTTTAGGTAATGAATTATCCCAATAATATCATATATGATTACTAGATAGTTGAGCAGATATATCTTTGTCTAGTATAACCTAAGGATAAACTCATTTCTATTCCTCTTGTGTCTTATCTCTTAGGGTTTTCTAACTAAGTTAAACTCAAAGAAAATTCCAAAAATAGGCTAAAAGGGATAATTCCGGAGAACCCTACTATGGAAGAACCTACCTGATGAATGATCTAAAGTCACCCATTACTTTCTTTACTTATTCTAGATAATCAATGTGTCTTCATCTTTGGTAGAAGCTACTCATTTGGATGATCAAGGACATGAAAATTTCCTCTTTGGGTGAAATATTGCATTTTTTATTTGAAGAGGATTTAACCTAATAGTATTATCTCGTGTTATTCCCTTTATGTATGCATACTTCTAGTTATTTACTTTAGAATAATATTCCTTCCACCAAATCAATATGTTTAGACCATATTGATGTACAACCCTTTTCACAACTCACATTTTGTGTTACTCACAAGAAAAAGAGAAACTAATTATATTTACACATATCCAAATACATTTTATGCATAAGGTACATGGAATATTCATGTAAAGGCTTAGAATTATATCAAATTGACAGTCTCTATAGGGGTAAGCTTCAAACCATAGATAGAAAAGCACCACCTTTCTAGAATAAGAAATAATCCTTTTGGGTCAGTGGGAATTATGGCCCAATGTCTCTCTATATAAGGATACTTCACTCAAGATAGAATCCAACTCTTTATAACTCTAATACCAAATATGTATAAACTTTGTTCAATAACTAAATTCAAGATAATAACTCTAATTATAAACTGAATTCATGGTAGATAGAAAATAAATCTTTTTTATCACACATAGTATGTAACTACATAAATGCATGTATTACAATATCTCAAAGTATTATAATAATTAAACTAAAGAATAAAACATTCATAATATAAAAAATCTATAACTATGAAAAAACTAGAGAATAACCTTTAAATAAATAAAATTTTAAAATATTTAAACGTGGGACAAACATTTATAAAGAATTCATAAATAAAAGTTAATTATGGACACTTAATAATTTTAGCTAATAATCATGGTAATTACATGATCTTGAATATAGACACTTTATTTTCAATCCATGATATGATATATTTTAAATAATACATTATATATAATTTTACTTGAAATATAATGTATTTTATGAATTAAAAATGCTTTCTAATCAAAATTTTATTATGTAAACGTATTACATAATTGAAATATCATATACTTATCATTATATAATTATTTTTTCAAATCAACCATCAAAACCTTTTTTATGGGGTATAAATAATATCTAAATATGGGCCTTTAATTTGAACACTTTAAATTAAATATTACAAACAATCCATAATTTTAAAATATAAACAATTAATATTTTTTCCTTATTTTTTAATTTATAAAATATTTATAAAATATAGCTTATGATTTATAAATACAAATTTAATTTCAAAGTCATAATGGATTCCATATAAAATTTTAAAATACATTTAATATTAATATTTAATGATATAGAATATTTATTAATAAATGTTTCAAGAATTTAATTAAAATAATTATAAACACTTTATAATTAATTGATCTATAAAACTTTAATAATTAATAAACACCCCAAAATACCTTTTATTATAATTTATAAAAAAACACTTATTATGAACATGGCGATTCAAATCCATTTCTTAGCTGGGGAACGTGGCGTGCACTTGGGCTGGTGGGGCCCCCCTCTGGGAGTCAGTGTTAGCAACTCGCGTTTTTAGCCCATGGGGTGTTAGCCGAGTGATACCCACTGGTTGTACCCCTTGCTCTCCATGGGAACTGGCGCAGGATTGAGTCCCACTAGGCTCGAACACTGTTCTTATTATGAACAGGGCGATTCAAAGCCATTTCTTAGCTGGGGAACGTGGCACACACTTGGGCTGGTGGGGGCCCCCCTCTGGGAGTCGGTGTTAGCAACACACGTTTTTCACAAGAGCCTCAGCCCAGTTGGTGAGGACTCGCTAGGTGAATCCAAGAGACTCGAGATCAAATCCGGGTGGAGGAATATTTCCGGGGGGTACTGTAGCAGTCAATGTTCGGTACTGTAGCAGCCAGAACTATTCATCCATCTGGGCCTTTGGGCCACCGGTTTGGTCCTCTGGTCCTACAAGGCATTCGGGCCACCCAAGGCCTTCGGGCCAACTTAAAAGCCTTCGGTCCACCCCAAGGCCTTTGGGCCACATGAATGCAGGCCCAGACACACTAAACAAAAAAGGAGCAGCCCTAGAAGAGGATTCAGAGCAGGTGCACTCACCAGAGCAGAGCCAAATGGATTGTCAGAATGGGAGGGTATGTCTATGCCATTGGTACCAGCCTGTGCTTGCACGGGAAGCCTAGCTAGACGGTCATGAAAAGGTGGAGATCTACTATTAAGATTCAGATGCTGGGGATGGGCAGTTCCTTGTAGATAGTCTGGTTGAATTCCCTAAGACCTTCGGGTCATGTAATCTCCTAAGCCTACGGTCTATGTAGTCTCTAAGCCTACGGGACTTGTAAGGGTTCCCCCTCATCCCTTGAAAGGAGGGTTATCAAAAAAATAAATAATAAATGAAGGCCTTCGGGCCATTCAGGCAGGTATAACTTACAATCAAGACCCAACATGTGCTATGTTTTTTCATAAAATTGTCATGGGGAATATTTAATAGCATAACACAATATCAATCCCTCTACATGATATTACACTATATTATAACCTAATATAAAGTTTTAACAAATATTATATTATAAATATATAATAATAAAAAATAATTTGGTTGAGATTATATTGATTCTCAATGAAATGTCAAGATGTTTGTTCATTATTTTAAAATATTATTTCATGAATATGAAAACATGGAATGCTTTGATACCTTTGTTGGGTTTTACGGGTGTCTGATAACACTTATCAGAGTCATTGGGGGATATTTTGAAACATATACCAAGATATTCATAAAATATTCACTACAGGAAAAAATGGATTTAAAATCATTTATAAATAAGATTAATGTATTTAGATGCCATTTTTTAAAATTTTATCATTTTTTTAATCGAACTTGTGCACCAGCTTCCCCTCCAATTCTGCATTTCATGTTCCCCATTTCACACCCCTTTAATTATCCATTTTCTATTTTGTACACCCCATTTATTTCCCCTTCAATTAACCATTTTGATTCCTCTATTTCATGCTCTCCCATCCCCTCCCACACACATGATTTCATCCTACAATGTACATGCATTTTAAAATTTTAACTCACAACAAATAGGTTTGAACTAGTGATATCAAACACCTAAGCTGAAGACCTATTCCAGTCTGCCCAACTCATCCTATGTGAATTGGAACCTATCAATCAACCCTCCTCCCAATCAACTAATCCTAGGTAAAGACCTATTTTTGATGTGGGATGGAGGGGGGGACATAACTTCTTATAATAAGGTGGAGTGACCTTCATAAGAGTGATATGGTGTGATAATTTCTGACATGGGGGTAGAACAATGGGAAAAAGTGACTTGGGTTAATGTGGTATGATATTTCAAGCTCTTGGATAATATCCTTCAAAGGGCCTTTGAGACATATAGTACTTGGATTTCATAAAACATAGAACTTGGGAATTTAAAATATTTCAAGTAATAATAGAGATCTAGTGGGTTCTTTTCATTCCTTGTGGGGATGTTTTATGTAATTACCCATCATTCCATCAATGATATTTCTCTTCTTATAATTGTGTCATACTTAGTAATGCAGTATAAATAACATGCTCCGCCTGATCAAACCAACAAAAATTATTATATTAAATTTAACATTATATTTATAGAATAAAAATGTCTACAAGAATTGAAAATAAAATAATGGGAAAAAATTGAAAAAAATATAACTAAAATATGAAAATTTGGATCTTCTTAATCCACCAAAATAAATGCACTCATGGAAGACATTGTAAAAATAAAGAAAAATACTAGTAATGAAATATTAATCTTGAATTGAAAATATATATAACCTTGATAGAAAGTATAAGAGAATGAAGAATGAATGAAATATGAGGTATTTAGAAAAATTAGGGACCCCATATTACAATAATAAATCTGTACTATTAGAAAACTAGTCTATACCCATGGTTTTAAAGCATGGTTATAGCCCCTAAAATCATGGGTAAATAATATAACCATGATTTTAAGAACCACTACTAATGGAGGCATCAGTATAGACCAATACCCATGGTTTTTATACAAACCATGGGTATAGATCCTAGAGATTCTATCATACCCATAGTTTAAACAAAACAATTGGTATATATATACCCATGGTTTTTCAAAACATAGGAATAGCTTAACCTAATAGAGAAACTATATCCACAGTTTTGAGAACTGTGGGTATAGGTCATTACATGTATTTGGGAGTATCAATAGAAACACATCTTCTACCAGTACCTGAACATGTTAATCAAATACTACCCATAGTATACATTCAATTAAGTACAAATATTTTCTATTCATAATTCAATAAACTTCTTGTAATAATTTTCAAACAATATATAATACTAAAACATACATATACATCCATACAACCAATAAATTCAATTCGTGAAAGAATTTCCACAAGTATCCTTAAATCTATGTAAAAAATGAAGGGATCTATATCTCCCCCATCACCAACATCCTTATCCTCATCACCATAAAAAAATCATCATCCCCAACAACATCATCTAGATTAGAAACTACATCATCAAGAGCAGCAACATCATCAACAGCATCATCAACATCATCATTGTCACCACCATAAACTCCACCAACACTAGGAACCTAATTTACATCACTTGGGGTGTCATTTAAATATTGGATTAATTCCACCAATGAATCAATATTATGATCATCATCTAATAAAAGTGATTGACTAATATCTAACATAGATTTTAGGAAGTGTTCAATGATCGTCTTACTTATTTCACACTCCTATAAATCTTCTTTTGCCTCAGCTACTTCTATATGAGTTCTTTGTATTTTGGGGGTCTAATAGGTTTGAGAGGATCCAGATGACTACCAATATCAATATTAGAAAAAATTTTCCTAGTCTACATAATACTATCCCCTGGTTCTCATCACCTAATACCTGACTCAAATGATATTTCGTCCCAGATTTTTCATCTTCTTTAGCATTTAGGGCTTCCAGGACAGACTATTCAAAATATAAAAATGATATTTAATTATGAATTTCAAATAAATATTTGAAATATAATTAAAAATACATTCAATATTTTCTTCTGTTTTTTCATTTACTTCAATTCTTTCATTTTTCTTCCAAATCGAGCGAAATAATTTTTCTCAAGGCACATGACCTTTTATTCCCAATACCGCTTTCTGAAAATAATATTGATCAGTATAGGCATATTAGGAATATAAAAATTTTATAATCTTGAATACTATTAAAAGGTATCAAATTTTAAAGGAATGAAAAATTCATAAATTTAATCATGTGATAAACATTGACAAAAAATTCATATATAAAATCTAATCACAAACACCGTATAATTTTAGATACTCATTATGAATATTCCATAAATATAATCTATTATTTAGTTCTTAAAAAGGAAATAAAATCCAAGTGAACACTACCAAAATTCATTGAAAATGAATATTACCATAGTAAAAAAATAAGCAAGAGTATTTCTAAATCATAAGAGGAAAGAAAGGTTATTGGAAGTGGAATTAAAATGATTTTATGAAGAATAAATCATAATAGAGGACATATAATATATTCATAACATCATGTAATTATTAAAATTATCATATTTAATATTTAATACAATATAAAACACCTAGAGGTGACTACGAATATAGCAACCAAAGATGTTCAAAAATTTAATAATAATTATTGTTAACAATTTAATTATATGAATGAAGGTGTATCCAATGTAATATAAGATATGGAAACTATATCACATTTCCCAGGGGATTGTTTCATGTGAAAATATCATTATATATCATGTTTTAAAAAATATTTATCTTGTTATTCGGTTCTTTATGAAATAATACATTGTATCATGTTTAAAATTAATGTTTTTATAGTATATCATAATTATTTAATAGCATAATATGACATAAGTAATAGATTTCCATGGTCAAAAATTAACAATGAATAAAAAAATAAGACAAGAAAATTTACATATCTAACTAAATAACAATTTAAATATAGATATTATTTCTATTCATATTAAAGTACATGGCACTTATAATGATCGGGGATTGTAGTGTGCCTGAATGTGTGTAGATACGTCATTGAACCTTTGTTCTATTTGTTTTTTCCCGATGCTTCCTAAAAAATCAATAAATGTTATAAGAATTAAATTATATATAAAAGCTATTAAAGATTGGTAATACCTTTAAATCATCAGTATACCAATAGGTGATCATTTTTTGATATTGAGTTTTTGGTAATTTAGGGAATATGGGTACACTCTCAAAATCATAACCAAATCTACTTTTCCAAAAAACATATAAATCATGCTTGAATGATGTGTTTGTTCCAATACATGCTCTGTGTGATCTGCATGAACTTGAGTAGGAGCCGAAGCGAAAGAATCATTAGATAATGGATGGATAAAAGGAAATATAGGAAACATTGACATTAAAGGTTATGGTTATTAGGGGTGGGGATACATCAATGGATAAGGAAATGGTATAGGTGGAACCATCCATACAAGAGGTCTAGAAATGGTATTGTAAGAAGAGTCTAAATGAGACAATGATAGAGGCAAGGGTATGAACATCCCTTTAGGGGATGTAGGCATGGTATGGGAAGAAGTTTATAAGTGAGATGATTATAGAGTTATGAGTAGGAATATCCCTATAGGCTTTGTAGCCATAGTATGGAAAGAATAGGATAAATGAGATGATGATGTAGGAATGTGTGGGAGCATCCCTAGAGCCACAAGCATAGGATGTAAAATTGTGGTAGATGGGGTGTTCATTGGTGGGTCAGGGTGGAAATTTGTAACATAAGGGCTCTGTTTAGGTCTAGAATCATCCCCACTCAAAACCATACTGGTAGGATGAGGAGTGAAATCAAGTGAAACTGAATATCTATAAATTTGTTTTAATAAATTATATGAACATGAAATTATATATAATTAAAAACAAAAATATTAAAATTATTATACTCACTAAGGGATGTAGAGGATTCAACCCACACTCATGCATCTATTGATCAACATCAAATAATCACTTCCTTCAAACTTCTTTCATAATTTGCATAATAAGTAAATGTAAAATTTTTAGAAAACTTTTTTAAAAACATGCATACAACTTATAATTAAAATAAGTCATAAAAACTCATAACATGTTTTATTAACAATAATTTAAAACCATGTTATACATTTTTTAAAACCCGTTTTAAACCTAGTTTAATTAATTGAAATAAATCTAATTGAAGGTAATGAAACCAAACAATAAATAAACATATATATCATTACAAAATAAAACTAAATTAATGTAATTATAGTAATAACGACCTATCAAATTCATGTCAATGTAAAATAAATGAGCGGTTAACATTTATGGTTTCTTTTATATATAACCCACCACTACATCATGTTAAACATTTACTCTCACAATGGGACAATTTGAGTCATCAAATTGAATACATTGGTTAACACCAATGGGGGAATCAATGGTGTCAATTTCATCCCCAACATCATGAAAAATTTGTATTGGGATTACTTTATTAATGACACCATAATCAGGTCTCAGATGATCTTTCACATAAAACAATTGTTTTTTCATTGATGCTTAAATGTATGCTTCATCTGTATCTAGAAATCAGATCATGTCAATAACTCTAAATATACAATCATAAATAAATTTACCTTGTCTCATCATTGAGTCAAACCATTTCCATTTCATCATAGTTACTCGACCTTTAGACTAGTAATCCAATAACCATATTTTCACAATAAGTCCATAATAATACCCATATTCATATCGGGGGTGATTATCTAATTCACTGGTATAGCAGTCCACTGTAGCATTTAACATAACACCATCATGTTGTGTTCTTATTTTAAATACTCAATCAGTTGTAACAAATTTATACCCATTGGTTATTAAATGTTTTCATTCATGAACCAGAAAATGAGGACCAAAATCCAATGCTCTTAATTATTTAGAAACAGATTCAATGGGTAAACTATATACCTGAAATATATGTGAATAAAATAATTAAGTTGATATATATATTTTAAGTTAATTTAACTAATGTTTATACCTTTGATTTCAACCAATAAGGAAACTCTTGTCTATACGAAGCCTCTCCCCTTTTCAATGGAAATGATCGATGAACTCTACTTATAAATTGATTATGTTCCCTACATAAAATAATAACAAAAGTAAAAGGTATATGTGAAATTAAATAGTATAATATTACATATAAATATATAAATTACTTACTTGATATAGTCATCTAAAAAACCATAGTCAAACAAGACAGTGTGATGTGCCATATCCCTCTCTTAAAGGCTCAATGTAGTCAATGTCTATGAACAAGGAATTCCTCTTTTTTGGTGAAGAGATGGAAATGAGGGCTCAATTTACCCATACTACTAATCTCTATTTCTCATTGGCCAGTTATGTATTGTGATCACATCATAAAAACACATTGACAAAAAATATATACATTCTTATTCTAGATAATCTCTGATAATTTAAACTTCATGATAATTGTTGTTTCAGAAATAATATTTCATTATGCATATATTTCTCTTATTAGGATACATCCACCCAAAAATGGGTCCCCTAAGAAGTGTTTCAGTTGGAAGATGAACTATTAGATATATCATTCAGGTAAAAAATGATGGAGGAAATTTTTTTTCAACTCACAAAAAAATTAATGGTGCCTCTTTCTACATTTTTATCACGAATGAAATGGATAACCTTTTAGTAAAAAGGTATCTAAAAATTGGTATAACCAAATCACTTTCACACTTACATTATTGGATAAAAAATGTAGAATTGATATTGGAATCAATTAATGAAGAAGAATGTGATAACCATGATTTTTTAGGTATTTTATTTTTGAATCCCTTCTGTTGACTCATTTATACATGTTTTTGGAATATCCATCAAGAACCTTGATATTCTCCAATACTTCAAGAAATTTATTTCTCTCTAATAGTGTTATCACATAATAAGCACATGGAACTTTCCATTTTTTCACTGATACACACAAGATGCATTTCTGGTTGAATTCCACAATCCATCAAGTCTCGATGAGATAAGAAGTCTTCTTTGGTCTTCGATATGATATTTAGTTGAATTGAAATCAAATTTTTACATATATTTTTCTCAATGTGAATTACTTCTAAACAAAAATGTAACAAATTGGTAGACCAATATGGAAACTCAAAAAAGATACTTCCCTTTTCCCAATTGTATGTGTCTTTAGTGTAAACATTCTTTCTCTTTTTAGATTTCATCTAAACTTTACCTAATGAAAACCCAAAATAATTCAATTCATTAAGAACATTAGTTCCTGACGTATGTTGAGGTGGTTATTCAGTGTCAGCGCTACTATTAAACCTCTAATGATTCTTCCTATACTGATGATCCATTGGCAAGAAACATTGATACCCCATGAAACTGGAACATTGATGATATTTAAGCCTTCTCGATCATGTATTCTTCATAAAAATAGGACATGATAGTTTTCCCTTCATGATACAACCAAAAATCATTGAATAATCCTAGAAATCATTTATAGTCCGTAGAAGGAAAACACCCATCAGAAGTAATTTTTTGAAGTAGCATCGAATGTGCGCAAACCCATATCCCAAAGATGCTTCAAATCTCTTATTAAAGGGTGAAAGAATAAGTCTATATCATTTTTGGGATTATAAGGTCCATATATCAGTACAATCAAGAAAGTGAAAGGATTATTCATACACATCCACGGAGGAATATTATAAATGTTAATAAAAACTAGCCACATATTGTGAGGAGTAGTCATTAGACCAAATGGATTAAAAACATCGTAGGATAGACCGAACCTAAAATTATGCACCTCAGATGGAAAATATGGATGTTCTGATTCAAATTCCCACCATTCTAATCCATATTCAAGACGAATCAAGTCATCATTACCTTTAAATATCTCAACATCATTCCATCACATATTAGCTGATATTTTTGTAGATATGAATATATTTTGAAGCATTAAAATCAATGGAAAGTTCCACAAGACTTTATATGGAACACAAGATGGTGTTCCATCTATATTTTCCTTCCTTCAATATGTTACACATTATTTAAAATCATTTAGGTTAGTTGTTTCCTCGAAAAATAAACTTCAATTTTTGGGACAATGATGGACATTATTTATAGAAAATTCAAGTTCTTAATCAACTTCCATGCCTTATAATTATTTGAAGTAATATATGCATCGTTAGGAAGAAATTCCTTTAAAAGGTAACAATATAATCAATGGATGTATTATAAATTCCATAAATGATTTTTCAATGATATAACCACATTAAAAATTATAACTTGGTTATTTTAGTACATTCCTAATATATTAGAGTTCTGACATCATCCATTAAAATTTTCACTCTCTCAACATCATCATCTTCAGTCTTTTCCTCATGTGTTTTGATATCATTACCTTCTTTCACTGGAATACTATCTCAATCATTATCATGCACAAATAGAAACCGATCAAATATCAAATTCTCTATACCACTTCTTTCTTTTCATTCATCCACAGAAGAATATTTCTCCATCTCTCAAAGGAGATACCAAAAATAATAGTTTTTTTAAAATTCATATTTTAATATATGGTAGATAACTTATTTCTATATTAACCATGGAATTCCAACACAATTATACCATGGATATTGTATATATCCTCCATATAAAGAATTGTTAAATGAGAAATCTAAAAAAATACAAATTATTTTGAAACTCAGTTGAAATCTGATTGGTATAATACATCCATATTTTATCCATTCTATTATAGGGTAAAGATATTATGTTCCAATAAAAAATGAAATCCATAATTAAAAAATTCATTACGGCCAATTTTCATATGAAATTCATTAAATCATACTTATAGCTAGAAAATAAAATAATAAGAGAAATAACATATTCTATAATCCATGACGGAAAATAATGAACCAAGGTGTGTATCCCATGAATTTAAGAATTCACTATCATGGTGGATTAATTGAATAACTTTGACATACTACAATGCATAATATTCTCTTATACTCACTTATGTTTTAATAAACCAACCCTATCGGTCCATCCCTATACTTGATCTGGTCTACCACAAGGCTGAAATTCCATTCTTGATCAATAGGGGATATTGAAAATTTACAAGTACATCAACTTAAAAAATGGAAATTATTTCAGTTGAATAAAAAAAAAATTAAAAAAAAAAAAAATTCCATCAGGTAATCTAGGATGAAAACTCTAAGGAGAAGTGCTAAAAACAACATCTAAAATAATATAAGTGTCCAATTTTATGAATAATATAAATAAAATAATATCACTTAAGAAACATATTTAATATTCCAATATATCATAATTTAAATATCTCTTTCCCAATTTTTTAATAAACAACACTAAGAGGCTCACTTTTAAGGGTATACATCTACGAAATAGTTTCAAAATATAATTTATTTGACCTAAACTTTAGGAAATGTAATTATAGTGATTAATTATTAAATTTTATATCTGAAAAAAGAATTAATTCATTAGAAAAAAACAATTCATTTATAGAACACTAATTGAAACTACCCTCAAATATAGTTAATCATGGAATTTTACATTGGAATTGTTGGAACCTAGCTGATGATGAAGGTGATAAAGGTTTCAAGAGTTGTATTTTGTTTTCAAGGTTGGTTTTGCAGAAAATAAATCACTTCACTTTGTTTTGGAAACAATTTTTTTTGTTTTTTGTTTTCAAAAGAAACGGAATTGATGTTTCAAAAGAATGGGAATGACCCTTGAAAAAGGATTTGTCACACAACATTCTCAAAACACTACTGGAAATACAAGTTTTCCCAATGGTTCTGAACCATTGGGAAAGGATGCAGAACCGTTGGTATATGTTATACCAATGGTTCTGCAAACTATAGGGAAGTCATTGGGAAAGCTTTTCCCAACGGTTTACAGTGAACCGTTGGGATAGGTTGGGGAAAAATTAACACATCCCAACAGTTGTGCCAAACCGTTGGGATAGTTTTTTCCAACGGTTTGGATCCGTTGGGAAAACCAAGCACTATCTTCTTTCCCAACAGTTTCTAAACCGTTGGGAAAGAATTTTTACCAACGGTTCTATGAACCATTGGTAAAAAAACTCAGAGAGACTATGCCAATGGTTTGAAACCGTTGGCATAGCCTATGCTTTGCAAATTGCATAGCAGCCTGCAATTTGCACAGCAGCTCTCATTTTGTGCAATTTGCACAGCAGGTCTCATTTTGTGCATTCCCTCTCATTTTCAATCCAATTATTGTACCTACAATAAACTAACACATACACATACAATTATTTTACCTGCAATAACCAACTAACACATACATATAGAGAACAAATTCATACAAATTTAACATATAATGCATCCTGGAACTATACACATCCATAATTAAATTAGAATTCATAACGTAATTATAAACATACATAATTAATTTAGAATTCAATTTAAAATTTAGATGACGATTATATGTGTAATCTTTAATTCAATTCATAATTTGATCGATTTTTCATATACCATATATTTTTATCTTAAATGATGTCCATTTTAAACAAAATACATACACCTGGAGTGATATCGGTCACACCATGCCTCAGATTGAGGTGAAGTTAACTCGTACACGTCACAAATGACCAATCGATTGTTGTCCTAAAGTATCAACATATTTCAAAAGCGTTTGGTCAGTTTTCCATATGTCAGTTGTTGCTTTCACATAAAATGAAGTGCTTTTTAAATAAAAGAGTGACACTTTGAACCATGTCGGTCACACCGTGCCTCGAATTGAGTCAGGGTTGACTCGTACACATCACAAATGACCCATGGATCGTTGTGCTAAAATATTAACACAATCAGAATCTATTTGGTCGGTTTTCTATATGTACTTAAAATGTTGTCCATTTTAAACATAAGAGAGGCATTTTGGGTGGTCTCAACCACACCTTGACTTGGATTGAGGTACGGTTGACTCGTACGCATAACATATGACCCATGGATTGTTGTCCTAAAATTTCAACAGATTTTGAATGCGTTTGGTCGGTTTTCCGTATGCCAGTTGTTGTTTTCACTTATAATTGTGTCCATTTTAAACAAAAGAGACACAGTTAGAATGGTACTGGAAACACCACATCTCGGATTGAGATGGGGTTGACTCATACACGTCTCAACTGACCCAAGGATCATTTTCCTAAAGTATCAACACAATCTGAATGCATTTGGTCAGTTTTCCATATTCCAGTTGAAGTTTTTCACTTAAAATGATGTATTTTTGAAACAAAAGACAGACCCTTTGAGTGGTTACAGCCACACCATGTCTTAGATTAAGGCTGGTATGATTCTTACACGTCACATATGACCCATGGATCGTTCTCCTAAAGTTTCAATGGAAACCAAATGTGTTTGGTCAGTTTTCCGTATGTACTTAAAATGTTGTCCATTTTAAACAAAAGAGAGACACTTAGACTGATCCCGACCACACCGCAACTTGGATTGAGCCCGGGATGGCTCTTTCATGTCACATATGACTCATGGATCGTTGTGATAAATTATCAACAGATTCCGAATGCGTTTGGTCGGTTTTCCGTGTGTCAGTTGTTCTTTTCACTTATAATCCTGTCTATTTTTAAAAAAAAGAGACATAGTTAGAGTGGTGTCGGCCACACCATGCCTCGTATTGAGGTGGGGTTCACTCGTACACGTCACATATGACCCATGGATCGTTTTTCTAAAGTATAGACACAATCCGAATGCGTTTGGTCGGTTTTCCATATGCCAGTTGATGTTTTTCACATAAAATGATGTCCTTTCGAAACAAAAGTCAGACACTTTGAGTGGTTCCAGCCACACCGCATCTCAGATTGATGCGGGGTTGATTCGTACACGTCACATATGACCCATGGATCGTTGTTCTAAAGTATCAACACAATCAGAATCTGTTTGGTCAGTTTTCCATATGTACTTAAAATGTTGTCCACTTTAAACAAAAGAGAGGCACTTAGAGTGATCCCAACCACACAATTCCTCGGATTGAGGCGTTGTTGAATCATACACGTCTCATATGACCCATGGATCGCTGTGATAAATTATCAACAGATTCCAAATGTGTTTGGTCGGTTTTCTGTATGCCAGTTGTTCTTTTCACTTATAATCATGTCCATTTAAAAAAAAGAGACACAATTAGAGTGGTGTCAGCCACACCACATCTCGGATTTAGACGGGGTTGACTCGTACATGTTTCAAATGACCCATGGATCGTTGTCCTAAAGTCTCTACACAATCCGAATGTGTTTGGTTGGTTTTCCATATGCCAGTTGATGTTTTTCACTTAAAATGATGTCCTTTTGAAACAAAAGATAGACACTTTGAGTATTGTCGGCCACACCATGTATCATATTGAGGCGGGGTTTATTCGTACACATCAAATATGACCCATGGATCGTTCCCCTAAAGTTTCAATGGAAACCAAATGTGTTTGGTTAGTTTTCCATATATACTTAAAATGTTGTCCATTTTAAACAAAAGAGAGAAACTTAGACTGATACTGGCCACATCGTGACTCGGATTGAGACCAGGTTGTCTCATACACATCACATATGACCCATGGATCATTGTGATAAATTATCAATAGATTCTGAATGCGTTTGGTCAGTTTTCCGTATGCTAGTTGTTCATTTCACTTATAATCCTATCCATTTTAAACAAAAGAGGCACAGTTAGAGTGGTGTCGGCCACACCGCACCTCGTATTGAGGCGGGGTTGACTGGTACACGTCACATATGACCCATGGAACATTGTGATAAATTATCGACACAATCCGAATGCGTTTGGTCGGTTTTCCGTATTCCAGTTGATGTTTTTCACTTAAAATGATGCCCTTTTGAAACAAAAGACAGACACTTTGAGTGGTGCCGGCCACACCACATCTCAGATTGAGGTGGAGTTGATTCGTACACGTCACATATGACCCATGGATCGTTGTGCAAAAGTATCAACACAATCAAAATCCGTTTGGTCAGTTTTCCATGTGTACTGAAAATGTTGTCCATTTTAAACAAAAGGGCGCCACTTAGAGTGATCTCGGCCACACCGTTCCTTATATTAAGGCGGTGTTGACTCTTACACGTCACATATGACCCATGGATCATTGTGATAAATTATCAACAGATTCCGAATGTGTTTGGTCGGTTTTCCGTATGTCATTTGTTCTTTTCACTTATAATCTTGTCCATTTTAAACTAAAGAGACACAGTTAGAGTGGTGTTGGCCACACTGCGTCTCGGATTTAGAGGGGGTTGACTCGTACACATCTCAAATGACCCATGGATCGTTTTCGTAAAGAATATATACAATCCGAATGCGTTTGGTCAGTTTTCCATATGCCAGTTGATGTTTTTCACTTAAAATGATGTCCTTTTGAAAAAAAAGACAGACACCTTTTAGTGGTGTCGGCCACAACGTGTCTCATATTTAGGCGGGGTTGATTCTTACATGTCACATATGACCAATGGATCGTTCTCCTAATGTTTCAACAGAAACTGAATGCATATGGTCAGTTTTCCGTATGTACTTAAAATGTTGTCCATTTTAAAAAAAAGAGAGACACTTAGACTAATACTGGCCACACCGAAACTCGTATTGACCCTGGGTTGGCTCGTACACGTTACATATGACCCATGGATCGTTGTGATAAATTATCAACAGATTCTGAATGCGTTTGGTTGGTTTTCTGTATGCTAGTTGTTCTTTTCACTTATAATCCTGTCCATTTTAAAGAAAAGAGACACAGTTAGAGTGGTGTCATCCACACCGCACCTCGTATTAAGGAGGGGTTGACTCGTACACATCACATATGACCCATTTATAGTTGTGCTAATGTATCAAAACAATAAGAATGCGTTTGGTCGGTTTTTATTATGCCATTTTATGTTTTTCACTTAAAATGATGTCCTTTTGAAACAAAAGACAGACACATTGAGTGGTGCCAGCCACACCGCATCTCAGATTGAGGCGGGGTTGATTTTAACACGTCACATATGACCCATTTATTGTTATCCTAAAGTTTCAATGGAAACCGAATGCGTTTGGTTAGTTTTCCATATGTACTTAAAATGTTGTCCATTTTAAACAAAAGCGAGACACTTAGACTGATACCGACCACACCGCGACTCGGATTGAGACTGGGTTGGCTCGTACACGTCACATATGACCCATGGATCGTTTTGATAAATTATCAATAGATTCTGAATGCGTTTGGTCAGTGTTTCGTATGCCAGTTGTTCTTTTAACTTATAATCCTGTCCATTTTAAACAAAAAGAGACACAGTTAGAGTGGTGTCGGCCCCACCGTGCCTCGTATTGAGGCGGGGTTGACTCGTACACATCACATATGACCCATGGATCATTGTGCAAAATTATTGACACATTCCTAATGCATTTGGTCGGTTTTCCGTATGCCAGTTGATGTCTTTCACTTAAAATGTTGTCCTTTTGAAACAAAAGACAGACACTTTGAGTGGTGTCGGCCACACCGCGTCTCAGATTGAGGTGGGGTTGATTCGTACACGTCACATATGACCCATGGGTCGTTCTCCTAAAGTTTAAATGGAAACCGAATGCGTTTGGTCGGTTTTCTGTATGTACATAAAATGTTGTCCATTTTAAACAAAAGAGAGACACTTAGACTGATTCCGGCCACACCGCGACTCGGATTGAGCCTGGGTTAGATCGTACACATCACATATGACCCATGGATCATTGTGATGAATTATCAATAGAATCCGAATGTGTTTGGTCAGTTTTCTGTATGTCAGTTGTTCTTTTCACTTATAATCATGTCCATTTTAAACAAAAGAGACACAGTTAGAGTGATATGTTAATTATTTATTCACATTATTCAAATACACTATTTGACTATGGGTCTTTAAATTAATTTATTTATAAAAAATTTACATTTAAAATGATAATATCATAAAATTAATAGAAGATAAAACTTTTACTAAAAATCCTTATGGAAATATTAAGGTAAACATGATTTATGAGAATCCTAATGTGTCTATTAGTGGAATTTTATTTACTTAAAATCTTGTTGAAATTCATATAGAATATTTTTATATCATTTTTAGAATGGATTAGATTTTAGTTTATCATACTATGAAACATTTTAGAGCTAACAATGTCAGGCCCAATGAATACATCCCTTTTATAACATACCAAGAATCTATGATATAGATTAGATTGGTAAATGTGATTTACATTGATTATCATGATGACAATAAATAAAATATAAATTATAGATTTTCTAGTAGTAAATGAAATCATGGAGGGTGGGGGGGCTGTCCGGGGGGGCTATCCGGGGGGCTTTCTGGTGGGTGTTTGGGGGGCTTACCGGGGACCAAGGATGAGGGTGGGGGGGGCTGTGCGGGGGTCTGTCCGGGGGGTGTTCGGGGGGTTGTCCGGGGTCCAAGGAGGAGGGTGGGGGGGCTATCCGGGGGGCTATCTGGGGGGCTGTCTGGGGGCTGTTCGGGGGGCTGTTCGAGGACTGAGGAGGATGCTGGGGGGGCTGTCCGGGGAACTGGTTGGGGTCCAAGGAGGATGGTGGGGGTTGTCTGAGGGGCTGTCCGGGGGGCTTTCTGGTGTCCAGGGAGGAGGTTGGGGGGCTGTCCGGGGGGTGTCTGGGGACCAAGGAGGATGGTGGGGGGGTGGGCTTTCTGGGGGGTTGTCCGGGGTCCAAGGAGGATGGTGGGGGGTTTTCCAAGGTCTAGGAAGGAGGGGGTTGTCCAGGGAGTTCACAAACACACAACCACTAAAAGACATCAACATCCATGAAAACAGGAAATATATAAAAATAACTCAACTACAATACTATACTACAGGTCTGGATAAAACCAACAACTAGAATAGATTAAACATCAAGTCACAGTAATATTAGTCAAAAATGTAATGAATCAACTTGTCCCACATCACCATCACCATCATCACCATCATCATCACCCTCGTCCTCGTCCCCATCATCGTCCTCACCCTCCTCACCATCCTCCTCCTTCTCACCCTCCGCCTCGACCTCACTATCCGCCTCGCCCTCCTCCTCTCCCTCCTCTTCTGCATCAGACTCCTCGCCATCATCATCATCAGCCTAGACATCATCTTGACCACCAATAGAACTACCACCTGGTGCTCCATATATAGAATGTATTGATGACATTTATTAATCAAAAGTTGGGCTGGCCTCTGGTGGAAGTGTCGGACGTAGAACTTCAATAAATTTCATAAATGCACTGTTTTCCCTAGAGGACTATTCTACCATCTCAATGGACCTTTTGTCAGTCTCTTCTGCATGTGCCCCAACATGCTACATCTCGGTGGCTCTACAACTCGTACCTGAGGAGGGCCAATACCTCGTCAGGGCTATCCTAGGTCAGCAGCGTACTCTTCCAGGATGCGCCTCTCCCAAAACCTGATGTAAGTGATCAGTTGGCCCAAAATTGACTAGTTCTTGGGAATCGAGGGCCTCTAAAAAATCCTATTACAAATATAAATATATTATTAAGTTACAAAATAGATATTAAAATATAAAATCAATAGATTAAAACTTACTATCTGTTGCTGAGTCTCTTCGTTGACAACACTTCCATCCTTTTCTGTCTACTCGAGCAAAATAGTTTTTCTCGAGGCACACATCCTACAGTATTTTGTATTTTACACTACAATGACATTGAAAACTAAAGTTATATGAAAACTTTAGAAAAATATTAAATAAATTAGTAATCAAAAGAAAGTTTAAGTCGTAAATAAAACTTATAAACAATTGTCATACCGGCTTCCTCTCATGATCAAGCATCGTAGTGTGTCCCAGTGTGTGGAGGTATTTTTTTGCAATGTTCTTTTTATTTTTTCCAGATGATTCCTAAATAAAATTCTAAAATGAAACAGATAGTATTAATGAAAAACCTGAAAGTTATTATTTAAATACCTCAAATGTAATTAATACCTTAAGTTGGGTACTCATCCAATGAGTAATCATCTGACAATACTACTCTATAAGACAATCATCCACCACTGGTACCGCCTCTAACTCAGTACCAACTCTAGAAACCCAGCCAATATAAAACTCATGCTTGTAGGCTCTCTAAAGCTCGCCTAAATCCTTTATATGTTCCAGTCGTGTACCCTCACCATTGGGAAAATTAAATCAAAGATGACATAAAAATATTAATTCATATAAATACAAAAAAAAAAATCATGGCATTAAATAGAACAGATTTTTTTACCCATATCTCTGCCCAAGCTCTATCCTTGACCTCATGTGGAAAATGTATCCACGACAGCGGGCTGGCGGGAATGATGTCGGAGTATTTGGAAAGCGTCACCAAAAAACTCTGACATTACTTCCCTGTTTTCTCAACCATTTGGTTGTCTTCATTATAATCCACCCTAACATGTGTGCGGCGGTTCCACACTGAACGCATGCATGTACACCCCCACCCACGCCTCCTGTCAGTAGATGTATCTGTCATTAAATAAAAACAAATTTTTTATCAAAACATGTTATAATAAAAATAAATATTTCTATAAAACTTTTTTAGGTTTCTATAAATATACTTGCGCCGGTCTGATCGTTGACCACCGCTGGATCCATAAGAAACTGATGGAACACCCTGTGGTGGAACAGGAGTCGAAGACGATGGAATATAGAAGCTCAGAGAGACAGAAGTATAAGGAAAAGAAGATGGGACAGCTGTCTGACCGGATTCTGACTAGGGAGTAGGAATCATCATGGGATGTGAAAATGATGGTCCAGAAGATGTAGAAGGTAGCGAAAACATGGGAGGACTTAATATCTCGTGTGTCCCTAATGACACACCGAGATTAGAATGTGGGAAGGATGACATGTCAGTGGGAGGGGCAGGGTCTAGTCGGGTACATGCAGCTGCTCTTCCACCTCTGGTACGAACCCTCCTCGTACCACCGGCCTAAGTACTAGGACCAGTACTAGGCTCCTCATCGAATAACTGTCGACGTATAGGTGGATCCTACAAAAATGTTTACAAAAAAAATAATCACATGACATTATATATTCATTAAATATATCTATTTGAAATAATGTACTCACTGCATGAACTAATGATGGAATTCCCAACTCCGCCATTCGATGATTGTTCTCCATCAGTTTTTTCCTTCGTCTCTCTTAAATTGGCTGCATTTCTTGCTTTTGAAAAAAAATATGTAATTAATTAGAAAAAGTAAACTAATGTGTAACCCAAAAAATTCAATATATGAGGGAATAGGGGGATTAATTGGTAATTTAGCTATCAATTTTTTTTAGAATAGCTTGAATGGATTTAATAAATCATACAAGTTTTAATGTTCACCAAGTTATAAATATTGTTTGACTAGGTTTGAATATAGTTCAATTCCAAATTAGAAAATGCAATTCAAATAAAAATGCAACCAATAAACATTGAAAATTCACATAACGGTCAAGTCAGCTAAAACATATTTGTGATCAATACTAAATCAATTTGAATATTTCCAATCATAATTACCCAACTCGAGGTAAACCAAAAGAATTGAGAACATGGACGAATGATTCTATATATTTTCAACCACAACTTCAGGTTCACAATCAACTCTGACAATTGAGTTATTGGAGTCATCAAAAGAAATAAATGGATTGGTTCCAATGGAACTAGGGACAGTGTCAATTCCATCATCACCATCATCAAAAATATGTCTTGGAATTACTTCAAATATGACACCAAATTCAGGTCGAAGCTGGTATTTGACATAAAACACTTGTTTAGCCATTGATGGAAACACATATGGTTCTTCGTTAGCAAGAGTGTGAGTCATATTAATTACTCGAAATCCACAATCATCAATAAATGTGCCAAGTCTCTTCATCGAATCAAACCAATGTAATTTCATCATTGTGACTCGTCCATGAGATTAATAATACCATATTATTATTTTCTCGACAACTCCATAATAACCCAAATTTTCAAATCACGGTCTACTATCTGATGCACTGGCATAACAATCTGTTATGGCAGTAACCATAACACCATCATGTTGTGTTCTCATGTTCTTTTCTCATTCAGTGACAATAAATTTGTACCCATTGATAAAAATTGATTTACAGTCACGAACCACGGTATTAGAACCAAAAGCCAAAGCTCTTATTTCCTCAGAGACAGAGTCAGCAGACAAACTCAATACCTGCAATATAAATGACTATTAAACTTAATTAAATATTGATATAATTATTTTAAACAGTAATATTTTTACCTTCAATTTTAACCAATCAAAAAACTCATTTCTATGCAAAGTCTCTCTCCTTCTCAAAGATAAAGAATGATGCTTCCTATTTATCAAGTTTTATATTCCCTGTAGATAAAAAATATGAATAGTTTGACAGATATATATGTAATATATACATAATAAATTTAGTTACCTAATATAGTCATTGAACAAATCACAGTTGAACAAAACTGTGCGATGTGCCATCTCCTGCTCTTCATGGATTAATGTCTTAAATGTATATGATCCAGGAATTACTCCTATTTGAGGAAGTGATGGAAAATTGGGTTCAATTTTCTCATACTGTTCTTCTTCATTTGTCATTGGTCTGTTCAATCTTGTAGTAAGATCAGAAAAATACATCGAGCAGAAATCCATACATTCTTGAGCCATGTAACCGTTCACGATAGAACCTTCAGGATGATTTCTGTTTCGGACATAAGACATTAATGTGAACATATTTATTTCAGTTGGATACATCCAATGAAAAGAAATAGGTACTCCGAGAAGTATTTCAGTGGGAATATGGATAGTCAGATGCAGCATGCATGTGAAAAATGATGGAGGAAATATTTTCTCCAACTTACACAAAATTAATGGGGCATCTGTCAACATTTTTTGCAAGAAAGACTTGGAAAACTTCTTATCACAAATATCTCTAAACAAATGGAACAACCGTATAACAACCACCCTTACATTATTGGAAAAAAGATGACATATTTCTATTGGAAGAAAATCATGCAGTAGAACGTGATAATCATGAGTCTTTAAAGATTTTAGCTTCAACTCTCTTCTGTTGACCCGTTTAGATATGTTGCTTAAATAGCCATCAAGAACTCTAATAGTATCTAATACTTCCAGAAATTGTTTTTTCCATTGGTGTCATCACATAAGAAGCACATGGAAGTTACCATTTATTTTCACTGATACGCAAAGGATGCAATTCTGGTCTAATGCCCCAATCCACCAAGTCACGCTGAGATCATAAATCATCTTTTGTCTTCCCCTTGACATTTAGAAGAACTGAAAGCAACATTTCGCATATATTCTTTTCAATATGAATTATTTCCAAGGAATGACGTAACAAATTGGTTGACCAATAAGGAAAATAAAAAAAGATACTCATCTTCTTCAAATTGTAACAAGTTTCAGTGGAAACATTCTTTCTCTTTCCAGATTTCATTTGACCCTTCCCGAACGAAAAACTGAAATCTTTCAATTCATTAAGCACATCAGTTCCAGACAAACGCTGAGGTGGATCATCGGTCTCTATGGTATTATCAAATCTTCAATGATTCATTCTATATGGATGATCCATTGGCAAGAATTGTTGATGTCCCATAAAACTGAAACTACAGAATGTTTCAGTCTTTTGGATCGTGTATTCTTCATACAAACTGGACATGACAGTTTTCCCTTCGTGCTCTATCCAAACATTATTGCATAAGCTGCAAAATTATTGATCGTCCACATAAGCGCAGCACACATCTGAAATATGACTTTCGAACATGCATCGTATGTGCGCAAACCCACATCCCAAAGAAGTTTCAACTCTTTTATTAAAGGTTTCATGTATACATCAATATCAATGCCAGGATCAGAAGGACCAGATATGAGTATAATCATGAAAGTGAAAGGTTTTTTCATACACAATCATGGGGGAAGATTATAAATGTGTATAAAAACTGGCCATGTGCTGTGCGAAGTAAGCATCTTCCCAAAAAGATTAAAACCATCACATGAAAGACCCAACCTCACATTATGCACGTTAGCTACAAAATCAGGATGTCGAGCATCAAATCACTGCCATGAAAATCCATCTGCAGGATAAACCAACTCATCACTATTCTTCTTTCTCTCGGTATCATGCCATCTCATTTTTATTAATATGTCATCAGACATAAAAATATTATGGAGTCTGGGGATCAATGGAAAGTGCCACATTACTTTTTGTGGAACACGGGATGTTCCACATTTTATACAATCATTTCGTTCAACGGTTTCCTCCCTGAATAAACTACAATCTTTTGGGAAAGCATTAATTTTGTTTCTTAAAAATCCAAGTTACTCAACTAACATCCATGCCATATAGTGGTTTGTGGGAATATCGGCATCATCTGGAAGTAAATCCTTCAAGAGGGTAAGAATGTAATCTATTTCTGAATTAGAAATCCCATACATAGTTTTCCCAAGAAACAATCGGATTAAAAATTCCAGCTTTTTCATTTTATCACATTGTCGATATACTGGAGTCGTGGCAACATCATTCAATTTTTTCACCCTATCAGTATCATCATTTTCACTAGATGCATCAGCTATCCTCATATCGAAGTCTTCTTAAGTCGAAATCCTTTCTTTTTCATGATGATGAATAAATGGAAACCGATCATCTAACAAATTATCCATTCTAGTCCTTTCATTTAGATCATCACAAATTTGAGATTTCATTTTCTCCCCATTGTGATACCACACAAACTAGTCTGCTTGAAAACCATTTTTGGTTATGTGGTAGCTGACTTCTTCACGGATCAACCAAGGTCTACCAACACAATTGGAACATGGGTAGTGTATGGGACCACTATCTGAAGCATTGTGAAATGCCAAATCTATAAATCTCTCCAAATTGTTTTGAAAATCGTTTGAGATCCGATTGGTTTCATACATCAAACTTATTTCCATTCTGTAAAAAGAATTTATATAAGTCATTTTTTCATAAACAATTCAATAGGATTGAACTTTAATAGAAAATACATTTAATTAAACAATTAAGGTTGAAGTTTCTAGTCGATGTAGTAAAATATTAAAATAATGTAACAACAAGTACTCATAAATTAAATTAAAATTTATTTATATTCATTTTAATTAGGTCTATAAGAGGCACATGACTCAGGTCCCATCATGTGTTATAGGCATCCCAAATCATTCACCCATGTTCAATAACTCATTATTGGCACCTCTATGGCCATAAATTTCATTACCCAAATACTTCCCCAAGTCAAGCGCACCCCATGGGTGAATAAATTTTAGGATTCTACACTAATAGGTTGTTCATGGCTTGTAAAAAGATTTAATTTCATTAAGTATAGAAAAACACATTTATTTTTAAATTTGAGATTAATAATAAGGTATGTCAATGATAACAATATTACTGAATTAAACCTGTGACTTATCTAACATTTTTATGGATGTCTACACATTCCAGAATGGGTAGTGAAAAGCACCCCACCCTCATAAAAGTGAGTATTGTCCAAGAAGGACACATAATATATATCGTACAATGAGAACCATATTTAATTGACCCTAAAGTTATATTAGTACAGTCATCTTGGGGGAAATGTAATATATGATCATGGTTAACTGACGACTTCAAAATCTCATATTTTATATGTTGGACACTATCTAAGGTAAGAAATCATGTGAGGATGGGTTTACATCATTCAATTTCTTACATGATAGTGAGAATGAAGGCTTGAATTAATTACTTGAGTTCACTGTTTAAATGAGGGTATAAGTTGCATACACTGTGTAAATAGAATGATTAAATAGGTAAATATCGCAAAATATCTTTAAAACAACTCATTAATAGGCTCAAAACGTAAATATAATCTTGAACTAACCATGGAATCTCTTTCACAACAAATTCTCACACACCAGTTATCTCATGTGTTACTTAATACCAAACATAGTCACATAACAAGTGTACTATAACAAAATACATTACACAAGCCTTATTAAAAAAATCTCACTTTAATAAAACACTTTCCTCAAGATTAAATCATTTCTGAAATATCTTTCGAAATCCATTTTAAATAATAAAATCCCTTTGATCATTTTTAACAAATATTTGGAGTATTCTCAAGGCACCCCCATTTGGAAAAGTCACATTAAATGCACAATTTCCATGCCAAACCATTGAAAACAATTAACATGAGATAATCATCGACCACAAATAACATAACTAGAAATTAAAAAAACAGAAACCAAATGTGATATAGAATTTAATGTTAAGTTAGGGGAAATGAGATTAAATATGGACAACAACATCATAAATGGTTCCAACATCATAACTTTTGATTAAAACCACCCATAATAGGAATGGGAATGCCTCATATACCTAATCCTTAATAAAAAAACAAATATTCAATTAAAAAGTTGAATTTAGGGTTTCCACCCCACTTGGACAGCCCTACCCCCACCCCACCCACCCCACTTGGACAGCCCTGCCCCCACCCCACTTGGACAACCCAACACCACCCCACCCCATGTGGACAACCCTACCTCCACCCCACATGGAAAACCTATCCCCACCCCACTATACCTGGACACCCCCTACCCCCCACAACCCACTTGGAAACCCCCCCCCACCCCACTTGGACAACCCTACCGTCACCCCACTTGGATAACCTATCCCCACCAACATACCTAGACAGCCCCTCCCCCACCCCACCTACACACCCTCCCCACCCCACTTGGAAAACCCTGCCTGGACACCCTCCCCCACCCCACCTTCACACCCTCCCCCACCCCAAACAGCCCTACCCCCGCCCCATTTGGACAACTCAGCCCCCTCCCCCACCCTACCTAGACAACCCCCTCCCCCACCCTACCTAGAAAACCCCTCCCCCACCCCAAACAGCCCTACCCCCACCCCATTTGGACAACCCAGCCCCCTCCCCACCCTACCTAGACAGCCCCTCCCCCACCCCACTTGGATATCCCTCAACATCCTCCCCCACCCCATCTGAACACCCTCCCCCACCACAAACTGAAACATAAATTCATCCAAATCAAAATTCAATTTTCAATTGAAATAAATTCCACCAAAAGTACCATATCACCCCACTAAAAAAACCCTTTATGATGTTTGAAGTGTAGAAAAAACAGAAAACAAATCCAAGGGTTCCATAGACATAAAATATAATTTAGCCTAAATCAAAACATCAAACACCAAAAAATTAGATGAATAATGCTAAAACTAAGGTAACACTTACTAATTTTATGTTTGAAATAAGATTTTGTTTGATTGAAGATGGATCTTGGATGAAAGGAGTGTCGCGGCTGAGATGAATTCAGGAGCTCGATTAGGTTTTGTCTGCAATCGGGATGAGTGGGGGTTTGGGTGGTCTGTATTTGGGAGAAATCTCTCCCAATGGTTTTTAAAAACCATTGGGGAAGATAGAGTTTTCCCAACGGTTTCTGTGGGAAAAAATTATTTTTCCCCATCTTTCCCAATGGTTTGATGAAACCGTTGGGAAAATCAATTTTTATCACCTATACCAATGGTTCTTTTGAAATGTTGGTATACAACTTTTGGGAAAACCATGATTTCTAGTAGTGAAAAAATGGTCCCATATAATTCTAAAAATAAATGGTCATGGGACATCCTACAAATAATCAGAACCACTGAATTTTTTTCAAAAGAATCAATCTCACAACACATTATTTTGTAAAATATTTTATTGGCTTAATAAATAATTGGTTTCACAAAATAATGTATCATGTTGGAAGTAACTGGTCATTAGTTTCACATTTGAACCGATGAAAAAAAGTGGATGTTTTGGTAGAGAATAAAAGTCTCTATGACTATGATTCAAAACAAATATGTCAATGATTTTCCAATTCGTATTTCATATAAATAATAAGTTAAATTGAGAACTTGTGATGAAATCTTGATGGAATAAAGAGAGATTGAAAGGGATTCTACTAATCATAAAAGGATAATATCCAGATTTTTCATATTTGTGTGGTAGAGTGAAAGGAGCGGTATCAATTTTATTTCAAAGAAATTGTATCCATGTGAAAGGTAAGTAAAAGGGTTAATATTTTTAAATATGGAGTTGTTTTAAAACATATTGTGATTTTAAAACATGGTGTTGTTTTGAATATTGGTGTTGATCAAAGGTGGTGCTGATGAAAGATGGTACCAATGAAAGGTGGTGTCGATGAAAGGTGAGGCCGATGAAAGGTGGTGCCGATAAAAAGTGGTTTCGAATGAAAAGTAAGTGCTGATTAAAGAGTAAGAGATGGTGTCGATTGTTCTATAGAATGATCATAACCAGAATAATCGTAGCCAGAATGACCAAAACTCAAAATAATCATATCTAGAATGATTGTATCTAGAATGATCATAACCAAAATGATCGTAACCAGAATGATCATAACTAGAAATGATTGTATCCAAAATGATCATATCTAGAATGATCATATTCTGGATGATCGTATCCAGACCATTTTTATTCAGAAAAGATCATGCTTGGGTTGAGATGAAATGAAAGAAGTAGGAATGAATAGAAAGTTACAACACTTTCAAATTAAATTCAGATGATACTAAAGCTGATCCTCAATGTTTTCAAAGTCATGAAGGTAGTCATGATACAAGCACTAGTTTTTGAATAAATTATGGTTTCCCAAGTGGGTCAAGAGAAAATAAAATGGAATGAGATTGTTGAATGATTTTTTGAGGGGGATCTGAACATTCAAATAAAAGATTTCTATTCAAATTGTTACTAATAATTGTATTCAGTAATCAGAATGAGGAATCAGACTTAATTGATTAGACCCATGTATTCCTAACAATTGAAATTGGTCTCAACAATTGAAATGGGAGTCTAAAGAAGAAGATGTGAGGATTTTGGATGTTTTGAGAAGAATCGAGAAGCATTGATGAAGACATAATTGCTCTGAGATTTCAGGAGAAATTCATATTTGGATGATTTTAAGTGAGTAGGAAAGTGTTTTGGGATTCCTGACTAAACTTGTTTTTCATCACCTATAAAGGAGTAACAAGTACATTGTACTTTTAGTTGAGGTATACTATTCACCACAGAAGAGATAGAAGCTCCGATTTTTTAGTGAGAGAACGTGATACCATTTTGTTTTTTATTAAATACATTTCTGTAGGGATTGTATTCAGTTGGGTTTGGTATGAGGCTGCATTAATCAGAACAAGATTTTCCATGTTGGGTATCATGATATTGAATATTTCTAGACTGAGGAAGTATCGTACTGAGTTTTATTATACTCAAGGATCGAAGTGGTGCCGATTCATTCCCATTGTATTCTATTAGAAAAATCGTATTTGGAGTATTGTTTTGTAAGAATTGCCCTCAGAGGAATCAAAATCCGAAAATATCGGACTCTGTGTTTCATAAAAAAGTCAATGTGGTTCTTACCTTTCTTTTGGGTAAGGGATTTATGAATTGTATTTAAATTGAACATATTTGTTTAATTGAAAAGAAGCACAGGTAACATGAGTTTTTACAAAACAACTGTATTACCCTATTGTTCTAGGAGGGTGCATCGACACTAGTGGTATTGTTTCATAGTGCTACATGACTGTAAGGGTATATCTTACTCATTGTAATCCAAGTATTTTTTCTTAGTGTATTGTATGGTATTGGATCATTTCGAAACCATACCAAGGACGTAGCTATTATTTTGGAATAGTGAACCTTGTAAATATTTGTGTTCTTGTGGATGTGTGTTGAGTTTGTCTTCAGTAGAGAATTGATATCACTAATATGAGGTAAATGATGTTTCAATTAAAAATAAATATAAAATAAAATGATTATCACTAATTCACCCCCTCCCCCATTCAGTGATACAATACATTGACTGGGAACTTTTACGTGGTATCAGAGTGAAGATCCCTTCACAATTCCTTGATGATGGAGAATTTTAATAGTGTGAATACTAAATGTATTCCAGTCTTTGATAGAAATAATTATCATATCTAAAATTATATAATTCTTCCATATCTATTTTCTATCAGTTATGATGTTCTTGAAGCTTCAACAATTGGGTTTCCTCCCATTGATGATAAAACTCAACTTACAGCTATTGAAAAGAGGTTTCTTGAGAATGTTGGAAGGGCCAAGAATTCTATATCAAAATCAATTTCTAAAAGTGAATTCTTGAGAGTGAAAGGTATTGCTATAGCCAAAGGTATATGGGACAAACTGGAAAACCTATATGAAGGCAATACAAAAGTGAAGAATAAAAAACTTCAAATCTTCTGGTTAAAGTATAAAGAATTTAATATGGGTGAACATGAATATGTTGGGGATTTCTTTACCATGGTAAATGACATTGTAAGCACTATCATATTCCTTAGGGAAAATCTAGATGAATCTACAGTTGTTGAGAATATTTTGAGAATCCTACATGAGAAATTTGTTGAAAAATTTTCCTTATTATAAGATAGATACCTGGATACATTATCTCTTGATGACTTTCATAACACCCTTATGACATACGAGATGAGAAGAGAGAAATCTATGAAGAGCAAGAAAAATTTTGACAGAGAAATTTATTTCAAGGTTATGAAGAAGTAAAATTCCATGAATATGATTATCGAATAAGTAGATGGTGATCTTGACTCTGAAAATGAGGTATAAAAAAATATTAATGATATTTTATCCTTGTTTTCTAAGAATGTGAAATGTGGTACAAGTAAATACAAAGAGAAACTTCCCTTGAAATTCATTGAATGTGGAGGCATAGGTCACTTTTCCGCTAATTTCCCTGAAAGGAAGAATGAAGTGGATAGTGATGATGAAGAAAGAAAATCAAGAAGATCATGGAAGAAAAAGGGAGTAAATGGAAATGAAAAGAAATTATTTAAAACAAAAAGAAGAAGTTTTTTGTCCAAAGATAACGATGAAGAAGGGATTTATGTTGAATCTAAACAATTAGTTGAGTATGGTAATGAAAATAATTTCACTGCAATAGTGAATGATGAAGAATTCAGAATCAATAGTACTAAATAAGAAGAAACTCATCTATAAATTCATTTGAAATAAGAGTTGAAAGAATGTATGAGAAATATCAAAAAGCTTTAAAAGAAAAAAAAAGTTGGAAGATGAATACTTAAGAAACCAAGAATGTTTTTCTAGGGGGAAAGAAAATATGGTTAAATAGATTAATGATTTTAAGAAGACTTTTAAAGATGAAAATAATTGTAATGTGCATTTGGAAGTGATGTTAAATGTAAAAGAAGAAAAGTTGGATATTTTCCAAAAAAAACTCTCTGAAGATGAAATGAAAAGTATAAGTTTCCAAAAATATATCATTGAAGTTGGTGAATGTTATCGTAATGAGAAACTTGAGAAGTTTAAAAAAAGGTACATTCAAAGGGTGATAAGAAGAATTAAACTATGTCTGAAAAGAAGAATGATGGAAAAGTTATGTATGTGGTTAAAGTAAAGAATTTAGAAGTTACAAAACATCCTAAGTCCAAAAAGTTTTTATCTAGATCCAGAAAAGTTTAAAATACTTCTAATCCTATCAATACTGAAAATAATAAGAATAATCTAATTGAAAGTAACAATAAGATGGTTGAGAAATGTTTTCACAATTCTAATCAGTATGGTGGTTTCATAGGGAGATAATTTTTCTATAGGTATTACTGGTATTGTGGGGGATTTAGACACACAACAATTATGTGTTGGTTAAATCAACAACATTACTATTATCCCACAGGTTATGAAAGAAAGAGATCGAGGGGGAGTCAGTCTCCTAAAAAAAGGAAGAATGAGAATGTTGTCATGAAGAAATATGAAAAGAATGAATTAAATATTGAAAATAGGTTCCAACCCTTGGAATATATTTTTGAGAGATGTGATCAACCTGGAAATCTTGACAATGGATGAATTGTTTTGTTACTGGATCAGCAAAATATTCTCAATTCCCATCAGCTGAAGGTGAAGAAAGAAAAGAAAGGAGAAATGGATCTTGTTTTTTTAAACTGCATTGAAAGTAATGAAAGGAGAATGACCTTGGATACTTGATAGTTGGTGTTCCTCCCACATGATAGGATACTTTAAATTGTTGAATAATTTGAAAGATTTTAAATAAGGAATAATGACATTTGGCAATGATGAATCATTGAAAATCAAAGGTGTTGGTCAGCCATCATTGGAAAAGAAAAGATAAAATCTAAGAAAACGCTATATCTTGATGTGCTAAAACACAATATGCTAAGTGTTTCACAATTGTGTGATGAGGGTAAAAAGGTTATCTTTAAGAAAGATGGGTTTGTTGTGAAGAGTGAGTTGGATGGAAATATTATTACAAAAGACCAACATACAAAAGGTAATTTTCTTTAGGTTTGTGAAATAAAAAACTCTTATTACATGAGCATGATAGAATAGAATCAGCTATGGAAGAAATTTATTGGACATATGTGTCTAAGAAATATGAGAATGTTATCTAAAATAGATATTGTTTGAGATATTCCTAATTTTCCAAGAATAAGATATTGGTATTTCCCCATCTTCCAGAATGGAAAGATTACAAATGTTATGCATAATAAAGTTGATATTTGTTAAAAACAACCCCTGGAGCTGATACAGTCTGATATATGTGGGAAAATGAGAAAAAATACACTAATGGAGATACTTATTTCATTACTTTCATTGATGATTTTACACTCATTACTTGTGTTATGTATATGAAACACAAATCAGCTACTTTGAAAATGTTTAAAAGTTTCAGAAGGAAAGCAGAGAAAGAATATGAGTATTTTGTAAAGTAACTATGAACAGGTAATGGTGGTTAATAAAAAAGTTAATATTTTGAAGACAATCTTGAAAATCATTGAATTCAGAATGAATATAGTTCCCCATACACCCCCAACAAAATGGGGTTGTTGAAAGAAATAATAGAAGTCCGGTGGAAATGGGAATAACCGTGTTACCTGAACATGGAATTTCTCATTAATTTTGGAGACATGCCATGAGGACTATTGTTTACATTCAGAACTATTGTTTCTATAGCCCTCAAACTGGTATGAATCCATATGAATTGTTTTATGAAAAAACTCTAAGTTTCAAACACTGGATGGTTTTCGGGAGTCCATGTATTATAAAAAAGAAAGGTGGAGACTATGGTATGTTTTATCAGAGAGTCGAAGATGGAAATTTTATTGGCTATGCTCTAAAAGAAAGAGTATATAGATGATTCAACAAAGAAACATGAATAATAGTTGAAAAATTGATGAAAATTTTATTGAAATCTTCCAGAATGATAAACATGTCCATACTGATAAACATGTTGAGAAAGTTGAAGAAGACAATTCTGATAAGGATACAAATGATTGTAATACTAATCAAGATAAGGAATCAGACTCAGCCATTTCTAGTGATGAAGAAGATAATAGAAAAACTTATCCAAGGATGAGGAAACATGTGAAAGCTCAGAATATAATTGGTGATCAACATCAAAAGGTTCAAAAAAGAAGAATAAGAAATTCCATTTAACATAATTCTTTGTAGTCAAAAGTGGAACTAAATGATGTGAAATAAGATTTTGAACATCCAGAATGGGTTCAATCCATGAATGAAGAATTGGATTAGATTAAAAATAAAAATACATTGGAACTCATTCCTATGCATGAAAACAGAAACATCATTGGAAAAAAATGGGTTTTTCAGAACAAGATGAATAAAAAAGGTGAAGTTATAAGAAACAAATAAAGATTTCTTTGTTAATGGTATTCCTAGATTGAGGGTATAAACATTTATTAAACTTTTGATATAGTGGATAGACTTGAAATAACCAGAACCCTTATTTCTATTTATGCACAACGAGGCTACAAGACCTTTCAAATGGATGTTAAATCCACATTTCTAAACGGTAATCTTGAAAAGGATATTTATATTGAACAACCTTATGGATTTGTTTCTAGGAAAGATGAGATTTATGTATGTAGATTAAAGAAAGCCTTGTATGTTCTAAAACAATATCTAAGAGAATGGTATTCCAAATTGGATACTTGCTTAATAAATATGAACTTCAAGAAAGAAAGAGTGGATACAAACCTTTCTATTAGAGAAATTCAATAGTATTCTCTCATTGTGATCATTTATGTTGATGATATTATATTTTCTAGGAATTATGATTTTTTTGAAAGATTTGAAAAAGAAATGAAGATGGTATTTTAAATGTCCATACTGGGGTAAATGAAATACTTGGGTTAAAAATAATTCAAAAGAAAGAATATATTTTTATATCTCATGAAATGTATGCTAAGAAACTTCTCAAGATGTTTGGCATAGAAAACTCAAAACACATTTCCACACCAATTTCATTAGGAACAAAGTTGAGTAAAGATGGATATAGAAAAGATGTGGATTAGAAAGAGTATTGAAAGCTGATTGGAAGTCTATTGCATTTTACTGCCTCAAGTCCTGGCATTGTTTATGTTGTTACATTATGTGCAAGATTTCAGAGTTATATAAGAGAATAACATCTTATCGCTGGAAAAATAATTCTCAGATACATCAGAGGCACAACAGAATTTGGAATCAGGTATTTTATCTCATAGAGTATTGATTTATTTAGATATTCCGACGCAGATTGGGCATGAAATGTTGATGATAGAAGATCCACATCTGGTGGGGTATTCTTTATGGGAAATAATTGCCTTTTCTGGCATTCAAAGAAAAAAATTCAGTAACTCTTAGTACAACTGAAGCTGATTACATTGCTACCACTCAAGATGCTACTCAAATCATTTGGATGAAAACACAATTGAAATATTTACTTGTTGAAGTGAAGTTACCCTTGCTCTTGGGTTGTGATAATCAAAGCATAATCAATATCAAAAGGAATTTAGTTCAACATTATCATTCAAATAATATTGATATCAAGTATCATTTCATCAATGATCATGTGGATAATAATGAGTTAAATCTAGAGTATGTTTCAACATTGGAAAAAGTTGCTGATATTTTCATAAAACCTTTACCGAAGGAATTTTTTTCAAAAATTAGGTTGAACATGGGTGTCCATCCTCTTTCTCTTCATGGTTGAGGTATATGTTTTTATCCCCGCCCTCATCTTACATTTGGATTGTTTTTTCATAAGGGTATAATCGTTTTGTTTCATAAATCTATTTCACAAAAGAGAGAGTTGTGGGTAATATGTGAATTATGTATTCTTTTTTGTATGAACTTTTCTAACTGTTTGTTTTATTGGTTGTTGGAAATGAAATTGATTTGTTTTCCCATAAGAATGAAGAAAATAGAGAGATTTTCATGATCACTACTTTTGGAAATCATGGTTTTTATTTTAATGATTCTTATTTCCTACAATGAGTTAGATCACATAGGCTTAGAATTGTTGATAAGTATTCCGTTTCTTGAGGTTACAAAGTTCAGTTATTTATGAAGCATGGTTGAAAAAAAAGGGGGTGGATTGTTGGGACCAAGATGATGATGAAGTTGATGAAGGTTTCAAGATTTGTATTTTGTCATCAAGGTTGCTTTTGAAGAAAAGAAATAACTTCACTTTGTTTTTGAAACAACTGTTTTGAGTTTTTGTTTTCAAAAGAAGTAATATTTTCAGTTTCAAAAGAATCAGTCTTGCACTTGAAAACTGATCAGTCCGACAACATTCTGAAAATAAACGTTCTCGCAACATTCTCAAAATAAATGGTCATGTAAATTCCTCAAAATAATATGTCCCACTGCATTTTGATTTCAAAAGAATCCATCTTACAACACTTTTTTTGTAAAATATTTGATCGACTTCAGAATGAATTGGTTTCATAGGATAATGTATCATGTTGGAAGTAATTAGTCATCGGTTTTACACTGGAACTGATGAGAAAGAAGCTGATGTTTTGGTAAATAATTGGAGTCTCTATGATTATGATTTAAACCAAATGTGATGATGATTTATCTATTCATATTTCATATAAATCATAAGTTTAATTGAAAACTTGTGATGTAATCTTGATGGAAGAAAGGGAGAGTGAAAGAGATGCTGCTGATCAGAAAAGGATTGTATCAAGATTTTTCATATATATGTGGAAGAGTGAAAGAATTTGTATCAATTTTTTTCAAAACAATTGTATCCAGGTAAAAGGAAAGTAAAGGAGTTAATGTTTTCAAATATAGTGTTGTTTTAAAATATAGTATGGTTTTAAAACATGGTGATTTTTTTTTTGAAAAGTAGTGCTAATGAAAGGTGGTGCTGATGAAAGGGGGTGCCGATGAAAGTTGATGTCGATAAAAGGAGACACCGATGAAAAGTGGTGATAGTTAAAAAGGAAGTGTTGATAGATTAGTAAGAGATGGTGTTGATTGTTTTCTAGAATGATCATAACTAGAATGATCATAACCATAATGACTATAACCAGAAATGATTGTATCTAGAATAATCGTATCCAGAATGATCGTAACTAGAATGATCCTAACCAAGAATGATCATATCTAGAATGATTGTATTTAGAATGGTCATATTCAGGTTGATCATATCCAGACCATTTGTATTAATAAAAGATCATGATTGGGTTGAGATGAAAAGAAAGAAACATGAATGAATGGAAAGTTATAATACTTTTCAATTGAAGTCAGATGATGCTAAATATGATTCTCAGTGATTTCAAAGTCATGATGGTAGTCATGATACAATCACTAGTTTTTTAATGAAGTATGGTTCTTCAAGTGGGTCAAGAGAAAATAAAAGGTAATGAGATTGATGAATTATTTTTCGAGGGGGTGATGAACATTAAAATACATGATTTTTATTCCAATCAGTTCTGAGAATCATATTTAGAAATCGGAATGAGGAATTAGACTCAGTTGATCAAACCCATGTATTCCTAACAATTGAAATCGGTTTTAGCAATTGAAATGGGAGTATGAATAAGAAGAGGTGAATATTGTGTAATATTTGAGAATAATCAAGAAGCATTGACGAAGTTATAATTGCTCTGAGATTTCAAGAGAAATTCATATTTGGGTCAATTTAAGTGACCGGGAAAGTGTTTTTGGATTCCCACCTAAACTTAATTTGGTTCACCTATAAAAGTTAAAAAAGTACATTGTACTTTTGGTTGAGGTGTAATATTCACTATAGAAGAGATAGAAGATCAGAGTTTTCAGTGAGAGAAAATGATACCGTTTTGTTTTGTGTTGAATACATTTTGATGGGGATTGTATTCGACTGGGTTTGGTATCATGCAGAATTAATTGTAACAAGGTTTTCATTACTTGGTATCACTATGTCGAAGATTTCTGGAATGAGGATGTATCGTACTAAGTTTCATCATACTTTGGGATTGAAGTGGTTCCAATTAATTTCCATTGTATCCTATGAAAAAATATATTTAGAGTATTGTTATTTAAGAATCAGACTTAGAAAAATCAGAATTAGAAAATATCGAACTCATTGTTTCAGAACAATGTCTAGGTGGTTTTTACCTTTCTTCTAGGTAAGTAATTGATGAATTGTATTTCAATTGAATACATTTGTTGAATTTAAAAAAAGAATAGGTAACCTGAGTTGTTACAAAACAATTATATTATCCTATTATGCTAAGAGGGTGCACACACACTAGTGGGATTGTTTCATAGTTCTATATGATTGTAAGGGTATATCATACTCATTGTAATTCAAGGATTGTATTATTAGTGAATTTTATGGTGTTGGATCATTTCCAACCCATACCAAGGATGTAGATATTCTTTTTGAATAGTGAACATTGTAAATATTTGTCTTCATGTGGATGTGTGTTGAGTTTGTTTTCAGCAAGGAATTGAAATCACTAACTATAGGTGAAGGTTGTTTCAATTGAAAAGAAACATAAAAGAGAAAGAGTATCACAGATTCACCCCCTCCACCTCTCGGTGATACAATACATTGACTGGGAACTTTCAGGAATACCTTGATAAAAACATTATTTTAATTCATTATAATTCATAATAAATAATTTTCTAAAAGATATATAAATTAATACATTCTATACTATTTTTTCCATTATTGTAAGAACCTTACAAGCATTATTTTCATGAAAACTAGTTTTAGTCAATGTTATAATAAGAAGTACCATTTTTCAAATAAAAATCAAGGGATAAACAAAGATCCATTTACAGTGAATCAATATATATATATATACTAAATATATATCTACTAAATATAAAATTAATGCATTCAGAACATGGTTTAAAAATAAACATGCACATTTCGATTTAAGTTTAAAATAAATGTATAGAGCAACCGAACTCAAATCATTGATCTCAAATGAAATTATTACTATTCCATCGATGAAGGAAAGAGAAACACTTAAAGGATCATTAGGAACCCTAAATAAATGAATACCACAAACAAATCTATGTAAACATGAAATCTTATCCACTATAGCCATGGGGAGACAAGAACTGAGTAGAAGAAGAAAGAAGAAGAAATTAGAGGAAGGGGGGTCTCTCACTACTACATTTCCAAGGAGATTGCTGGAGGAGATGTGAGGCCACCACTCACATGGGTGGATGACTACTTGGGTAAGAGTTAAATTCCAAATATCTTGCAAGGATTGGGGGGGTGGAAGATGATAATTTCCTAAGAATGGGAGGGGGTGCCAAAATCACTTTAGGAGGGGAGTGGGGGATGTCAAAGGAGAGCTAGAATTTGAATAAGGAGTGGGAGGAGGAGCCCAAGAAAGGGTTCCTATCTAGAATGTTATAACCACATTTTAAAAAACTATTAGAATAGCTCAACCTATAGCAATTGTTTTTTAAAAATCGTGGGTATCGGTTTGGGCAGACTACCTATACCCATAATTTCTCTAATATATGGGTATATAGTGGTTTTCCAGTAGTATTGACTATTAGAATAGTAATATGATCTTTCAAATAACAACCTGGCCATTGGAATAGTAATATAATTTTTAAGAATAGTAACCAAATGGTTAGAATAGTAACCTCACATATGGAAGTGTATAATAATATTAAAATATCTTATTAAATGAAAATATGGAATATTTATATCATGATACAAGTAAATAAATGTTTTAAAATGATAAATTAAAGGTTTGTATTTTTATAAAATATAAATTATTTAATTTCACTTTTATAATAAATATAATTATTTAAAAGAAAATTTATTTTCATAATATGGATTTTTAAATTAATATGAAGTTGTATTATAATAATAAGTTGATTTTATTACACCATAAGTAATTTTTCAAAGGGTAAGAAAATTGATCATAAAATTAAATTGGTATTTTTCAAATAAATGAGTATTTTATTTAAAAATTAAATCCCTCATATCTATAAAATTATCTTCATAAAATGGGTTCCATTTTTAAAATTTACACATCAAAAAATGTTTAGGGTTAATTTTTGGTATTTTTATAAAATAATTAAATTTTTAGTGAATAATGAAATACAATATTTAATAATAGAAGCTAAATACATGAATTTTTTATTTATGGATGATGTAAAAATCAATTAGTTGAAACATGCATGCACCATTTTATTTATATAGTCAAAATTATAAATACTATTGATAGTCTTGATCCAAAATAATAAACTAATGAATATAATATTCAAAAACACCACTCTCCTCCCCTTAAAAATACCACTCATCACCACCCCTTCTCATCACACCTTCTAAGCCTTGAAACATGTAAAATTTATACCAAAATATCTCCTCACCACTCTCCACATTTCCCTATAATCCTTGTTTTTCCAAAATCTATTATATCATAGTGTCCTAAGGAGTATTTCTAGAGACAATATTCAAGGGGTAATACTATCAGACATTCTCTTTAAAAATTATTTTATTCTTCTAAATTATCCTTTACAACCTCATCCAAAATGAAATAATGAATTAATTATTATAAATATACATTATTTTTACTGTTTTAATCAAATATCCATCTTCGAACCTCACTTAATTTATTTCTAAAATGAAAACGTTGTTTACAATGTGGTCGGTTCACTACCGCAATGAATAGCATACTTCATTTTTCTACACTACCTTCATGTATGGTTAAAAAAATATTATAATGGTAAAATAAAATTATAATAAGTATATTTTAACTTATTTAATGTTCTATAATGTTTTAATAATCATTTAATTAAATAAAACCAATCTAGTTCGTGATGGATGGAAAAATGGCCGAAATGAACTAACCATATAACATTAACATTTTTACTAAAATAACCTTCCCCTTTCAAAACACATATGAGAATTTGGGAACATATAAATTTATATATTTACATGGATACCATTAAATTTCACTTCTCGATTTATAGCCCATTTAAAAAGAACTTCCATAATTATACAAAAGTGATCCAACCATGGAACTATGAAACGAATCCCCTTAGAATAATGATATTAAACATTATATTTCATTTAAATGGTTATAAAATAACATAATAAACATATATTAAACCAAATATATTTGTAAGAGGGTCTGAATTAGGTAATTAATTAATTTAATTTTATTATTCCAGACATTATGTGCAAGTGCAGAATGATTCGAGAACCCATGGTAAGGGATCTCTCAAAACATCCCTTTTTCATTGGGTTATGACCTTTCTCTTTATAAATAACTTTTACTATATTTTCAATGTTATTTAATTATTATAAAAATTTTAAATATGTCTCATACATATATACCTAGCTTATTCTCCCTTCCTTTGATCGGGTAATACATGCTCTAAGTTTCCTTTAATGAGGAATGACTATGAAACTCATTTCTTTTAATGGGTAATTATTCTGTTTTTGTTTTATGATTGATTCCATTTTATGTAACACATAAGTATGTACATGTTATTAAGGGTGTGCCCATATTTCTCTCTAATGAATTGGGTAATGTTTTTTTTATGAGATGATATATATGGGATTTGGGAGTAAGCATAATCCATGATGGGACTTTGTCAACAATGTGATGTTGTCTTCGCAGTTAGCCTTGACTTATGATTATATCATGTTATATGTTTTACTTCACTCCTATATTTAGATGATCTTATGATTGCATTTTTTTATGTTATTCCTCTGTATGTTTATTCACAATCCTTTCCATTTATGT
The DNA here is from genome assembly GCA_963277665.1 of Viscum album. Taxonomy (NCBI): domain Eukaryota; kingdom Viridiplantae; phylum Streptophyta; class Magnoliopsida; order Santalales; family Viscaceae; genus Viscum; species Viscum album. Next base: position 6,688 of record CAUJRU010000689.1, on the reverse strand, counting down.
TATCTTGCTATGTTTTTTTGACTCATATACTAAGATTAATTACCATGTGTATTCCCTCACTGAGTAGTATAGCTCACTACTTCCATTTATGTACTCTCCGGTTTATCGTATAAAACTATAGGAGCTCAATGTGATTTAATATATCATCATATATAATAATACAAATATGTTTTTTAGTTTATTTTTAATGTATTATTAACCTAATCTTCCAAATACACCAGGCCTCACGATCATTGGGTTAAATTTTTTATATGTTTATGTTAAAAAACATGTAACAATATGTGTAAAAGGTTTGGTTTTATATAGTTTTCATAAGAGAATTAAATAGTTATTTTTTAGTATTAGGAATATTATAATTTAGTGATAACCCAAGGGGTAAGTCTATGAATAGGAAAATATCAAAAAAAATTGGTGAAGTAGTGAGTGACTGATTTCCAATAAACTGCATCTCTATCTAGATACTATATGTGGATGTGGCTATGCCATATTTGTACCAAGGGGTAATAACCAAAAAAGGGAGAATTTGGTATTACTTGATCATCACCTGGTGTATGACTAAGAGGCCATTATGTACACCTGATTTGTAACTCCTAGGGGATATTCTTTGAAAAAATTAAAAAATATTTATCAACCATTGTGAAGGATTTGATACATTGTTAGGTAAGAGGACCTAATATGAAATTTTCTATAGAAAACCTATATTAAAACCTATAGACTATTTATTTAGGATTTACATGCCATATATAATTTATTCATTCTACTTTCATAGTTTCCCTTTTTATATTATTTTTAGTTTTATTATTTCCATCCCTAAGTTCATTTTGGTTATCATAAATGACTAGAACCAAAATGAGATAGTGAAATGTGTCCTCATTTTCTATTCATGAGTTTAAAATGTATTATATGGTTAGAGTTATATGAATTCTTTCATAACTTCTATGTTTATTATAACTATTCAAACACAACATGAATACTTGAGGGTTGAGAAATTTGTGAGAACAAAAAATAGAGAAATTATTACATCCCAAGTATATAAATCCTCAAAAGTCAATGTTTGTGGACTAAAACTTCCATAAAATATTTTACTACTTACTATAGTATATTTTCATACTATATTGGTCATGTATTGGTTGTACTTATATAAATCCAATATCAACTATTTGGAGAGATAGATCACTCTCCACCTCTCGAGCCATCCTCTGATTTTGTACAAGTGTAAGGAGGAGGATGAATCTCTTTTGGAATATTCTGATCAAGCATGGATATTATTTCCTTATGAAAAAACATATCTATCTCAAATGATTGATTCAAATTATAGAATCAAATTTGAATACATGCCCATTGTGAGAGACTACATTATGGTATTTGATGAAGAGTTGTTTGATATTCCTTTTGACCAAGTGGTTGAGTTATCAATTGAACTTATAACTAGACATATACCTATATCGATGTATCCTTATATAATTCCCACCATTGACTTAGAATAGATAAATAATCACTTAAAATAGAATCTATAAAAGTGTTTTATACACCCAAGTTCTTAACCATGAGTTGTGTTAGCCCTCTTTGTCATGAAGTAGGAGAAGTTAACTCACATTTGTATTGATTACTGTGAACTCAAAAAAATCATTATAAAGAACAAGTTTCCCCTTCCAATGATAGATGACTTGTTTTATCAACAACATGAGGACAAATATTTCTCTAAGGTGGACCATTGGCCATGATATAACCAATTAAAGGTAATGAAGGAAGATATTCACAAGAAATTTATAGAATAATGAATAGATTATTTAGATATTACCTCAAAAATTTATTGTATTCTTTATATAATATATTTAGATATACTGAAAAAGTAAGAAGGAACATGTGGAGAACTTGAATATTGTGTTAAAGACTTTTCAAAAGGAGAATCTATAAACAAAGTACAGTCAATTTGAGTTATAGATAGAGTAAGTTTTATTATTAAGGCATGTTATAAAAAAAGGAATATATGTAAACCCTTATATGAAAATGAAAATTGAGGAGCGGCCCAAACCAACATCTATAATGGAGATATATAGTTTCCTTGGACTATATGGGTATTACCAATGATTTGTGAGAAAATTATCATGATTTTCAAACACAATAACCAAGATGACTCAAAAGGGAGTAATGTATGTTCAAAATAGTGAATGTGAAGAGATATTCAAGGAATTAAAAAAGAGGAATATCACTGCACCAATACTAACACTGCCCTCATGTGGTGAAATTTTTATGGTACATAGTGATACATCAAATAAGGGCTTAAGTTATATATTAATGAAAAATAAAAAAGTGATAGCCTAAGCCTCAAGGAAGTTAAAATTTCATGAGTATAACTATCCAAAACTTGATATAGACTTTTATTAATGATATTTATAGTAAAATTATTGTGTAAAGTAACCCTAAATTTTCTTACATTACTATTACATCATTTTAAGATAAAAAACGTAATAACGTTACAATACAGGTTCTAAAGGTTCAGTGTCTTGGGGAAATTTGGATTATACATCAATTGTAAACAATAAAACATAAAATTTTATTTAAATCATTATTATTTATCCTTCTAAAATATCATGTTATACTTATTTCATTTAGTCAAATTAGGATGTACATCAATGAAATGGGTGAGCAACAAGCCAAGTAAGGGGAGGAATAAGGGACATGAATCAATAATTCATAGACAGGAATAATCAACATCATTATATCATAAGAATAGAATCACCATAAACATAATGAGGGAAAAATTTGATAAAGGCATGGAATGTGTAACATGCATAATAATGAAACATCATGTCATAGTGGTCAAATTCTACACATAGTTGTGAACAAATCTAGTATGATTTTCATGCATAACATATGTGCATAAATCATAACATAATCATTATGAACAAAGATAAAATCATGTTTATGAATAATACACATAACATCATGAGATAAGTCACATTAATTAATGTATTGGATTGATATATTTTTTCCCCACTCATCATATCATAATATTTACATAATCGTTCATGACATATAGAATGTATAACAATCATAGTCATGAAATTACCCATGGAAAGAAGTTGGTTTCATAAGGATTTCATAAAGAATAATTTCATGAATCAACTTAGAGTTCCTAAATGAACAATGAAAAACAAATATGTCATAAAAACATCATTCTAGAGTGAAGAATAAACATATCAAAAGGAGTAAAAGATGAGTTTTGCAAAGCAAATTGTTTTTGGAAAAAAAATTTATTGGGATTATAAATCTAGGTGGAAACTTGTATATCCCATAAAATAAAAAGTAAGAATAGTGAAATTATATTTAAGAAATATTATAGGAATATTTATTCTGAGAGTTATGTAAAGGAGGGATAACCCAATGAAAGGGAGATGGGTTTGAGAATCCCCTTACCATAAATCCCTCTTTATTTCTTCTCTTTTACGCCTATTGAATAATAAACATTGAGTTATTAAAATATTTAAACAGTAGTTAATTATGTTAATTTATGTCACTATTTATCAATTATAATCATTGGATTATATTTTTTATTTTCCGTTGTTGATGTTGAAGCATTTTGATATCATGTTTTCTTAAAAACATTCATGTTTAGCTTTGATTTACCTATTTTGTTCAAGGTAATTTATACATAAGTAAAATATGTTCCATAAGCATAAAATACATATATTTATACATTTATATATAATAAATAATTTATTTTTAAATATACATATGTTTGGTGAAATGGAAAGAAACTGGAGACATCCTCATTGGCGGTTAACCAACCGTTAATGGGAACATTGTCTAAATATGAAGAGAATAAGGTATAAAATATAAATACAAAAAAAATATAATTTTTATAGTAAGTTAAAATAATTAATATAATGTTAAATTATTACTAACTAAATATTAGAATATTTTATTTTTAAATAAATTGGAAAAATAGGGAGAAAAATAAGAAAACAAGTGAAGAGTTTGATAGAAACTTAATCTTTCTTTAGTGTGGCTTCAATTGTATGGCTCTAGAATCCCTTGATGATAGGAATTGGATTAATGTATAATGTCCTTATGGATTATAATAGGATTAAGAGATATTATTTTGGAAGATTTTTTCTTTGGAAAGTGTGGGTGTAGCGATTTTCCAAGGGGGGGGAAAGGGGTTATTTATACCTGAGGAGAGAGATATTTTTAGAATAAAATATTAAAGAAAATAATATATCAAATATAAAACTAATAATAATAAATTTTGGAAAATATAAATCACATATAAAAAATATAATAGTTTTAGGACTTTAAATGAATTTATAATTCAAATTCACATAGTTTTATAAAAAGTAAAGAGGGAAAAAATTGTTATTTTAAGGGATCACTTTTAACATTGTGTTTTAGAAAATGATTTTTAGTTTTGGAAATTAAGTTTATTATATTTTTATGAATAATTTATAATATTAAATATATTTTGGTGGAACATAAATTTATATAAATTAGTAGTTCATTATTACATCATGAATGATGTAATTTAAGATACATCAGTTACATGAAAAATTGTATCTTTACTATTCACTTTAAAAGTGAGGTATTTCAGAAAATTTTTAAAAAATAACCCTTGTAAAAGTTTGATGTGATGCTTTAAAAATGATACTAATTTTATCATAATAAATTTATCACATAGGTAATTGTAATTTTTAATATAAATATTATGATTTTTATTTAATCCTTTAACACGTAATTTGTAACAAATAATGCTTAAATTTTATTTGAGTTTTTTCATCATAATATTTATTTTTTGGAATTATAATGTTTAAATTTAGTTAAATTAATCATGATAATTATTATTTTTTTTATTTTTTTTATTTTTAGATCAAACTACTATTCCAATAGCCAGGTGACTATTCCTAATGGCCATGTAACTATTCCCAATAGTTGGGTTACTATTCCCAACTATCAAATCACTATTCAAATGGTCACATTACCATTCCAACAATAAAATTTCCTTATATAAATACTAATTCATTACTTCATTCATTATTCTCCTCAATTCCTCCTAAGGTTCCATATTTATAATTTCTAGAATATCGATTGGTTTACTAATATTTTGTTTCTTTTATATAGTGTTATTCATGGGAGGGATAATTCTAGTCGATCAAGGTGGTCCATATTTTCCCATTGTAGTATTTATATTTTCTATTTTCTATTTTCTATTTTCTGTACCCTTGTAATATTTGAAATTTTTATGGGTTTAGTCATAGACTAGTATAATGATTTTTCATTAATGAAATAAAGTTTTTTTGGTTAATCGTTGTGTTGTAAGTGCGTAATACTATAAAATATAATATAATAAAAATTTATTTAAATAAAAAAATATCATTTATAAAATATAGTTAGTTGAATTATTCCTACATTATAAATTTTATCCCTTAAATTTCAACTCATATACTTAGTTGATAATAGACTAGGGTACTTTTGTTTCATTATTTTCTCTAGTTCCATGTCACCTCTTCATAGTTACGGTTCCTCTATAAAACTTTGACAAGGTGAGTTGTCTTTCTTCATATAACATTGTCTCTTAGGTCCAAGATCTTCACCGGATTCTCTTCATATGAGAGGACATTATCCAATTGTACCACCTTCAGATTCAGTACATGTGAGGGATCATGAATCTAATTCCTTATGATAGATACATGGAATACATCATGAACATGAGCCATATTTTTTGGAAGTGAAATTCGGTATTCCAATACTCCTATGTGATTAAGGATCTCAAATGGGCCAATGTACCTAGGGTTAATCTTCCCTTTCTTTCCAAATTTCATGACTATCTTTCTTGGTGATATTTGAAGGAGAAATTTGTCTCCAATATCAGACTCAAAGTCCCTTCATCACCAATCATCATAGCACTTATGCCAAATCTAATTATATTTTATATTTTTTTGGCTGGCTTGGAAATTTTTTGTCATCTCTTTCTCAAGATCTGGTCCATGTAGCCTTTTTTACCAACTTCATCCCAACAAGTAGGATTTATACATTTTTTACCATACAGTGCTTCATATGGATCCATTTCAATACTAGAGTGGGAGATTATATTTTATGAGAACTCAACTAATGTTGATTCCATCCTCTATTAAATTTCATTGAGTATGCTCTCATCATGCCCTCAAGAATATGAATAGTCCTTTCAGATTGATCATCAGTTTGGGGGTGATAGGATGTATTGAAATTTAGTTTTGTATTCAAATTATGTTGATGCCTTATTTAGAATTTATAGTTGAACCTTGGATCATGATTAAATATGATCTAATGTGGAATTTCATGAAGCCTCACCACTTCCATTACATATCTCTTGGAAAAAATTTCAAGTGAAAAATATTCCCAAAAAAGTAATTAAGTGGGAAGTATTTGTGGGTTGATCTATAGTAACCCATATTGCATTATCTCCTTTAGATGTATTCAGGAGGCCAATGACAAAGTCCATGGTGATTTTATCCCATTTACACATGGTTATAGGAAATGGTTGCATCATCCCCTTAGATTTATGTCTGTTATCCTTAAATTTCTGATATACCAAGAACCTTGAGTTATACTCCACATTCCCCTTTTTCATTTTGTGTCACCAAAAGTGTTCGCGGTACGTCTTGGTACTTCTAGGATCGATGGATAAATATTAGCTATGTACCTTATCCAA